>CM062818.1:563475015-564021364 GCA_031772625.1 Pinus tabuliformis | reverse complement strand
AATAAGGTGAGGGTGATAGGATGAGGAACATCACCTCACAAGAGAAGGCTAGGTTAGATTGAGGAGCTAGATCTATGTGCTTGATTGTGGTGAATTGAAGAAGCTTATATTGAGAGAGTTTCATGTCAAGCCATATTTAGGTGACCCAAGATACCATAATAATTTGATATCTATTAAGAAGTTCTATTATTGGCCCAAGATACCATAATAATTTGCTAAGTGCTTGGACTTTTTATAAGTGAAAGTTGAATGCAAGCATCTAGTTGGGTTGTTGCAACCTATTTCAATTCTAAAAAAGAAATGGGAGGCTATTTCCATGGATTTCATTATAGGATTTTGAAGGACATAAAGGAAGCATGACTCCATCCATTAGGGGAATTTTGAGGTCTAAAATGGGCCTCCTAAGGAAATTATAAAATAATTGTTGAAAATAGCAACAAGAAATGTTAAAAATAGAATCCATAAATTCCAATTTAATTTGTCCTTGAATTAAATTGTGAGTTAAATTGTAATTCTTTTCTCATAGAAACTTGTAAATAGTTAATTAAGTTTAATTAAATTAATTAACTTAGGCATTTCCAGTTGGAAGTATTTCTGAAGTCATGTATATGTTCTCCCTATATTATAGGGGTCCAAGATGAGTTAAGTATGAGTTGTAATTAGATAACTCAGTTTACTGAGTTAAGTTCAGTTAAATTAGTTCTAAACTATTTGAGGAACTAATAGTGAGGTAACAGGAAGTTGATGCATTAGTGCACTCAACTAGTGCTACTCCAATTAACTAAAGTTTTCCTCATCAGAAACTCATGCATGTCGATTCTGAGAAAGACATAATGGAGACTAGAGTGTGGGATAGTGTACTATTTGTTGTATAATTTTCCGAGTTGTACAGATGGTGCATGCAATCAGGAACTGGACTTAATTATGGATTGCGTAGTTATGGATGAGGAATTTCCCTTTAATTACGGGCTAATTCTATCAGGAATTATGCAAAGAATTAGAAGCTTAGAGGCTTGGAAGTTTGGCTAAGTATTGGCCAAAGGAAGTCATCAGGCGGAGGATAGTAAATACTTGTGCAAGTTAAGCTCAAGGTTGATCAGAGCATATTGTATTTATCCAATTTCTTTTACCAAGGGCACAAGGAAATAGGGACTTGGAAAGGAGGAGAATTGGCTAAGTGTTGGCCAAAAGTTTGCTTATGAGTTGGATATTAATTTTACTGAGTGCTGAGATTGTTCTTGAGAGAACAAGGATTGTAGTATCATCTTGGATTTCTAATTAATGCAATACAGATAATGGGGTTTTGAGTTGTGGCTTTCCCTGTATATTTATTGTGTTATGTGCCATTGATTTGTCTTCCTCTTGTTGATTATTTTTTTGCTTGATCTTTATGGGCTTCCGTTGTAAAGAGTAGAAGTATATTCTTGTCTCTTGTTTTAGTATATTACATGAGCTTGGGAATCTACATGATTTTCTACAATAATAGTTGAAATAATAAAATAATTTTAGATTACATCATCAAATTTTAGAGGGAAAAAAGAAAAAACTATTTTTTCAACTCATATTTTGAACTTATCTCCCTGTAGGTTTACTCAAATTTCGAGTGGAAAAACTCGTTGGATGTAGAATTTGATTCCTCATCCAAGGAGTACCCATGTTGCATAATTTTTATGGACCCTACTGCAAAAAAATGAGAAATACATGAAAACCGTGATTGTAGTCACATTTTTTCATGTATTTCTCATTTTTTGTCTAACTAGGTCCATCGAAAGTATGCAACATGGGTACTCCTTGGATGAGGAATAAATTTTTACATCCAACAAGTACGCCCACCGAACATTTGAGTAAAATCTTAGGACGATAAGTTGAAAATATGAGTTGAAAAAGTAGTTCTATTATTTCATTATTTTTTAATGTTTTTACTTTTTTACTCCAAAAATGGTGAATCATTCCCCATGGTTAACATCATCATCTTGTATTCTATTGGTTCTTATAAATTTTATTTTTGTTGTACATTTTTATTAGGATTCCCATTTTAGACCTCAAAGTTCCCATAATGATGGTTTTAGTTGACAGATTGTGCAAGGTAACTCATTTCATTACAATAAAGTCTACTAATTCAGCTAGTGAAGTGGCTCAAGTCGTCATTAAGGAGATAGTGAGGTTGCATGGATTTCCCAAGAGGATTGTATCTGATAGAGATGCCAAGTTCACTTCCAAGTTTTGGAAAGAGTTATTTGTAGGCTTGGGGATAGATTTAGCCTTCAATATAGCTTATCATTCGTAGACAAATGAGAAGTCTTAAGGAATCGACAAGATCCTTGAGGATATGTTGAGGATGTATGTCATGCATTAGAAAAGGAAGTGGGATGAGTATCTTCTAGTGGTGGAGTTCACTGTATCAAGAATCCTTGAAAATGATTCCATTTTAGGATCTCCATGTGAGGAGTTGCAATAATCTTATAAAATGGAGTGATCCAGTGAACAGGGTTTTGATTAGACCTAATATGTTGAGAGGGATGGAGCAAGAATGTAGGTTTTCAAAAAGAATTTGAAGGAAAAAAAGGATAGGTAGAAGAGCTTTGTGGATTAGCATAGAGTATTCAAGGAATTTCAGGTTGGAGAGCAAATGTACTTGCGTATCAAGCCCAATAAGAGCTCCTTGAAGATGCGATCATGTGCTAAGTTGGCACCTCGATATTGTGGGAATTTTGTGATCCTTAAGATGATTTGACTAATGGAATACAGACTTGATTTTCCTCTATTAGTGAAAATCCATGATGTTTTTCATGTTTCTCTGCTTAAAAGATATATACAGGATGTTGATCACATTGTGATTTACTGGTTTGTATTGCAGGTGGAACCAGTAGGAGAGCTCCATCTAGAGCCTCAATGTATCCTACAATGGAATAAGAGCATGCTCCAGAACCAAGAAATAAATAAACCTAAAGTATGATGGAATCACTTTGGGCCCGATGAAGCTGCATGGGAGGTGGATGATCACATGTCGGCATGATATCCTTCTTTATTTGCAAGCATTATATCCTTATTTATATGTCATCAATGTAAATACTATAAGGAGTTGTGTTATGAAGCTCCATAAGTATTATGTTGTGATTCTTTTAGTAGTTTTGTTTGGTCATAAGAGTCATAAGAACACTGAAGGCGGTGTTCCCCAAAGGGGGAGGGGTTTGTAACAACCCCGGGTTAAGTTTCCATGTAAATAAATAATGTATGAAAATTATAAAAGAAAAAATCAAACCAAGGTCAAGGGAAACATATTTCAACATGAGTGAGGGGTAAAATTTACATTGGGATCCACTTGTGGTTAATTAATTATCATTGACTATGGAAATTGGCATTGGAATTGTCAAGATTCAAAAGGAAATAAATGGAAAATTAATTATTATAGGCTATAAAGGACATGTGGCAAGGATGCAAAATAAATAAAGGAAAATTAAATACATTCCACTTCAGCGTGTGGGGGAGAGGAAGAGACAAGGAAAGGATAAACATAGAAAAATAATAGGCATGCAAGGGAAAATGAAGAAAAAGGAAAAGAAAAAGAAAAATAAATTGGAGAGACAACATTCTAGCATTCATTTTCAGGAAAATCAAGGAAAAAGAGAGAAAATACTACCTAGCACTGGTAGCACAATGAATACAAGCAACACACAAGCAAGAGATAGCTAAGGAAGGCAAGGAACACAAGAGGAATTTGTGTGGTATCCAAGAGGAAGATTTGGATAACAACAAGCAAGGGTAGAAAACACAACAAGAGGATTTTTGCAAGTAATAGTGTGCATGTTGATTATCTTGTTGGGATTTGAATGCATGGTTAATGCATTGTTTTATTGGTCATTTTCGTTGCCATTGGCATAGGATTTGTGTGGATTGATAGTTGTGTGCAACCTTTCCTTTGTCATTTCCTAGATAGCCATGATATAGGGTGTTCCCTATTTGGTTGAGATTTAGATTACCAATAGATTTTGGATCTTGGTTAAGGTTGTCTAAGAAAAGTCCCAAGGATTGGGAATGGAGATGGTTTTCTCTAGGAATCTCTTGACAGGTGGGTGGAGACAAGAAAATTCCTCTGGGTATGGCGAAGAAATTCGAAGGCATCCAAGCTTGTATTGGTTTTGGTGATTTCCATACGAGTTTATTTGAAATCATTGTGGTGTGAGGGTGGAGGTAGTTTCCTCCGGATTCCTTGTTTGGTGATGTTTAGGTTTATCCCATGTGATCCCACATTCATGCTTGGAATATGGCATGGGGATGATTGACTAGAAAAAAAAATTGGTTTAGCCAAATCTATGGTTGGGTGATACATGGAAGTCCCTGATTTGGTCACTAATATGCATATGTTAGTGTGTGTTACTCTTTAATGAATATCATAAGCACAAGTTCTATTTTAATGTGTGATTATGTGACATATTTATGATGGTTTCATTCTGGTTAAATGTTGGTTACATGCATGGTATATTTCTTATGATGTGAAGAGCTTTTGTTATTGATCTTCCTCATGGTGGATAGGCTTTTGAATGTTTTATTTTGGATGCATGAGATAATATGTGATATTGCATCTAGTATGAGAGGGAAACAATCCTTCTTGATGAAAATATGAAGTAACTAATGAAACAATGAACAAATTATGCATTCAAACCTACAGGCACCTTGGTCACAACATGTTTGTAAATATTAATGACTTGTACCAGATGAGCTTGAGCAAGAATAGAGCTTGGAAACAAAGCATGAGGACTCACAAACCTTGTGGACAAAGTTCTGGGTAGTTGGCCTGTAGGCTAGCCTTAAAAATATTGGAACAAGCCCATGGGCGCACCATCTTAATGAGGAAATTTCAGCCACAACCGCATAGAGGATGGGTTGTGCATGTGGGAGGAGCCCTCTAACCACCATATTTGACCTACATGTGTGTGGATGGGAGGTAGATCAAGGTTTAGAATTAGTTCAAGCCCAAGAAAATGATCACTAAGGAGATTTAGTATGGTATCATAGTGATAATGGGTCTCTGGGTGGTTATAGTAAGTTTGGACAATTGGATCCCATTTCAATAACTACATCTTGGAAGTTGGGTCATGCATAGTAACCCTCATATTACGTTTACCCTTGTAAGTAGGTTAAAAAGGATAAATGTGGGGTGGGGTGTTACACAACTGTTATATGAAATAATTCACTTCTTCTTCTTTCATTATCATGAGATGCATTTTTAGAGGTTGAACTAGTGTGAAAATATTTTTTACCTTGTAACCCAACAACTATGATCTTCATCTCGTCACCTGAATCAGAAATTTGATCTTGTTGCATTGTAGAAACATTTGTATGCTTCCTTTTGCCACCATATTTCTTAGGCTTTAACTGGGGATGCAGTTTCCAACAGTGATAGTTATCATGCCCATCTTTCTTGTAATGAGTGAAGGAGGGATTTCCTTCCTCTTTTTTTGTTGTCATTGTCTTCTTGCCCTTTCCTTTTCCTTTGAAATTTTTGTTTTGAAACTTGGATGAAGGCTTCTTTGTGTAATCTTTTTGTACAATATTTCCCCTATTTTCAAGATGATTTTCTTGCACACACACTTCATCTAGATTAGTGGGATTGAAGAAATACAATGTGTGATGAAGGTAATTATGTAAAACACCATCATATTTCATCAAATTTTATGGTGAGTCTAAACGAATACTCAAGGCCAATGTATGCCTCCCAAACTCTTCTGTGAAACTTTTAAAACTTTACCTTTTCCTTGTGTCAATTTTTTTCACTCCATAATGGCTTTGTATGTATGACCTAATGGATAAAATTCCTTTCTTAATTCAGATTTAAATTTAGACCATGAGGAAAGAAGTTTACCATTGTGTTTTCTATTTTATGAAGTTTTCTCTCCCACCATACAAGGATTGTGCCTTCCAGCCAAAGAGATATTAACTAGATCTTCAGTTCTTCCTCGTTTATCTATTGTACACAACAATAAATTTTGATCTGTCTAATCCAATTATTTAACTTATTTTCATTAGATCCTCCATTAAACATGGGAGAATCAAATTTTACATCTAATTTCAATAATGACTTATTAAAATCATATTTATGATGACCATTTGAATGAAAAGAATGAGAGAAAGAAGAAGAGCTTAAACTTGAAGATGGAGATGGAGGTTTAGGAGGGTCTCCTCCATTTCCCTAGCTTACTAAAGAATTATCCTCTACTTTAGCTTCCTTCCTATTTTTCTTGTTTGCCACTCTCTCTTGATAATCTACAGACAATTGTCTACCATATCTGACATATGGTAGAAAGACTTGTGGAAAGAATTCTCATTTTCTATATGAAGTCATCATTATCCATTTTCTTTATTTAAGTTGCACATGTAATATTAGGGTTTAAATTCTTAAGTTTTCCCAATTCTTAGGTTTTCCTTCATCTTCTTTGAGCTTGGCCCTAGTAAGAATCCACACTCATAATTCACATCAAATAATACCGCTATGATACCAACATGATCTAAGATCTTTTATTCGATGACATTAAATGAGTTGCATAAAGAGCATGAAATAATCATATGTGCAACATACATTAAGAAGAAAATACGCGAAGAAATGAAAATATAGACAATTACACTAGAACTTGATAACAAAGTTCATCCAATAAAGGGACTACATCTCTAGACCCACTTCTCATGGAGAGGCCTCTTTATATTATCTAAGCAAAATTTTGGCAAAATATATGGCAATACCTCATATCTGGAGATGAACCAAAAATCTGCTGCTCATATCCAAATTTTGTTTGCACCAATGGACCCATCTAGAAAAATCATGAAAAATGACTATAAACACCATAGGCTTCTATTATCATCACCTTTAGACCCCTATGAGATTGTTTTTCTTGGAATTTGTGCCATGCAAACTCACCCTATACAATAATAACACGTTTGCCTCATAACTCATGCCCATGGTTATGGGTAGGGCATTCTCCCTCAATGAATGAATGAAAAAGGTTTAAATGGCTCAAATGTGGTATACTTAAAAAACATGTCGATTGTGTAGACTAACTAGCAATGATAATATTAAATTATTGTTTGGGGGAGGTCCTAGGGTAAAACTCGCGAGCCTGCCCATTTGGGTGTTTTCATGTGGAGTTTGTTTACTCGTTACATATGCTGACAAGTGGTGTTATATAATCCAGGCCTAATTCCAATCATTCAACCACTATTTAATTTTGGGTAGACCAACGTGACCAACTACAGGGGGCCACGTGGTACCCATTCATTAGGACACACGGTTCATGTGGATTGGTCCACATCACCGCCAACTCTATTCCATGTGGAGGTATTTGAAGGGTGTCAAGTGTCACCTCTAGATGATGCCACGTGTCACCTATATATTTTGCAACTTGTCGCATCCTAAATGGTGCTACATGGTCTCTTATAGGGTTCCACGTGGCACTATTACTACCTTTTATATTGTTTCTTCAAAACTTTAGAAGGCCATATCTTCCTCATACCGAGGACTTTTAAGGTGTCGTTCATGATGTTGAAAAGCTCTTGCCGAGCCCTATGACTTGGTGTCATTTTTTCTAAGATTTGATGACTTCAAATTTTTATCCTTTTTGGACCCTCCTAGATCAATGTAGTAATGTACAATTCTTTCTTTCAACAAAACCATTTTTTTGTGGTGTATATGGAACAATATGTTGTAGCTGAATGCCCTATGTCATCAAATAAGTTGTGAATTTATTGTTGACACAGTAACCTTGATTATTTTTTCTTATCATTTGTTGTTGATGCCCATATTATTTTTTTACAAGGGCCTTTTTAGCTAAGAACAAGTAAAAAATTTCACTCTTATGTTTTAAAAAATAAACCCAAGTTCATCTAGAGAAGTCATCAATGAAATTTAAGAAGTACTTAAACATAGAGATGGAAGGACAAGAAAGTGGAACACATAAATCCCTGTGAATAAGATGCAAAGGGGCTAACCTACACCAAGAGACATGTTTGTTAAAACTATCCTAATGATGTTTTTCGAGAACACAATTGGTACAAAGACCAACTCTATAGGAAATGAGAGGAAGACTGATATCCATATTTTGATTGCATAATTACTACAGTGAGTGATAGTTTAGATGACTAAATCACTCATGCCAATTTTTTCTCAATTCATAACTACGAGCAATAAAAAAATTAAGGCAAAGATGATGACCCAAGGTTGTCAAACCTATACAAATAAGTAATATCATCAACTATTCATGTGGCAAGGAAATGCTTAGGATATTATAAATCCTTAATTGCAACTTGATAAGGTGAAAGCTCCACTTTTTTATCTTCACATGGATGAATGATTTAATATATTAATAGAAGGTTGAAATAAAGACTTAGGAACACATTATACATCATTGAAATGACCATTATCTACATAAATTGTTCTACACCTTACAACACTAAGAGATATATCATTACCAATAAATATTTGTTTGATGTTAAAAGGATTAAGAGCAGAAAAAATGGCTTTATCCTTACCCATATGATAAGATTCTATAGTATCAATAAGCCATTCATTAGAAGGGAAGTTGAGGTTGAAGTGAAGGAGAAACTAGAAGTAGAAAGTGTGTGTCGATGGAAAGAAGTGTTAGAAGAAGAATCAAGGTTGATGTTGTGCTTTTTCATTGTTTCTTATAAGGCCTCCTTCTTTCTAAAACATTTGGATTCTAGATTACCTTCTTTCCCACAACAGTTGCAATGCATGTTAGTATTCTAACCCTTTTATTTTGGTCCTTTGTCACCACTAAGAAAAAAGGCTACCTGACAGGGTTTAGAACCCTTACTTTTCTTGTTGTGGGGATGTTAGTACTTTGGATGTTTGATTTTATATTTTTGGTAGGCCATTAGGGTCTTTTCAGATGTACATGTAGTTATAATCACTCCAATATGCAAGAGAGTTTTTTTCTCTAATAAGAGAGTCACAAAAATATTCAAGAGAATCTTTTTTATAGGAAGCCCAAAATGTTATCTAGTGGAAGAAAATGTAGATACAAAAATAACATTTTTAAAACAAACCTTTTAAAGAATAATACATATGAAACATTCCTCCTCTAGATCAATATAATAGTTTTTAAGCAAATTTTTAATTGTTTTGTACTTATATAAGTAATATTCAATGCAAGAAAAATCATTAGGACCTAAAGTCATGATAAAATTTTCAATTTGATGAGATCTAAGAATATTAGGCTCACCAAATATATTGTTCAAAATTTCCCAAGCTTCATTTAAAGCATTGATTCCTTGATATGAAATCACAAATCAGATGAAATGGAAATTCTGATTAATCCAAATGTCTCATAATTCATATTATCTCATTTGGCTTTCTTATGAGCATCAATGGGGGGGATTTTCTTGTCCCAAGGAAATCCAGTACAATCCTTTACTTCTTAGTACATCATCCATGCAAGATTTCCATGAAAAGTAGTTGGTACTAGTAAGAAAAATTTGACTTGGAAAGGCTATATCAAAATATGTAGATCTAATATGGTTTCAAAATATGAAGTTGACTATCTAGATGGAAAACTTAAAAAAAGGTTCTTTAAAAAAAAATGACACTGAAAATAAACTTCAATTGTGAAAACTATGTCTTTTAAAAAAAACGGAGTCACAGTAGTAAAGTGTCACATGGTACGCAGAGCTGGAAGGCCTATGGCAAGGCCTTTTGCTAGCTTGGAATCTCAATCTTCAACCTCTGATAGTAGAAGGGGATTCCCATATTCTCATTAACATGGCCACCCGTCTTCAGAATGGCACGAATGCAAGGAAAGCAGCCCCCAGTTGGCGGCTAGAAGCTAGGTTAAATGACTTAGCTCAGAAGCTCCGTAATTCTATAGCCCTCTCCTTCACACACACTAAACGAGAAGGCAACAAAATTGCAGACCTTCTAGCCAACATTGGGACAGAGGCAGACCACCCTCTGGTGTCTGGAATACCAACATCATTTCCAACAGGCATCTGCTTCAGGATTGTCAAAGACTGATCCAAGAAGAGGCTGTCGCCCCGGATGCGGGTGTCTTCGAGCTAATCCATGGGAGGCCACATGGCGGGCATGGGCCGACACGTGAGGAAAGCAAGCCTTTATTGCCTCAAGCCGCCGATCCTTCAGCAAGAGAGAGGCATAAAGGAGGTTTTAATGGCGCTGCGGGAGGTGATGGCAGTCCATCCAGACGCAGTTAATGGAGGTCTTTTCAGAGGGAATGTGCAGGAGCTTAAATATGTCGATTCGGTGGGTAAGGGAGCTCAGAGTGATTGGCATAATTCTCAGAATCCTGAGAGTCAATATCTCGTCTTGGTATTTGGAGGTTCGGGTAAGGTCCGCGCCATTCTGGTGCTGTTTGGGCTCTGTATTCGTTCAGTCTACGCCGGTACATACCCAATTTGGGTGCTGCAAGATAAGGGAAGGGGGCATAGCCACTGTCGGCCCTTCGCTGCTCGGGCTCAGGAAGCGGAATTGGAGGATTCCATGGTGCGGCCGAGAGAGAGGATGCCTAGCCGAAGAGGCCCAGGAAGGGGGGAATCCTCTCGTCCTCCTGCAGCTGATGTTCATCATCATTGCTGCTGTTGCTATTGTTATCGGAGGGCGGGAGTCACCCAAATCCCAGCTGGTCAATTCATGGAAGTGGGAAGCTCCGTCGAGGGTGAGCCAATTCTCCCAGCATTTGGCTCAGTCACCTTCACGTTGGGCAGCTCCAGAGACACTACAGGTGTTAATGCCCACATCTCTGTGCTTTTTACAAAAATCCCTGAGGAAGATGAGGATAGCTCGTCACTGGTTCTGGCGGAGGACAATTCAGCAAAGGAAAAAGGAAAACGCCCAATGGGGGAGTCTTCCAACGCAGCGAGCCATTCTGAAGGAGAGCTGCCTCATCCCCCCGCCCAACTTCAACAGCCCGAAATGTCATCTACAGCGCAGAACCCCATGGCCATGTGGGAGGAATTCCAGATGGGTAGGGTTGGAGCAAAATTGTGGAAGAAGAACCAGAAGAGTAGTCCTCAGCGGCTCCCCTTCGTTTTTGCTTCCTTCTCTCAGGTTGGGGTCTGGATACTGGCTAATTTCAAGTTTTCAATGTGCATCTTAGTCTCTTCTCTTTATATCTGTAAGTCCGGCTTGCGGCTACCTCAGTTTCACTGGGTCCGGAGTCTAATGTCGGGTCTTAGCTATATGTCTTTACCTGTATCGTGTCGGTTCATGGTAATGTCACCAGTTTTTTCAGTTTGTCTGTACTCTGCGTCTCTTCTAGTTTGCCCCTGCGCGGGCCATTTTGTAGTCATGGTGGAAAATCACATAGTCATGTTTTGTCAAGCTCTCTGGAACAGGTGCCCTGCGAGGCAAAAATTCAAGTTTGCTATCACCACCCAAGGAGCCATAGGTGGCCATGGGCAGCTTGTCTGTTTGATGTAAATGTTTTACTGTAAATATTAATACAAAGTAGTTAGAATTGCCGAGAAAAAAAAAAAGAGTCACATGGTAGGTTGAAGTTGGTCCACATGGTGATGGATGTTGTCCAAAAACGTATTTTCCATCACTAGCTTTTCCTATAAGCTCACTTTCACAAATAAATTACTTTATCAAGTGACCCACTTTTATAAAACAAGTGAGAATCGCGTTTATAATGAAATTATTTTATAAATGAAAGTTTCACGCAAAAAAATAACCTAGAAGAAGATCAAAGTTATTTTATAATGATTCACATTTATATGAAAAATGAAATACACTTGAATTAAATTTATAAAATAACTTAGGTTTGCATGAAATTTTCCAAAAAGTAACTTAATAAAAGAGATTTGAACTCAAGGACTCTTACTAAATAAAATAACTTTTAACCAACTGAACTAATGAAAAATATATAAAAATATTATTAAAGGAGGGTGGACATGGAGGTGGTGTTGTTGATGGAGCTATAGCTTAGACTATGTGCTTGTCAAGAAATAAGTACTCATCCAAAAACAATCAAAAGTTCAAAAAATTACAAAACTCAACAACAATGGGTTAGATCTTGGTTAGCATACTTTTAAAATACAAGTTTTCTTGTTGTTTATGATTCGTTTAGATCACAAAAAGTGCACATGAAAGAGAATACATAGTTAATAAAAAACTTTCCACTCCGTTTCTGTTTTGTGGACATTGCATAGAGCACGGGGAAAAGAGAATTTCTAGACTAGAAAGAATATAAAATCAGGAATATAAACATAAAACTAAAATATGAATTATGTAAAAAATAAAAATTAAAGGGAATATTTGGATTGTATACCTCTGGATCTAATGCAAAATGTTGTACCTCAGGAAAATGAATACATTTTCAAATGAAACAAAAGGAATTACTAACTGAAAAACAATGTTCTAGACATAATGGAACAATCTGTTTAGGCCAAATTTGTACATAAATATTAGATCTTGAAAATGCAACAACATAGGCTTCAAAATCTCCATCACCAGCGGGGGTATTTCTTCAAATAGGCTCTGATACCATGTTTAGATAAACAGGGCATTCCATACATGGTGAAAACGTTTAATAACCACTCACACAAGTAGATCAAAGATTACAATACCAATATTTTTATGTGATTAAAACTATATGAGAGGGAGACAGTCCATAGCCCTAGCCAACACAACCACTTGAAGCAATTTTGTTAATGAAAAAGAAACAAACTGCATAATAGAGTTCCCATAATTTATCATCAACGATGACCTTCCATGCCCTTTAAATAGAGATCATAGACCAATCATGTTAAGCCACATATCAATAATTGTTAGTATTGAGGAGATTATGAGATATCAGAGCATTCTATTTCTAATCATGATCATTGGAGTATAATGAAACTAATTCATACTAAAGAAACACATGCCACTTTTTTACCTAATAGACACATTAGACCAAGTTGAACTTAACTAAATCCTAAGTGTCTAAATATCCTTACAAATGAATGTACCATATCTCTCACTTTTAAGAAGGAATTCTTAATTTTCAAATACAAATTAGTCAAATAGTAGATAGTGTGACCACATTTATAGATCTATTAATCGAACACCAAACCATTATATAGAGCATTGAAGATGAAGTGCCAAGTTTCCATCATCAAGTGGAATAATTTCAACTTTCAATAAACAAGACCATCTTGGAACAATATTCCTCTAACTTCAAAGCACAAGAGCTTCTAGATAAAAAAAGGCTCCACCTCCTCACTAGTTTCAGAGCTTGGGATCAGGGAATGACCTCCCTTCCCACATGAATTTGAATATTTACAAATTTTGTAAAATTTTGAATGTGTTTTTCCATATATACTCTTATCAGTAATATAATAGTTTAGTTTTCATAAAAAAATATAAATTTTGAGGAAGAAAACACATTATGACTGGTTATTCTTCTCAAAAGGTCAATTGAATCAACCCTTTACTTAATGTACTTAATGGGAACATACGATAGATTTCAAGTAATACAAAATTTTCATTTTGATTAGAAAACAAAAGCCCTTCAATCTTTATTTTAAAATAGTTATACCATGTTAAATACTTAAATATAATCAGTTAAATTTATATTTTTAACTTCCACTTTCATAATATCATTTCCAAACCATTATAAATTGGCACAACATTCAATATTTTTGGGTAAAAGAATATTTACATTTTAGAGAGAAAATTTCTAAAAAATTTGTGTGTAGAAACTACAATGTTTGACATTTTGGATGAACACTTCACTTTTTTAGGGATTGTAAGCTTGAAATTCATGAATTCTCAAGCTTATGGTCGTTGAAGATAGGTGATGTGTTCACCCAAAACACCGAACATTATATTTTCTCCACACACAACAATGTTTAACACAACAATATGGAGATCACATCCCTTCATAAATCTAGATTGAGCTACAGGAGACAAAACTAGAGGTTTTCCATGACCATTAAATAACTTCAGATGTTGAGATTTTGGAAAATGTTACTCCATGGATTTTGGACCTAAGGGACACCCTAGGATGCTAAAAACACTATATTCACACTATGGACCTATATTGGAATATCAATACCTCATTGAACAAGGTATTCATGGACAGATGGGGTTCCGGTAATCAACCTTTGAACAAAATAAAAACTTTGACGCTATTAGTTTTGGATATTGAGAGTGGTCTCGCTCCTATCAAACTAGGTCCGCTTCCAAGCTTCAGCAACATGCTAACATGCAAATAAGAAGTCCACCCTATTAAGGTGGACATGTACTTATCTGATTAATTATTTTTCTTTTCCATTTTCTTTTAGTTATGAAGTTGAGAAGAGAGTCTATTTCATATCTAGGGCTAGTTTTTCCCTATAAGGGACAAATATTAAACATTGAAATTTATTATCTTTTAGTTTTATAATTTTATTGAAATACAATGTATTTTTGTCTATAGTCTAGTTTCCCTAGCGACAGATTGAAGACATAAATCTAGGACTAGTTAAGTACTTCTGATGAATGGTCAATGAAATATATATATATATATATATATATATATATATATATAGAGAGAGAGAGAGAGAGAGAGAGAGAGAGAGAGAGAGAGAGAGAGAGAAATGGATTAATTTTTCAAAGTGTTTAGTGAAATTTATTTATGTGAGTGTGCCTTAGAAAGTAAGCAAAATAAAATTAATGTCTTTTTGCTTAATTAGAGGAATTGGAAACTAGCCGGGGCTCATACTTTCATTATATGAGGTTGATTCTAAGCTTTACCACTATAACATCTCGCTAAAACAATACATGCCTCAACACGTGGCTCGTGGGATAAACATGGGGGATTTGAATCTTACATCATATAATTTACATAATACTTCATAATATGACCATCGCCAATTGAACTACCCCTACATGCTAATTAATTTTATTTATTTCAAATTATATAAAAATAAAAAATATAAATGTAAATACTTTTAAAAAAAGATTGGAATTATCTAGTGAAATAAATTTTTAAAGTGTTTAGTGAAATTTGTTTATATAAGTGTGTTTTAAAGAGAAATAAGTCAATTCGAAAAGAAATTGTCTAAAAATATTTTGAAAATTGTGTAATATTTTTTTTTGTAAGCTTGGTGGGACTACATTTTTTTGAAAAAAGTGTAATATTATTTTTATTTCTTTTGATGTATTTTTTAGGTGAAAATTTAGAATTGTGATTTTTTTTGGGTTAAATAAGAAGTATATCTAGCTTAGGAATTTGAAATTTGAAATTTGAAATTTTGATTTAAATATTAAAAAATCTTTTTTTTAAAGAAAAAACTTCGTATAAAAGTTAAACTTTTTCTTTCTTCTTTTAAATTCTTCAAGAATTTTTCATAGGTTTAAAACAATTTTTTGATTAAAGTATTTACTAGATTCATCTTAACTTTAGATCTACCAAGCACTGAGAGGGATCAAATCTCTTGAGCTATGCAAAACTATTTTAGAATGAAAAGATATTTGATCCCTCTAAGTGCTTAATAGATCCGAAGTTAAGATGGATCTAGGCTAGTTTTATTTTTATGTAATTTTATGAAGTCAAAATGTTTAACAAGATAAAACAAGACATTACAATATCTCAATGTTTAACAAGATGAGAGAGGACATTACAACATCTCTTCCATACTAGGATGGAGAGCATCTATCGGCGCAATAAATGAGTTATGTCTATGGTAAGTTAATTTATGTATTGACTATTAAAGTACGAAGTGGATGGCAGATTAATTTCCATTAATAATACATGTGAATAAACTTAATGGAAAATTGGGATATGTAAAAAAAAAAATTTTGTAAGCTGGATTTTATTACCTCACATCAACCGAAGGTCATTACATAGATCATCCATTTACTACCAATCAACTTTACAATATATGGTATTTACCTTCCTAGTGGGAAACCATGTTTTTTGACCATTTGTCAATAGAGAAGAAAGACCAAAACTAAAAGAAGTGTAATCCCTAGAGCACCATTGGAGAGTCTATGAGAATATCATACCAAAAGGGACTGACAATAACCATCTAAAAACTATAAATCATAAAATTTTACTAGTTCAGTATCACAAACACTAGAACCTAAATGGCTAGACGATGTGGTGATGCATGGGATGTGATGTTCTATTTGGGCTAGCATAACATCCATCCTCTCCATATGGAATCACGGGTTACATTTGTTGGAAATAATACTAAGAGGGGGGGATGAATCAGTATTATCAAATTCTTTTCAATTTATACAAATATTTGCAGATCTGACTAATGAAACTTGCATATACCTTCCAGACTTATAATTTAATATATTCTTTAGATGTTGATCATTAATCTGTGAGTCAGAACCATATAATAGTAAACAGGAACAAGAAAAATAGATAGTCACACCAAAGAACACAAGATATAAGGTGGAAACCCAATGTGGGTGAAAACCACCTGCTGCAATATGTCTCTATCTTCTTTCAATTAGAAACTTCTTTTTACAATGATTCTGTACTGGTGCAGTCTTATACCAGCACTCAGGCTTCAACCTACAGAAGGCTACAACCTTCTATTTTCTTCCAAGGACCACATTTCATAAATTTTCAGACTGGATCCATGAATATCAATCATCCATCAAATAGATCTGCAATCAACCAACTTCCTTGTACAAATACTAAATCAATAACTTCTCAACACACAGGAACCTGTTAGCGCTTGAGATTTCACCCTAGGCTGAGGAAGGTAAACCTTCAAGGCAACATCAAACCATTTCACCTCGTAGCTAGCCCTACGGGGTATGAGAAGGCTCTCTCCGGTCTATCTCGGCAAATTTTCAATGGGGCGAGATGACCAATCAAAGGTAACACTGATATTAGGCTAGTAAACTGATTAAAAGGTTGATTTGGGGGTTTTTGGGGTTTTTTGGTGGCAAATTGAGGATCTGCAATTTTAGGGTGCGGGGATTTGACACAGTTTCTGCAGGTGGGTCTTTGGGGCAAGGTAGGAGTTTGTGCTGATGCCTTTAGCTGAGATGGATGATCAAGGAAGAAAAAAGAGAAGATAAAGAGGGCAAACAATGACTTTGAATCCTCTCTAGACAGTGGAAAACATAAGCATTAAACAAATTTGAAAGCTGAGCATGGCAAGCATGAATTCAAACTTTATCACTTCATTTGTTCAATAAGCTGCAGTAAAGAAAGAGATGGAACACATAAACACACTTACAATTACAATAAGAGAACACACCATCAACACAAGAGTCCACAAGAATCCCAATGATGTCTGCAAAACCCTGGTCTTCCTTTTCCTAAAATTGCAGAGATACAAGTAAAATATACAATAGGAGCTTCTCCCTCAAGAGTCCAACCTTCCAACCTCCGAAAATGATTAATAAAATACATAATATAGGCAAGCCAACCTCTTCCCTTGCCTCTAGGGGTCGAGCTCATCCTTCTAGGAGCTGTTTCAACTAATTCTAAACTGAGCACTAGATAATAGGCAGTCAAAACAACTTGCCTCTAAAACTTAGGAAACCTATCCATGCATTAAATATTTACCATTTACATCAAAGAATCTTCTAGAAGTGTTCAAGGAGAGTAAAAGTATATAAGTGACATGAAAATTACACAAAAATCCATCATTTACATGCCTCAAAAGTCAACCAAGATGAAAACAGTGTTTTGTTGGCCGAACTGGTCAAAACAGGCAAATTTCCCTGACAGGTCGCGCACATCACTCTGACTGGTCGCGCACATTCACAGCTCTGTTTGAGGGCCTTCCCGATATCCAAATCCGGTTCAAGATAGCTCGTTGGAAAGTTGTGTGAGTCTACTTTCCAACCCCACTGGAATTTCTGAATTTGGAGTTGATTTGACCCCTCAAAAGTCATTTCTCCCAAGACAGCTTTCTGCAACTCAAAATAGGGGCAGAAAGTCAAAAATTGCATGTATTTTGACCTTTTGGAGGCACAAAACTCCATAAAATCTGAAACCCATCCATAGGCAAGTGTATTTTTGCATGAAAATTCCAAAAATGCAAAGTTTTCCCCGTTCTGAGTTTCCCCCATGTATGGTCGCGCGCGGGGTGAGACCAGTCAAATGGCCAAAACCTGTAAAATTCCCAAAAATGCTAAAAATGCCTCAAAACTCTCAAAATTTCTTGGGCTCCTCTCTTTTATGATGACCACCTTTGCCTCCCCTACGAGGCCTCCGTTGTACCTCAACCTCTGTGGAAGAAGACCGGTCATCACCTTGCTCATAGGTTTCAGTGGTTGACATGGTGCTTTTGAGCAAAGTGGAGAAAATAGACAAAGTTAACTGCTGCCCTTGCCTGCAAAAATGCTGAGTTGTATGCTGTTTTCAAGGGGAACAAAATCATGAAGGAAATGTTAGGGAAGGGGATTTTTCATAAGGAAAGGGAAACATATAAAAATAGGGAATTTCTAAGGGACAATTCACAAACTGTCAAACATACAATCTCATCTTAATCACCGGGAAATCATTTGCAAAGAAATGTTTTTATTAGGGAAACATGGATGATAATAACCAAGGGAAATGATATACATGCTCAACAGGGGGTAAGGGACAGCATTTGTTCATTTGATTTTTGTCTTTTGACTGTACATTATAAGGCATACTCTGTTTTTCAAGGGATTCATGTACATTTGATGCTAAGGGAAACAAGGGATTCTTTTACATTTGTCATAGGGGAAGGAGGGCTTTATTTACATTTTTTTCAAAAGGGGAAAAGGGATTTCATTGACAACTTCAAAAGGGAAAAGAGTTGTATTGAAACAAGGATATTTAGGGGATAGAAGGGAAAAGGGAAAACAGGGTTTGGTTTTGGGAGACACGGCAACATTATTTTTGTAATGAATACTCAAAGCAATATGTCTTTTTGATAAATATACACAGCTGCATTGTCTTTGTTTTTGCTTTGAATATACACAGCAAATATGTTCTGTGTTTTGTAATGACTATTGTTACACTAAAAAATGTCACCATGACTACTTACAGTTAGTATGGCTCAAATCAACAGTCATGCTACCCTCTTAGGCAAGTCTTATGCCTCTGCTATCCATCTCAAACTCAAAAAAGAGAGAAAGTCTTGTCAAAAATGTGTTTATCTCTGGGGTCGCAGGTTCTCTCTAGCCTTACCTGCGGGGACGCTTACCATGTTCACAAAAGCTGCGTCCATGGACGCTCTGTATGTTAAGGGACAGGTGCGTCCTTCTGTAAAAGGAAAAATGCGCGAGTTTCATCTTAAAAAAGTTACTTGTGGTTACTTCTAGAACCTTCTAGAGGTCGGTTTGATGAAATGGATGCGCCTCCAGTTGGTTCATGTATCTCTATTAAGGGGGAACTTATCCCATCAATAAGGGAGTTATCCCACCCAAAGAGGGGGATTATCCCATTGATGGTGGACCTGAATAACCTCTTTACAGCACTATAAATAAAGACATTGAGCCAGAGGGAAGAAGAAGAAGAAGAAGCAAGATAAGAAAGAAGTCAACCAACCAACCATGGCTGTAAATGTTAGTTGTGTTGAGAAAAATTCCGACATGCACCGTAAACCCAAATACCCTTGCAGACTTTGTAAGGGTGACCACTTCCTTGTCAATTGTCCCGGTATACCAAAAGTCTTGGAAGTATGGTCAGAAAAATCTCATCAACTTTCCGTTGATCCATCAACCAGTGATAGTCAGGTTCCTAGGAAAAAGGGTAAAGTTAGGTTTCCTTGTAAGTTATGCATAGGGAGTCATCAAACTCACATTTGCCCTCACATGGATGAAGCCTCGAAATTGTTGGAAAACCTTACTGTTCCACAGCAAGAATTTCCAACTGGTTACTGTAAACTTTCTCCCAACCTACCGTCAACTGACGGAGTGATTGATCAAATTTCAAGTACGAGACTATGTTTATGCAATGAAAGCTGTCGTATCGACACTCTTTCGCGTGATGTCTTTCCCTCACCATGGCAGTATTGTGACTGTAGACCAGCTTTCATTCCCTAGTCTTGTTTCAACTACCAATCATATGACACCCCTAAATGTTCCTGATTCTAAAGTGGTATCTACCCTGCCACGGGTTAATTATGTGGCAACTGGTCCCATGTTTTCAGTTACCGATGTAAGTGAGCCTCTCACTGTTGATTTAGATCCGGTAATTGACATGGAAAACTCTATGGGATTAATTGAACACGATGTTCTTATCCCTTTTGAGTCTCCTTACATGTGTTCCTTCCAGAGAAGTATTCTTCCTTCTGATGAAGACCTCTTGGAAGCCATGATCAAGGTGTGTCCATTGACATGATTAGTGTCTACGAGGATAGTTTGTTCCTCTCTCAACCTCGTTAAAAAATGAAACTGGAAGTAACGAGGATAGTTTGTTCCTCTCTCAACCTCGTTAAAAAATGAAACTGGATGTCATGAGGACAGTTCCTGTTACTGAGTCAACCTCGTTAAAAAATGAATCAGGTACGAGGAGAGTTTTTTCCTGTATCAACCTCGTTAAAAAATGAAATAGGCTGTAGTGAGGATAGTTTCTTCTAGTCTCAACCTCGTTAAAAAATGAAACTGGAAGTCATGAGCATAGTTCCTTGTCTTGTGTCAAGCTCATTAAAAAATGAAACAAGGAGTTCCGAGGAAAGTTCTTTGTCTTGTGTCAACCTCGTTAAAAAATGAAACAAGGATAGGTTATATAGATAGTTAGAAAGTAGAATTGTGAGGAAAGTTCCTTTTACTGTGTCAACCTCATTAAAAAATGAATCAGTGTGAGTGAGGATAGTTTGTTCCTGTCTCAACCTCGTTAAAAAATGAAACTGGAAGTCATGAGCATAGTTCCTTGTCTTGTGTCAAGCTCATTAAAAAATGAAACAAGGAGCATGAGGATAGTTCTTTTACTGAGTCAACCTCATTAAAAAATGAATCAGGTAGATTTTAGGTTATGTAGGTAGATTGTAGAAAGTAGGATTTTGAGGACAGTTCCTGTTACTGAGTCAACCTCGTTAAAAAATGAATCAGGTTTGAGGATAGTTCCTGTTACTGAGTCAACCTCGTTAAAAAATGAATCAGGTATGAGGATAGTTCTTGTTACTGAGTCAACCTCGTTAAAAAATGAATCAGGTTTGAGGATAGTTCTTTTCTTGTTTCAACCTCCTTAAAAATGAAACAACTCCCTTTTCAAGTTAAATATTGAAAGTAAACCTTCATTTCATCCAGCCGGTTGAATGCAATGAAGCCTGGGGGGCATGTACCTTGATTTGCATCATTATGCTGGGGGCATGCGAACTTTTTGAGCATAGTTCCTTGTCTTGTGTCAAGCTCATTAAAAAATGAAACAAGGGTAGGTTAAGTAGGTAGATTGTAGATAGTAGTCATGAGCATAGTTCCTTGTCTTGTGTCAAGCTCATTAAAAAATGAATCAAGGATTTTAGAGCATAGTTCCTTGTCTTGTGTCAAGCTCGTTAAAAAATGAATCAAGGTTTTTAGAGTAGAGTTTTTGTTAGGTAGATTGTAGCGTCGTTGTGAGCATAGTTCCTTATCTTGTGTCAAGCTCGTTTAAAAAATGAAACAAGGGTTTTGAGGATAGTTCTTTTCCTGTGTCAACCTCACTAAAAAAATGAAACAACTCCCACGAGTCTTTCCAAGATCTTGAAAGTAAAGCTTCATTCCATCCACCTCATTGAATGCAATGAAGCTTGGGGGGCATGTACCTAGTTTTGCGTCTTTATGCTGGGGGCATGTGAACTTATAACAAGCATAGTTTTTCGTTTCAAGCTTGCATAAACATGAAACTGAATCCGAGCATAGTTCTTTTCCTGTGTCAAGCTCGTTAAAAAATGAAACAAATCCTCCTCTAATTGAGTCGAGAGTTTGACTAGACCTCATAGATGTTAGGTTGTACGTTTAGGTTAGTTATTTCAGTTTTTGCATAATTTTCTTACAGTTTTAGGTCGATTCTTTCAAATGATCTCGTTCATGAACCTTCATTTCATCCAACTGGTTGAATGAAATGAAGCTACGGGGCATGCGCTCTAGCAATTATGCTTAGGGGGCATCAAGCACAGTTTTATCTCTGTTTCAAGCTTGTGTAAAAATGAAACTACTTTGAAGCATAGTTTTTATCTGTTTCAAGCTTTTGTAAAAATGAAACCTATCTCGAGTCAATTTCAGTTATTTTCAAGACTCGTTAAACAAATGAAAAGCCGAGTTCTTTCCGTCTTTTCCTGCTCGTAAATTAAATTGAAAGTCGGTCATATGAGTACATTTTTATCATTTTTTCGAACTCATTAAAACTTACGAAAAAATGAAAACCATGAGTACATTTTTATCATTTTTTCGAACTCGTTAAAACTTACGAAAAAGTGAAACCTTGGAGTTCTCTTTTAAGCCCTTTTCTGACTCCTAAAACATGAAAAGATCGCCGAGCGTTTCTTTTACACTCGTTAAACCGGAATTAAAAGACGGTCCCCTTTTAGCTCTTTTCTGACCGCAAAATCAGGAAACGATTGCCGGGTTTTTGTCGTTTCAAACTCGATAAGGAAATAAAACGACGTGTCCTTGATCGCTTTTTACTTTTCAGGTCAACGACACTATTATGAAAGTACTCCTTGGTCGCAAGATCAAGCGGTTCCCCCAGGTATTATTTTATACTTTTTCGGGCTTGAGGGACACAAATTTACGAAAAAGTTCAACTTGGAGTCTTCTTAAGTTTTTCAGACTCTCTAAAATTGAAAAACACCAAATTTCTCCTATATTGGGCTCGTTAAACATTTCACAGTAAAGGACCTGTTCAATTACAAACAGGAACGAACCACTCCTTCCTAGGGTTCGAATCAAAACTAGGTTGGACTCATCCGAAGGATGAGCTTATAATCAAGCATATGTTATCCTCCTCAAGCTTGTTAAAAATAAAGAGGTACTTGCCAGAAATGGTGGGGGAAAAGAGAGAAGAATGAACCTGTTTGTTACCTTTTGTCTCAAAAGAAACTTTATTACCACTCTTGAACACGACACTTTTTCATTCACCTGGGTTGGGAAATCTTTTACCTCACAGTTGATCAAACCACTTTGAAAGTCTTTAACCGGGTTCCGGGGATTAACTTTGAGTTATTCGTCACCAAGCCATCTGTTGTGTCATTATGTGTTCAAGAGGTCTGCAAGCAAAACTTTCATCTGCAAAATACTTGTCATCCATTTGACCATCCCTGAGTCAGTCCTTACAGCAACATTTCTTCAACTTGAACAATGATTTCGTGTTGCGGGCTTGCCTGCAACGGGTCGCTTTCTATCGACATCGACACATTATCTAGAACGATGACTTAGGAATCAACAGTACCTTGAAGTCTGCATGCATCAATGGCAGGTTTCTCGCCTTTGATGTCAGTTTACATCATTGACTTTCGATCAAAGGATTCCGTGAAGTGTTCGACATCAAAACATTTATTCACATTTCACGGGTTGTGCTTGGTACTTTGAGAACCATTGACATTACTGGTGGTCTCTCTCACGCTTGTTAACAGTTTACATCATCGACTGGTAATCAAGTGGCTTCTACCATGTTCGACATCAAATCATTTAATCACATGGCTAGAATCGTACCAATTCGGGAAGTAGAAGTGAAGACCCTGGATCTAGTTTTTACCATCCAGGCTGCGAGGAGTTTTGTATTCATTATCTATGTAGACTAATCATAAACAGATGGCTGTGTCCATACTGTGTCTACAAAAGTCTATAAAAATGATGTACTGCAAGATCATTCCTGTATCAGAGTAGTTAGTCCATTAGTTAAAGTTTTGAATCTGAGTATGGGAATGCCTACCTCAGTGATGATATAATCTTATACATGTATTTTGTGTTGAAAATTGCAGGTTCCAACCAGGTCATCCACAAGACAATCCTTGAAATGATAAAGCGCTTCACCCTTCCTAGAATTACAAAACCCTAATCTATTCCAGGCTTCGCACTTTAGGGGGCAATCTGTTACACTAAAAAATGTCACCATGACTACTTACAGTTAGTATGGCTCAAATCAACAGTCATGCTACCCTCTTAGGCAAGTCTTATGCCTCTGATATCCATCTCAAACTCAAAAAAGAGAGAAAGTCTTGTAAAAAATGTGTTTATCTCTGGGGTCGCAGGTTCTCTCTAGCCTTACCTGCGGGGACGCTTACCATGTTCACAAAAGCTGCGTCCATGGACGCTCTGTATGTTAAGGGACAGGTGCGTCCTTCTGTAAAAGGCAAAATGCGCGAGTTTCATCTTAAAAAAGTTACTTGTGGTTACTTCTAGAACCTTCTAGAGGTCGGTTTGATGAAATGGATGCGCCTCCAGTTGGTTCATGTATCTCTATTAAGGGGGAACTTATCCCATCAATAAGGGAGCTATCCCACCCAAAGAGGGGGATTATCCCATTGATGGTGGACCTGAATAACCTCTTTACAGCACTATAAATAAAGACATTGAGCCAGAGGGAGGAGAGGTTGAAAGCTATAGATTTCTAAGGGTAAATGCTGCAGGAATTAGGACTCCCATTTAGAAGCTTGTGAGGAGAGATTGTCATCTTTACTTGTTCTATTTGGAAGTGGGTGAGCTTTGTCAAAGTAGAGGAAGACTCTTGTGGACCCTAGAAGGAGCTTGCACAACACCAAGGCTCAGGTTGTAATGGTTCCTTTTGATTACCTTTAATGCAAATTGGTCCATTCTTCTCAATAGCTTGTTGTTAATGGGTTATTTCATGTACTCCTTGGTCTATATGTTGAATATGCTTTGTTTTATGTTATAATCAGGTGTTATTTAATTGTTTGACTGTTGGTGATTGCAGGTTTTGGAGAACGGGAGGAGCTCATCCGGATCAACAAAGCTTGGACTTCTACAACAGCGTTTGGACAGAGGTAAGAACGAAACACTTGATTTCTCATATCATAATGTATGTTTAGAGAAGGATAGCTCCAGTTTGTTTTGTTTGTCATTAGAATGTCTTAGACTTCTAGGAAGGTCAGCTGTGTCCGCACCCTTGACCGATTCCGTGTGACAACTATGCACAGTCATTTTGCCTTTCTTTTAGTTTTTGTCATTTTGCCATCATATTGCCTTTTTTCTTTTTGCACATCATTTTATTCTTGCTGTGTTTATTTGTTATCCTTGTTGTGTGAAGGACGTTAGGGTTTTGGGTAGATTAGATGGAGGGCATTAGGGTTTAGGGAATGTATGTGAGGGAGGGATAGGGTTTAGGTATTGGGGATGGGAAATTTAACATTCTTTGCAAATGACATAAGATAGAGACATATCATAACAATTGTGAATTTAATGGGAAACAATGGAGGGAATAAATGGGAGTTTAAAACCTTGAAAAAGAACACCAACCCTAGCATAATGCCTACATGAACAAGCAATAACTAAAATCCATTCCTCTTTACATTCTTGGTAGCAAATATATATAAGCACAAGCCCAATATCCTTGATTTCAAGCATCCAGCATGTTAGAAGACCCTATCTCGATCAATTTAGCAAGCAAGAGGGCGATTGAGCAAATTTGAAGTGGTTTTGTGGAAGACAATTTGACTGGTCGCGCACGGGCTTTGACTGGTCGCGCACAGCCTGACTGGTCGCACCCGTTAGGAATTAACACTGCAGAGGAGCTGCTGACTGGTCGCGCACTGCCCAACTGGTCGCGCACAGCTCCTGAGTGGTCGCGCACCTGAAAATGACCCAAATTCTCTGCAATTCGCCTCCTTTCTCCTTCTTCGCCCTCTCACTCTTCTTTGCAAGCTCTTAGATGCACAATGAGGGTGTTTTAGAGGGAATTTGACTCTTTATAAGCCCAATTTGAAAAAATTTACTTACCAAACCCACTTTCCAATGTTTTGTTTTGACATTCTCTTTAACACTGTTTTGAGTTTGCTTTGTCCTGAATTTGACTTTTTGGGTGCTTTAACTCCGTTCTTTTTGCAGGTTGACCATCTGATGGACTCTAGTGAGGAGACCAGGGTTATTTCCGGCATTTTGAAGAATTTTGAAAATTTCCTTATTTTTTGCAAAATTGACATGACCTTGGCTTTAAAAACATGGTTTTTAAATCCAAGGTATAAATGAGCTGTACCTGATGAAAATATCCATGAAACATATTTACATACCTCCTTCCGGCTTGCTGGGGACCCATGGACCTCTCACTCATGATCTTGCAATGACATTTGACCGAAACCCTAGACCTAAGACTTTGGACTTCAAGACAAAACAAAACAAGCGTGACACAAGTTCATTAACTGATATGACCTGATCCAACAAAGCCAAGAAGGGAACAAGGACCAGCTCCTCCATCAGTTTTATGGCATGCCTAATGGAATGCAAAACTGACATCGATGAGACACCTACTTATGCATATGCAAAGAGTTTTTGGATCACTGATGGAGGGCATCATGACCGACACTAACATTGGCTCCAATGGGGATGGTAGCTCCTTGGAGGTGCCAAGAACCTTAGACCTCTGGGAGAGCAGACCAGTGCTTGCAACCATTGGGCGATGGAGTCATCATTTACACCTTTGACACAAGACTTTGACACATTTATTGAATGAAACTTGACTAAAAACTGACTGAAACTTAACTGGAACTTGACTCAAACTGACTCGATGGCAAACTGAAATAACTTGAAAAACTCACTCAACAGACCAAACACAAATGACTCATGACTGACTTAACTAAAACAAGAACTTACAAAGCTTATGGAAGGGCAGCAGTCCATCAAGATGTGAAATCATGATGACAACCACCTGTGTTTCTTACAAGACAATATACATCAAACTATATCAAAATGCCAATGCAACCAATCAAGCAGATGCCTTCTTGACTGATTCTCCCAATCAGATCTCATGATCAACAATACAAACCTATCACTGGGCATCCAAAAACATAGCGGACCATGATCTCCTTCATCACTGAACACTGCAATAAACACTATCACTGTTGGCTGCAACAAACTTGCTAGAGGACCGTGAAAAACATGAAGATTTGCCATTTCCACCTCCTGCTGAAAGAACAAGGTATCTTTTGTTTCAAATTCTAATCTACCTTGGTCATGTGCTTCGGTGAAAGTATGCTCATGGGCTTCAAACAACTCTGAACAAATGGATGAGCAGATCTCTTCTTGGAAAAGTATTTCAGCACATGAAACATATGAAGACGAATTTGAAATGGAATCCTGAATGTTTTGATCTTCTGTAGTTTGAATATATGGTAAGTCATCCTCATATGATATGATAGCCAGATTATCAAGTTTTTGAAGGAAAACATTATCTGTTTGCTGATCTACATGACAATCATCTTCTTCAATGGAGGAAGAAGTTTCCCCAACACTTTCCTGATTATGTGCACACTGCCGATTTGCTTTAGCTTGGGTTGTAGCATGACCTTTCAAAAGCTGATCTATCTCCTCTTCAGACAAAGGAGATAATACTTTCTGTTTCCCTTTGCTTAAACAAGTCTTGTCTTCTTGAAATAACATTTCAAAACATGAAAAATTTGAATGACAATCCTAATCTTCTGAAACTTGGAAACATTGTTGATCATCTTCATATGACATGGCAATCAAACTATCCAAATTATGATTGAAAGAAGAGTTTTCACTTACTTGAACAAAGATCTCATCTTGTTGTTCATGAGCTGGCTGAATTACCCCCTCATGCAGGCTCTGTTCTGATGGCATAAGGACATTTGGATCAACAACAAAATTATCCTTTTCAGGATTCAGCACAAGGTATGCTTGGTCATCACAATCTGAATCTAGAACTGAAGTAGTTGTCGTGTCTTCTTCAATTTGCCTGCTGTCTTCTTCTGTGGGCAGATCTGAAATAAGATTTTCTCTTTCATCACTTTCAGCCATATGGCCATCTTCAACCTGCTGATCTGCGTTAACTTGAGCCGGAACAAGACCTCTCAAAAGTAGATCTATCTCATCTTCAGATAGAGGAGATAATACCTTTTGTTTTCTTTTGTTCAAACAGTGATTGTCTTCATTGAATTCAAGTGAAGGAGTATACAGATTTTCCTCATACTAGTGATCCATTTCATGCAATTCCTGTTGACTGTCAAGATGCGAAATTGTTTCATTTCCCACCGTACTAAGATCTTGGTCCTGCTGCAAATTTTCATGATCATCTCTATGGGAACCTTCTAGGTTCTCTTCATGTTGCTGAAATGGATTCTGGTACAGAGCCTCCATGATCTCAACATCCATAAAATTATCATCTTCATAGTATTTCTCAAGGCTTTCAATAAAAGTAGAAGCATGTTTGCAACAGACATGAACCAAATTTAATGATGGATAAGAGTCCTATATCGTTCAATGAACATAGCATGAAAATCTTTTAAACAGTAAATACAAGCAGGCGGCAAACTTTCATACCATGATTGGGCTTTACCTTCTAGAGTGGCCAAGAATATCTTCATCAAGCAATCTTCAGGAAAATCCACCTTCAACTTGCGAATATGCATATGAAATCTAACTAGATGTAAAGCAGCATCCTTCTTACCATCATCATTAAATATAGGCAAATTCCTTGACCAATCTACCTTTGGAATTTTATTTGGAAAACCGGGGATGTGATCTCGACTCAAGGGATCATATCTTCTTGCAATCCGATCCATCTTGAAAATCTCAAAGCTACTGATCTCTCTGCAGTGAAGTCACCATGAAGCATTGATCTCTGGAGTTTTCAGTGAAGGAGTCGCGAGTGAATGATTTCAGCCTTTCAAGTGTCTGATCGTTGTCCACTATCAACAATCGGATCTGAACTTGATACATGTACTGGGGTAAAATGCAATCGAAGTGTTGTTTTCACAAGCTCACGGAGATTGACTGAAGCAGCGTTTATCTACTAACGTTGATGTAAAACAAGAGCGTTTTCGAAGGCTACCTGGCGTAACTTCGGACTCCGTCTAAGACTTATGAATCAAACACATCAATCAACAAACAAGTTTGTTCTCCCCAGTATGGTCGCCAATATGTTAGCGCTTGAGATTTCACCCTAGGCTGAGGAAGGTAAACCTTCAAGGCAACATCAAACCATTTCACCTCGTAGCTAGCCCTACGGGGTATGAGAAGGCTCTCTCCGGTATATCTCGGCAAATTTTCAATGGGGCGAGATGACCAATCAAAGGTAACACTGATATTAGGCTAGTAAACTGATTAAAAGGTTGATTTGGGGGTTTTTGGGGTTTTTTGGTGGCAAATTGAGGATCTGCAATTTTAGGGTGCGGGGATTTGACACAGTTTCTGCAGGTGGGTCTTTGGGGCAAGGTAGGAGTTTGTGCTGATGCCTTTAGCTGAGATGGATGATCAAGGAAGAAAAAAGAGAAGCTAAAGAGGGCAAACAATGACTTTGAATCCTCTCTAGACAGTGGAAAACATAAGCATTAAAAAAATTTGAAAGCTGAGCATGGCAAGCATGAATTCAAACTTTATCACTTCATTTGTTCAATAAGCTGCAGTAAAGAAAGAGATGGAACACATAAACACACTTACAATTACAATAAGAGAACACCCCATCAACGCAAGAGTCCACAAGAATCCCAATGATGTCTGCAAAACCCTAGTCTTCCTTTTCCTCAAATTGCAGAGATACAAGTAAAATATACAATAGGAGCTTCTCCCTCAAGAGTCCAACCTTCCAACCTCTGAAAATGATTAAGAAAATACATAATATAGGCAAGACAACCTCTTCCCTTGCCTCTAGGGGTCGAGCTCATCCTTCTAGTAGTTGTTTCAACTAATTCTAAACTGAGCACTAGATAATAGGCAGTCAAAACAACTTGCCTCTAAAACTTAGGAAACCTATCCATGCATTAAATATTTACCATTTACATCAAAGAATCTTATAGAAGTGTTCAAGCAGAGTAAAAGTATCTAAGTGCCATGAAAATTACACAAAAATCCATCATTTACATGCCTCAAAAGTCAACCAAGATGAAAACAGTGTTTAGTTGGTCGAACTGGTCAAAACAGGCAAATTTCCCTGACAGGTCGCGCACATCACTCTGACTGGTCGCGCACATTCACAGCTCTGTTTGAGGGACTTCCCGGTGTCCAAATCAGGTGCAAGATATCTCGTTGGAAAGGTCTGCGAGTCTAATTTCCAACCCCACTGGAATTTCGGAATTTGAAGTTGATTTGACCCCTCAAAAGTCATTTCTCCCAAGACAGCTTTCTGCAACTCAAAATAGGGGCAGAAAGTCAAAAATTGCATGTATTTTGACCTTTTGGAGGCCCAAAACTCCATAAAATCTGAAACCCATCCATAGGCAAGTGTATTTTTGCATGAAAATTCCAAAAATTCAAAGTTTTCCCCGTTCTGAGTTTCCCCCATGTATGGTCGCGCGCGGGGTGAGACCAGTCAAATGGCCAAAACCTGTAAAATTCCCAAAAATGCTAAAAATGCCTCAAAACTCTCAAAATTTCTTGGGCTCCTCTCTTTTATGATGACCACCTTTGCCTCCCCTACGAGGCCTCCACTGTACCTCAACCTCTGTGGAAGAAGACCGGTCATCACCTTGCTCATAGGTTTCAGTGGTTGACATGGTGCTTTTGAGCAAAGTGGAGAAAATAGATAAAGTTAACTGCTGCCCTTGCCTGCAAAAATGCTGAGTTGTATGTTGTTTTCAAGGTGAACAAAATCATGAAGGAAATGTTAGGGAAGGGGATTTTTCATAAGGAAAGGGAAACATATAAAAATAGGGAATTTCTAAGGGACAATTCAAAAACTGTCAAACATACAATCTCATCTTAATCACCGGGAAATCATTTGCAAAGATATGTTTTTATTAGGGAAACATGGATGATAATAACCAAGGGAAATGATATACATGCTCAACAGGGGGTAAGGGACAGCATGCATAACAAGGGTATGGGGCAGCATAGATCACTAGCATCAACAACTTGCTCTTTGATTTTTGTCTTTTGACTGTACATTATAAGGCATACTCTGTTTTTCAAGGGATTCATGTACATTTGATGCTAAGGGAAACAAGGGATTCTTTTACATTTGTCATAGGGGAAGGAGGGCTTTATTTACATTTTTGTCAAAAGGGGAAAAGGGATTTCATTGACAACTTCAAAAGGGAAAAGAGTTGTATTGTAACAAGGATATTTAGGGGATAGAAGGGAAAAGGAAAAACAGGGTTTGGTTTTGGGAGACACAGCAACATTATTTTTGTAATGAATACTCAAAGCAATATGTCTTTTTGATAAATATACACAGCTGCATTGTCTTTGTTTTTGCTTTGAATATACACAGCAAATATGTTCTCTGTTTTGTAATGACTATGCACAGTCATTTTGCCTTTCTTTTAGTTTTTGTCATTTTGCCATCATATTGCCTTTTTTCTTTTTGCACATCATTTTATTCTTGCTGTGTTTATTTGTTATCCTTGTTGTGTGAAGGACGTTAGGGTTTTGGGTAGATTAGATGGAGGGCATTAGGGTTTAGGGAATGTATGTGAGGGAGGGATAGAGTTTAGGTATTGGGGATGGGAAATTTAACATTCTTTGCAAATGACATAAGATAAAGACATATCATAACAATTGTGAATTTAATGGGAAACAATGGAGGGAATAAATGGGAGTTTAAAACCTTGAAAAAGAACACCAACCCTAGCATAATGCCTACATGAACAAGCAATAACTAAAATCCATTCCTCTTTACATTCTTGGTAGCAAATATATATAAGCACAAGCCCAATATCCTTGATTTCAAGCATCCAGCATGTTAGAAGACCCTACCTCGATCAATTTAGCAAGCAAGAGGGCGATTAAGCAAATTTGAAGTGGTTTTGTGGAAGACAGTTTGACTGGTCGCGCACGGGCTTTGACTGGTCGCGCACAGCCTGACTGGTCGCGCCCGTTAGGAATTAACACTGCGGAGGAGCTGCTGACTGGTCGCGCACTGCCCAACTGGTCACGCACAGCTCCTGAGTGGTTGCGCACCTGAAAATGACCCAAATTCTCTGCAATTCGCCTCCTTTCGCCTTCTTCGCCCTCTCACTCTTCTTTGCAAGCTCTTAGATGCACAATGAGGGTGTTTTAGAGGGAATTTGACTCTTTATAAGCCCAATTTGAAAAAATTTACTTACCAAACCCACTTTCTAATGTTTTGTTTTGACATTCTCTTTAACACTGTTTTGAGTTTGCTTTGTCCTGAATTTGACTTTTTGGGTGCTTTAACTCCGTTCTTTTTGCAGGTTGACCATCTGATGGACTCTAGTGAGGAGACCAGGGTTATTTCCGGCATTTTGAAGAATTTTGAAAATTTCCTTATTTTTTGCAAAATTGACATGACCTTGGCTTTAAAAACATGGTTTTTAAATCCAAGGTATAAATGAGCTGTACCTGATGAAAATATCCATGAAACATATTTACATACCTCCTTTCGGCTTGCTGGGGACCCATGGACCTCTCACTCATGATCTTGCAATGACATTTGACCGAAACCCTAGACCTAAGACTTTGGACTTCAAGACAAAACAAAACAAGCGTGACACAAGTTCATTAACTGATATGACCTGATCCAGCAAAGCCAAGAAGGGAAAAAGGACCAGCTCCTCCATCAGTTTTATGGCATGCCTAATGGAATGCAAAACTGACATCGATGAGACACCTACTTATGCATATGCAAAGAGTTTTTTGATCACTGATGGAGGGCATCATGACCGACACTAACAGAACCAAACACCAATTCAAAACCCTGAACACAGCAGTAATAGACAGAAATAGCTAAAACATATTTCAAGAAAAGTCCCCAACTTCACCAATAGAAACCTGCAGATATCTACACCCTCTCTGTGCGAAACCTGCGGATCTTTGCACCTGCGCTGTGCCAAGCCTGCGAATCTCTACTCCTGTGCCGTGTCTGGCCTGCGGTTCTCCGCACCTACACCTTGTCTGTCCTGCGGTTCTCCGCACCTACATCTTATCTGGCCTGCGGTTCTTCGCTCCTGCACCGTTTCTGCTATGCGGGTCTCCGCACTTGCGTTGTGTCGCACCTGCGGTCCTATGAGTATAGATACTTTATCAGACTTCAAGTATACCCCAGACTATCAGATTTATAGATCTGATCATGCGCCACAGAGATCTCAACCCATCAGTAGATCTATCTTCTAATGCTCAGGTTTCTCCTTGATTCAGGTCCAATTATAACTCACCAACTGATCACCAGTGCTTCAGATCTTGCTCTTCTTAAGATATTCAACACATGAGTGCCTAGCCAAATGATCTCCTTTCCTTTTTATAGACTAGGCCTTACTCAAACCATGGTCCAAAACCATAGAGATCCAATACTAGGGACCCAAAACCTGGGTTCAATACTTTAGAAGCAAAACCATGGACCAAAACCATAGGATCAAAATGTCATACTAAATACCATGGACCAACCATAAGATTTCCCACGTGCAACATTTTTCTCTGCATGAAAGTGTGTGTACTTTACGACCGCACTTTTTGTTCGGTACACCTGTGGATATGTCCACATCTTTTGTTTGACGCGCCTATGTACATCCGCGGCTTCGTAAACAAAACTTGCAGGTATCTCATTTTCTTCTATTTTGAGAGCCTGAACTTGTGATCTGCAATTTTGGCGAGTTGCCATCAAGGACAACACTTATGCCATTAAGCCAAGCCTGTGTCATAATGCCAACAATCTCCCCCTTTGGACTTGATGGCAACCCAAAGTCACTCAAAGTCTTTTCTCCCCCTTTGACATCAAGGGCAAAGGGCTATGCTCCCTCTGAGTACATGCTGAAATCTCTGCTCGGCTGTGTTATCCAAGCTCCCCCTGACATATAGGCAAGATCTACAAGAAGATGATCAACAAAGGAAATATGAATGTATACATCATAACTGACCTTCCTATCACCAAAGACTCATACATACGACTCCCATAGGCATATGACATTATCCATCCCAGGCATAGTGGGGCAACCAAGATAGGTCGTTACATGACCTTGACAAAAGAAATATAGAGACAAAATATCAACATCATTTGTCAAGCACTATTCAGATCAGTATCCATGTTCTCCTTCTTCACTTGCTCCTCCTGAAATCAAGACAACCGAAGAATTGAACCAATATCTTCTATGATAATGCCAACAATGCATTATTAGAAGAATATATGCTCCCCCTAAACCTATGCCAGATTGTCTCTGACAGACCGATATCAGACTCTTCATCCTTGCTATTCTTCAAGTCGACTGTACCCACATAAACCAACATATGTACGTGTATACCCCATATGAAACTTGCATACAACCAACAATCTCTGAAATAGACAAGATTCAACAACAAGATGATGCATCAACTACCCCCAGCTTTTGTCTGAGGTATTCAAAGGTCTCCCTGGGTAGTGGTTTGGTGAGAATATCAGCAACTTGTTACTTAGAGTGAACATAATCCAATTTGACCTTTTGTTCAAGCACTTGTTCTCGGAGAAAATGGTACTTGATCGGTATGTGCTTAGTCTTTGAATGCATGACAGGATTATTTGAAATATTGATTGCACTTGTATTGTCATAGAAAATAGAGATAGGTGGAGTGCAGGTGATTTGAAGATCTTGCAATGTTTGCATCATCCAAAGGATTTGTGTGCAACAAGATGCAACAGCTACATATTCTGCTTTAGTTGTAGATAATGCAATAGAGCTTTGTTTCTTGCTGAACCAAGATACTAATCTAGGACCCATGAAGAATGAACCACCACTAGTGCTTTTCCTGTCATCCACGCTTCTTGCCCAATCCACATTTGTGTATGCATGAAGTGTGAGATCTGTACCTCTAGGATACCATAAGCCATAGTTTTGAGTTCCTTGAAGATACTTGAAAATTCTCTTAACTGCCTGAAAATGAGTTTATTTTGGATTTGCCTGAAACCTTCCAACTATTCCCACTGCATGCATAATGTCTGGTCGGGTACCCATTCGATAGAGCAGACTACCAATCATGGATCTATAGGTTGGTTGATGTACTGCTGCCGATTTGTCATTTGCGCTGAGGGTGAATCCTGTCACCATAGTGTTGTGGGGAAAAATGCCTATGCAGGACGATCCTATCCATCTAAGGTGTGACAGTGCCTTAGCAACAAACAGAGACAACTATTCTAGTATTCTTCCTTTATGAATTAAGAATGAAGAGACATGGATGGACTAACCGGTGTCTTCCGTTTGTCCCTCGATCCGGTTTCTCTTCTCTTAGAGAGTTCCCAGCTACTTGCCTTCTCGCTCGCCCAGCTTCAAGAGGTTTCTGCAAGATCACAAGAAGAGAACGCTACACAAGACATGGATTCATATTCATAACTAGTTCAGGATTAGAAATAAACTAAACATACTAATGCAATCATACATCAAAGATACATCAGTATATAGGAGAAACCAAGATAGCTTTATTAATGAATAACAAGGTTCAGGAAGAGATACAACCCAGAGGGCTCCAATCCAGCATCTCCTTCCCAGCAAATGGAATTCCTATCTTCACCCCCTTCAAAGCATTAAGCACCCAATGATTCCAATCTCAAACCAACAGCAATTCTTTGCAATAACAAAATTCCAGCCTCCAGATCTCATGGAGGAGAGATCCATATATAGATGTTTGGAGAGAGGATGAGTCAGCTTGAGATCTGACTAGTGTCCTCTCCCTCTGTCAGTTCTTGATTTCACTTGGAGGTTCTTGCTTCCACTTGGAGATTAGGAACCTCTTACTCATCACCAGTCGAATTCACTGAGGCAAGTGTCATTGAGGAAGATTCTGGAAGCTTCCTGGGTCTTGACACCTCTTGGAATGAACTTGCCATTTGGCAATTCTCGCTCAACGCACCCTGGTAGTGCTTCTACCTGCGTTGCAGTGCAGGTAGCCAGTGTTGGCTTTGACATTCAGCGCAGACAGCTAGTGGAGCCATTGAATTGATCCTGAATTGACTTGTTTTTGAGCAGTTTCTAGTGGAGAACTTCTGTGAATTGCTGTGGTTTGTTGGCCTTGTTCCTCTAGGGGTAGGAACAACATGTTTAGGGACTTTGGATCCCTTAGATTATGGACATTTCATGCTCAATGCTGTAAGGCACAAAAATGTCTACAACAGTTGCCCCCTAAAGTATGAGGCCGTTTATGGGGTGAAATGCTTTATCAGGGGGATCCGAAGTTCATCCAATGCTGGGAGGAGACCTGTAATAAGATACAATGCAATACATTATTTTTCATACTGATTTCATGATCTAGCTGAGGCGGGCATTCCCATGCTCAGCTTTATAAATTCATTTTTTTGTACATAGAACAGACAATCGTCTGGTGGTAGACTGATAATTTTGATGAAATTATCATCCTTTGGGTAGGATGATTATCTGCTGCAATGATGTACATGTCAATGTCTTTATCTTTCCTTAATATATATCGCAATCTGGATGGATGAAACTAGATCCGGGGTCTTCAAAATCATTCGATCTTCACTCTAAGTACAAGTCGATCCATGTGAGAAATGTTATGAAGTTGAACATGGAAAGACACCGCTTGATTACCGGTCAATGAGGTAAACCGTTAACAAGCGCGAGAGGAATCACCGATAATGATAATGACCCTCAAGGTACTGCAGTACAATTCACGTGGTGTGAATAAAGGACTTGGCGTCGAACACCATGCAAAATCTTTCGGTCGAAGGTCATTGATGTATACCTGTCGCCGGAAGTGAGAAACTTGCCATTGAGGCATGCAAGCTTCAAAGTACTGGAGGGGTTGTTCCTAGATCAACTTCTTGGATAATGAGCTGATGTCGACAAGAAGCGATCCGTCAAAGGAGGGCCTTAATGAATCCCACATCAATGACACGGAACAGAGCTAATGATTTTGATGGAGGTGAAAACGATCTGTGACATATGATTCAGGGTGGCGGTCATGGAAGGATGAAGGATAATGTACGGCAGTGGATGGGACACGGTTGACTTTTCTGAACGACTTCTCTTGAACATATGGCGACACTGATGCGATGGATTGGTAGCATTACCCCAAATATGGATGGTATGGCAAGACCATGGATGTGACCGGTGAATGAAACAACTTAACCCGATTATGGTACGGAGGAAAAGTGTCATGTTCAAGAGCGACTTGCTACCATCAAAGTTTTCTTGAGTTTCTCCCAATTTTTCCCCAGTCATTGCTGACGAGTACCTCTTTATTTTTGTCAAGCTTGAGGAGGATAACATATGCTTGTTCTATAACCTGCCCTTCGGGCAAGCCCATCGCTATGTTTTAACGAGCCTAGCGATAGTGAAACTCGTTCTCGTCTAAATACAAGTTTGTCGCTATTTAATGATTTTAACGAGTCTAACGACAAAGATAACTCGGTCCTTTTCATTTTTAGAGAGTCTGAAAAGGTACATAAAGTTAACTCCAAAAGTCCTTTTTCGTCATCTAATCCCTTAGGTCCAAAAAAGTATAAAACAATACAGAAGGGATGAGTTTTCGATAGTTTTAACGAGCCGAATAAAACAAGGGCTCGATCTTTTTGTGCAATAATCCCGCAGGTCCAAAAAGATTAAAATCTAGAGGAGGGATAGCACTTCCTGTCCCTTTAACGAGCTGGAAGGCCAAGGACTCAGCAATCTTTTCATATTTTACAAGTCAGATGAAAAGAGCTTAAAGAAGACTCGACTTTTGAGGAACGAGTGATAAAACAGGTTTAGCAGCTGATTCCAGGTACAGGTTGGAATTTTCCAATCACGGCAGTGTCACAAGGATGGCTAGTGCAATCACTCTTCGCAGCTGTTCCTCAAAATGGGTAAACAAACATATGGAGGTGAACGATCGGCCAATGGAAAAGTGGAGGTGACGGTGCAAACACGACCAAGGCTTTAATGGCTGATGATATTACATTCACAGTGGTTATTTACCGGGTAGTTCATTTTTTAACTAGCTTAAACGCGGATGGAAACATTTTCTCGATCTTATGTTTATTTTTTAACGAGCATGAACTATGTGCTAAAACTGCTCGGATCTTGCGTTTATTTTTTAACGAGCATGAACTGTGTGCTAAAACTGCTCGATTACCCAGTCATATGATAAGAATGTCTTGTTAAGATTCTATTTTTTATGGAGCTTCATCTTATAAAGCTATGCCCCACATCCTTTCGTTATGCAAGTTTGGAAACGACTAATCCTATGATTTTAAAGGGTTAGACCTACAGGTTTAAAGGGGAGGACCTAAAAATTTTAAAAATAAATAGCCGCCCCTTGCTTGCACTCCAAAAGGTTTGCATGCCCCCAGGCATAAAGTACAATTTCAAGGTTACCCCTACTTTAGTCCGGCAAAACAATTGTTTTATCGAGAGAGGTCTACCTCTTTCAGGTTACCCAAAGATTGTCTCGTTAATCTTTCAAACAAAACACTTCCTCGGCAATGTCTACCGAAATAGACAAAGGCGAGAGACTTAGTTCGTCAACTCACATAACTTTGACAAAAGAATCTTATTCTACAATAACCCTCTTCCAGCATGGGCGGGGTACAGACTAGTCATATTCTCCCGCGGAAACCTACCCTATACCCAAAGTTTTCCTGCCGAAGCAGACCAGGACGCATGCCCCCTGGGTTCCAGTCATATCCTCCCGGATTACTCGCACTCATCAGGAGGACGGACCGTGGGTTGAAACATTTCTTGTGCGAAGAGACCATTTAGGGATGGTATATGACTATTTGTGATGCGTGATCCGGGAAATGAAAGTTGGTCCACGAGCTTGACCACTCTTCCTTCATGCGGAAAACACATTACTCTAAAGAGTGAGGAGACGATGGCTCCCATGCAATATATATAGTCTCGTCCAAGGAGTAGGTTATAATCCAAGGGTCCTTGAACGACCATCACGTTCATTTGAACGGTCTTCCCTTTCAATGTTATGGGCACATTGGGGAGGATCCCTAAAGGTCGACTGGTTCCTTTATCAAAGCCTGATAGATTTCTCATTTCAGGCAAAAGTGCTGGCGAACCAAGCGCTTTCCAAGCAATAGAGGAAAGGATACTCACAGATGCCCCCTCATCAATGATAGTGCCAGCCATTACCATTCTGTATATTTGAACGATAATTCTGAATGGTATGCTTGCTGGCAACCGGGGTCTGCCTAGTTGGTTCCAGTCGAAGGACACAACCAGGTTGCTTGGTGGTGGGACCGAATAGATGGCCGGGTATGACTCTGACGAAGTTCCTTCCTGCGATAAAGGAATGGGCAAATTACCCCCTTGTTCGTCGGAGTCTGTGTTGATGAAGAGAATTTGGACGGTGTCATCTTTATTCTCCTCTGTGATGGTATCATTCGAAGATAGAGCCTCTGAAGGAAAAACCGGGTCAACTGCCGCCTCAACCTTTTGAATTTCATCAGGTATGGATTCAGACGGTTCATCTTCAATGATAGGTGCTTCGGCTGACCACCTGGGCGGGCCAGCCGGGTTCTCAACTAGTGAAGGACTTGGCAGGAGTTTTTGATATCCAGGAGGAAGTTGCGCTCGTAGAATCGGGCGATCTTCCAAAACTCTTTTAGCCTTGTCTAAGAAGGGACAACGGTGGATGGCATGGTCGCCTTCACACAGTTTGCAGGGAAATCTAGCTTTCCCTCTTTGTCCTGTGACTTCACTTTCACTAGTTGACGGTGAGCTGTCAACATGGCTATCATAGGTTGACGCCATCGAATTGTGCAAACGAGGACACCAGTCCCTTAGTATCCGAGGGATGCAGGGACAATCTCTGTGGAAGTGGTCTCCCTTGCATATGACACATGTCGATTTAGGCCTAGTCAGTGCTGTGTGTGGATTTTTGTCAGACGACACTTGTTTGCCCCCAGTCGCTTTTGGCTCCTTCTTCTTCTTCTCTTTATTCTTCTTTTCCTTCTTCTCCTTAGGAACTTGGTTTTTTGTTTTACCAGTTCCATCAAGCGAAGAGGAAGGAGGAGAGGAAGGATTAGATGAAGCAGAAGGCTGGTGGGCAACTCTGGTCTGGTCTAACTATTGACTCGACTGTTCAGGAATAGTGGTGTTCTGAACGACATTGGTTGAAAAGAGCCAGATCGGCAGGCCAATTGTCAGTCCTGGAAGCGACAATGTGGCCATATGGGGCGCACCAACATCTCCCCAAGAGGAGAAGGGACTACGATTTCCACCAAGGGGAATTCCTTGGTTGGTGTGCTCCAGTTTTTCAACCTAAAGATCAACGCAGGAATAGGGGTGATTGTTCCGTTTAAAATAAATTTTAACGACGCTTTAGACACAACTTGATTTTTCAATTTTAAAGAGTCGAGAAAAAGCTAAAGATGACTCTAGTCTCCTTAGATGTTTTAACGAGCCCGAAGTGACAAATGCTCGGATGAACTTTTTCTGTTATAGAGTCTGAAAAAGGCCAAAAGGAACTGCTCTGGAGTTCTAGGCAGAGGGTGTGCCAAAGTTTTCGCAAAACCGCAGAATACTTTTTAGGGTACGGGCGGTCGATCTTCCTGAATGTTGTGTTCAGTGCATTGCGATCAGTAGGGCGGCCAACACGGCTTCCTAAGGATAAAGGTTTTATGCCTATAGGGGTCTCCCAATATATACGCGACGGTACGTGGGAGCACAATCCGTACTGGCGCTATCGTCCCTCAGGAGGAATCACCCACCATCAGCGAGATCGACAGTCACCAGGCTTTACGACGCCAGAACACATCTCTAGCCTAGACCTCTATGTTGTGCGTTATGTTGCAAAGCGTTGTTAAGTTCATTCAATTTATTTTAGGTTGATCTTTTTAGAAGTTTTCCTTTTGAGGTTCACCACGAGATGTATGATACAATTCCTAAATGCAGTCTAAAGATGATAAGCAAGCTTTATATCTTTTCAACTTTGAAAATCCTAGCTACTAAGGGAAAAGAAAGACACCATCTTTTCTCAAAGAGCAATCAGCACGCTCTAATGCACTTTTCCTAAATCAAACATGCAAACTATCAAGATGCAAATGCACAATGCAGGTGTTTGTTTTTTGCTTTCTTAGTATTGATGCCTACAAAGAAAGCTTTTTGTTCAACTTCGAATTTGCTTTTAAATGACAAACACAAACAAGTATACTTTTCCGAAATCAGAGAGGGTAGAAGAGATTACAACACTTAACGATTTTCGAAATGAATACTTGTTTCGACACTTAAAAGAGACAAACTCAAACCAAATGCAAAAGTAAATGTATAATCAACAGTAAACAGCCAATGAACTCTCTCCTAAGATCACAATCAACAGATCTGAATCAAGGGCTACAGGATGACTATTTCACTCTTGCAAAGGAAAACTGCAAATGATGCCAAAAACACATAAAAACACTCACAGTCTTTTTGTACAAAAGGAGGCGGAATTTAAGCAGAGAAAAGGAGTTATCAGACTGGTACCTATGCTGGTTACAGGCTGCAAAAATCACAGATCAAAACAAGGCAAAACAGAGCAGAGAACCCCAGCTGCACAAGGCCTAAGTGGATCAGCGCAACCTCAACATAGGGGTTTTGACATTCAGTGCAGGTAGCCTTCACGGGACCTGCGTTGAAATGAAAAATCCCTTCACAGGGTCTGCACTGAAGTAGAAACTCTCATTTCTCACTGGGTTCTGGGTCACAGATTTCTATTTAATCTACTGTTTCAGGCCAATTAAAAGCAACAAGCAAGGTGCAATCAAAGGGATGCTTTGAGGGGGTACTAAGATCTATCACAAAGGATCATCAAATCATTTGTGAGTCCATTGTTCAGATCATAGACAAGTCCAGTGATTGGATCAAAGCAGCAACTGTCTACTTTGCATCTGGGAATAGCAGATGCAGTTCGATTGTTGTTGTCGAGTCTATGAAACAAACAATGATAGAGACACAAATAAACTGACTAAACAGATGTCCCCAGTGGAGTCGCCAATTTGTTGTGGGGAAAAATGCCTATGCAGGACAATCCTATCCACCTAAGGTGTGACAGTGCCTTAGCAACAAACAGAGACAACTATTCTAGTATTCTTCCTTTATGAATTAAGAATGAAGAGAGATGGATGGACTAACCGGTGTCTTCCGTTGGTCCCTCGATCCGATTTCTCTTCTCTTAGAGAGTTCCCAGCTACTTGCCTTCTCGCTCGCCCAGCTTCAAGAGGTTTCTGCAAGATCACAAGAAGAGAACGCTACACAAGACATGGATTCATATTCATAACTAGTTCAGGATTAGAAATAAACTAAACATACTAATGCAATCATACATCAAAGATACATCAGTATATAGGAGAAACCAAGATAGCTTTATTAATGAATAACAAGGTTCAGGAAGAGATACAACCCAGAGGGCTCCAATCCCAAATCTCCTTCCCAGCAAATGGAATTCCTATCTTCACCCCCTTCAAAGCATTAAGCACCCAATGATTCCAATCTCAAACCAACAGCAATTCTTTGCAATAACAAAATTCCAACCTCCAGATCTCATGGAGGAGAGATCCATATATAGATGTTTGGAGAGAGGATGAGTCAGCTTGAGATCTGACTAGTGTCCTCTCCCTCTGTCAGTTCTTGATTCCACTTGGAGGTTCTTGCTTCCACTTGGAGATTAGGAACCTCTTACTCATCACCAGTCGAATTCACTGAGGCAAGTGTCATTGAGGAAGATTCTGGAAGCTTCCTGGGTCTTGACACCTCTTGGAATGAACTTGCCATTTCGCAATTCTCGCTCAACGCACCCTAGTAGTGCTTCTACCTACATTGCAGTGCAGGTAGCCAGTGTTGGCTTTGACATTCAGCGCAGACAGCTAGTGGAGCCATTGAATTGATCCTGAATTGACTTGGTTTTGAGCAGTTTCTGGTGGAGAACTTCTGTGAATTGCTGTGGTTTGTTGGCCTTGTTCCTCTAGGGGTAGGAACAACATGTTTAGGGACTTTGGATCCCTTAGATTATGGACATTTCATGCTCAATGTTGTAAGGCACAAAAATGTCTATAACACATAGGGGTACACACTGGTTTCAAATCCTCCATCCCATATTTCTTCAAGACCTGCTTGAGATACTTGTTTTGTGTTAGAAAAATACCGTCTTTGTTTTTTTGGACTTGTAAACCAAGAAAATATGTCAGCACACCAAGGAAGGACATTTCAAACTCCTTTTGCATCACCAAGGCAAAATTTTGACTCATGTCTTCTTCATTGCTGCCAAAGATGATATCATCAACATACACAACAAGTATTAGCAACTTTTCATTGTCAACCTTTATATATGGATTGCTATTAATTGATCCGTTTGTAAAGCCTTGTTGATGGAGGTACTTATCCAACTGATAATACCATGCCCTAGGAGCCTGCTTAAGGCCATAGAGAGCCTTTTTGAGTCTGCATACAAGTTTTGGATCATTTCCAAGAATAGACCCATCTAGTTGTTCAATATATACTTCTTCCTCCAAGTCTCCATTCAGGAAAGCAGACTTCACGTCCATTTGAAATACTCTGAACTTCTGAAAGCTAGACAGAGCAAGGAACATCCTTATAGCCTCAAGTCTGGCAACTGGTGCAAATGTTTCTTCAAAGTCTATGCCTTCTTGTTGCACATACCCTTTACAAACAAGAGTTGCCTTGTTTCTAACCACATCCCCATTTTCATTCATCTTATTTGTGAAGATCCATTTTTTCCCTATGACATTCTTATATTTGGGTCTAGGAACCAACTCCCAACTACTATTCTTTTCAATCTGCTCGAGTTATTCCTCCATGGCCTTGACCCAGCATTCATCTTTTCAAGCCTCTCTTACATTCTATTGTTCAGTGGAGGAGAGCAATGCTAGATAACTTGGAGCTTATGAAATGGTTCTCCTTGTTTGTACACTTGCCTCTTTCTGCCCCAAAATTTGAGATTCTGGATTATTCTTCTGAACGTATCTGGAGGGAGTCTTTTCTTCTTTCCTTATCTGTTCTTCTAGTGCCTCATGGGTTTCTTCTTCATCATGAATCTGATTTGATGTTGACGGATAGTCTTTGCCATCTTTGAAATCTTCAGATTTTACCTACCTAGGAGTGTTTCCTTCTTCATCAACCGCCACATCAATGCTTTCAACAATTTTAACATGTCTTTTATTATAACATTTGTAAGCTTTGCTATTGGGAGAGTAGCCAAGTAAGATGCCTTCATCTGCTCTAGGTTCAAACTTGCCAAGATTTTCATCAGTCCCTTTAATGTAGCATTTGCTTCCAAAAATTTTGAAGTATTTTACCATGGGAGTCTTACTGTACCAAAGTTCATGAGGAGTCTGAGTGTTGTTTACCCGGATGTTTGTCTTGTTGAGAATAGTAACAACGAAAAATGCGGCTTCACCCCAGAAGGTTGCAGGAGTTCCAGACTCATCAAGCATAGCACGAGCCATTTGTTGAATTGTTCTGTTCATCCTTTCCACAACTCCATTCTGCTGAGGAGTCCTTGCAGTAGAAAATTCCCTTCTTATTCCATGTTCTTCACAAAAATCAAAAAATTCATCTCAGGTAGATTCCCCTCCTCGATCAGATCCGATGCATTTGATTCTGTGACCTGATTGGTTTTCAACCAAAGCTTTGAATGACTTGAACTTTTCGAAAGCTTCATCTTTATACTTCATGAGTCCTATCCAACACATCCTTGAAAAGTCGTCAATGAACAATAGGAAATACTCTTCTCCTTGAGGTGACCTCTTCCTAGTTGGACCACATATATTAGTGTGGACAAGTTCAAGTGGCCTGTTGGCTGATCCTTCCTTCTCAGTGAAATTAGTTCTGGTTTGCTTAACAAATTGACATCATTTGCATATTGTATTTTCTGGAATTCTGATGTCAGGAAGATCACAAACTACTTGATATTTGCATGCTTTCCTTATCTGAGAGAAGCTAAGATGCCCTAGTCTTCTGTGCCATAGCTAGTGTTCATCATTCTTACTTAAATAGCATTGTTATTGTTCTCCCTTGAGTACATATAAGTTATTAGGAGTTCTTATGCCTCTGATCACTTTCTTTCCTGTATGAAGCTCACGAACTATACAACCATTTGATCGAAATATTACCTCAGTTCCTTGATCACACATCTGACTGACACTGAATAGATTATGCTTTAAGCCATCAACATACATAACATTTCCAGCCTTGACCTTTTCTTTCAAACGAATAGAACCTTTACCTTTTATGAATGCAGGGGTGTCATTTCCAAATGAGGCCTTTTTTTCCTTTTCTAAGGCACTATATTGTTGGCATTATGGTTCAGGTGTTGTCCTTGATGGCAACCCATTCAGGTGATAGATCACTGTTCTTCATGTCAGCAGCAAAGATTGATGATCAGCTCTTATTTTATTGAAAAATTTAAGAAGGACGCAGGTACACCTTTCAGAAAGTGCATACCCACAGGTAATCCATGCATAGACCGCGTCCAGGGACGCAGTCCAGCCGTTTAGAAGGTGCGTCCACCCAGTGCACACTTTTTAAGGCAGAGAAAAGCACGCGTGGGGGTTTCTTGTGATTTACTCCTGGTATCTAGCCGACGGTATTGTGTTTTTAAGGTGTCGGCTCATGGTATTGTTCCTTGATTTGAGGAGGAGCTTGCCTATATAAAGCAAAGGAGATCATTTGGTTTGAGTATGTCTTTGGTTGAATATCTTATTGGGTGAGATCTAGTCTAAATATAAAGAAGGTGAATCTACTGAAGGACTAAGATCTCTTTGGCGCATAGATCTGTGTGTTTGGGTTTCTCTTAAAGTCTTGAAATCATTCATACCCGGAGGCACGCAGGTACAGTGAAGGGAAAGTGCGCCGGGACGCAGCACAGCAGAGAGAGACCTACGTGGGGACGCAGGGCAGACGTGGCTCAGGTGCGTCCGGGACGCAGTTCAGTAACGGGAGATCTGCGTGGGGACGCAGGACAGACCAGGTTCAGGTGCGTCCCTGTGGTAAAAAGACGCGGCGCGATAGTATCTCTGGGTGCGTCCTTTGAGCAACTGGACACGGCGTGATAGTGCTTTTGGGTGCGTCCCTGCAGCAAAAGGACGCAGAGCAGTTGAAGGAACAGTGCGTGGGCACGCAGTGCAGCAGAAGGATCTCTACGGGTGGTCGCAAGAAAGCAGAAGGTGAACTGCGTCTATACGCAGGCCACAGAAGGGAAAACTGCGTCTCTGTTCTGTTGATTGTATTTCTCTGTTGATAAGGTGTTCTGGGTTAATTCTGTTATTGCTGATCTAATAACTGTAGTAGACAGTAACTGTTATGTACTTGATGATCATTTGATGCTTTATGAAAAGAAGTAGAGAGTTGTAGCTCTCTACAGGTTGCAGCCTGCGTACTGGTAAAGGACTGCACCAGTACAAAATCATTGTAAAAGGAGTTTCTAATTTGAAAGAAGATAGAGACATATTGCAGCAGGTGGTTTTCACCCACATTGGGTTTCCACCTTACATCTTGTGTTCTTTGGTGTGACTATCTGTTTTCTTTGTTCGTTATTTTATGGTACTGATATGCAAGAATAATTCAAAGATATAATAAAGAAGATTTGTTAAATTGCTAGATAATACTGATTCACCCCCCCCTCTCAGTATTATTTCCAAAAATTGGTATCAGAGCAGGTCCTTCAGAGAAGCTTGATCGCTTGAAGGTAGTTCGTTCATCATGAGCAACTACGAGAGAGAAGCATCAATCAGGCCACTGGTTTTTGATGGGACAAACTTCAACTATTGGAAGGCTGCCCTCAAAGACAGAATGATGAAGAAGAAGAACCAGAGGAGCAAACAAGAATAGAAGAAAAGACTCCATCCAGATATGTTCAGAAAAACCATCCAGAATCTCAGATTATGGGACAGAAAGAAGCAGGTGTACAAACTAGAAGAACAGTTGCAGAAGCCTCAAGCTACTTGGCATTACTCTCCTCGACTGAACCACAAAATGTGAAGGAAGCATGCAAAGATGAATGTTGGGTGAAAGCAATGGATGAAGAACTTGAGCAGATCGAAAAGAACAACACTTGGGAGCTGGTTCCTAGACCAAAAGATAAGAATGTTATCGAGACAAAATGGGTCTTCAAAAACAAATTGAATGAAAATGGAGAAGTAATTAGAAACAAAGCCAGACTTGTTTGTAAAGGGTACGCACAGCAAGAAGGAATAGACTTTGAAGAAACTTTTGCTCCCGTTGCAAGACTTGAGGCCATCCGAATGTTCCTTGCTCTCTCAAGTTTTCAAAACTTCAAAGTATTTCAAATGGACGTGAAATCAGCCTTTCTGAATGGAGACTTGGAAGAAGAAGTGTACATTGAACAACCAGATGGGTTTATTCTTGGAAATGATCCAAGCCTCGTATGCAGATTGAAAAAGGCCCTCTATGGTCTCAAACAAGCTCCAAGGGCTTGGTACTACCGCTTGGACAAATATCTTCATCAACAAGGGTTCTCAAAAGGTTCAGCAGATAGCAATCTTTATATAAAAGTTGAAAATGAAAATTGCTAATTCTTGTTGTGTATGTAGATGACATTATTTTTGGCAGTAATGAAGAAGCTATGAGTCAAAGCTTTGCCTCGGTCATGCAGAAAGAATTTGAAATGTCCTTACTAGGAGAACTGACATATTTCCTTGGTTTGCAAATCCAACAAAAGGAAGAAGGAATCTTTTTATCTCAAACCAAGTATCTCAAACAGATTTTGAAGAAATATGGCATGGAAGATGCAAAACCAGTATGTACACCCATGGTCACAGGATGTAGCCTCAGTTCAAATGATGAATCTGCAGCAGTACATCAACCAACCTACAGATCTATGATTGGAAGTTTACTTTATTTGACAGGTACCCGACCAGATATCATGCATGCAGTTGGAATAGTTGGAAGATTTCAAGCAAATCCGAAAGAGACTCATCTTCAGGCAGTGAAGAGAATTTTCAAATATCTTCAAGGGACTCAAAATTATGGCTTATGGTATCCTAGAGATACAGATCTTACACTTCATGCTTATACAGATGCAGATTGGGCTGGAAGCGTGGATGACAGGAAAAGCACAAGGGGTGGTGCGTTCTCTATGGGTTCCAGACTAGTATCTTGGTTCAGCAAGAAACAGAGTTCAATTGCCTTGTCTACAGCTGAAGCGGAATATGTTGCTGCTGCATCTTGTTGCACCCAACTCCTTTGGATGATGCAGACATTACAGGATTTTCAAATCACTTGTACACCACCAATCCCTATCTTATGTGACAACACAAGTGCAATCAGCATCTCAAAGAATCCTGTTATGCATTCAAAAACCAAGCACATACCAATCAAGTACCATTTTCTCCGGGAACAAGTACTTGAACAGAAGGTCAAATCGGAGTATGTTCGTTCTAAGGAACAAGTTGCTGATATTTTCACCAAACCATTGCCTAGGGACACTTTTGAATACCTCAGACAAAAGCTGGGGGTTGTTGATGCATCATCTTATCGTTGAACCTCTTCTTATTGGTGATACAGGCTCAGGGGGAGCACATAATGCATTGTTGGCATTATGGAGGATGGTCAGAAGGAGATCTTGGAAATTGCTGCAATATGTCTCTATCTCTTTCATGGTAGATTATGGTTCATCGCTGCAGATCTGGTTCATATTCAGGAGGAGCATGATCTTAGGGGGAGAATACCCTTTGCCCTTGATGTCAAAGGGGGAGAATGAAGCTGAAGATTATGAGGTTGCCATCAAGTCCAAAGGGGGAGATTGTTGGCATTATGGTTCAGGTGTTGTCCTTGATGGCAACCCATTCAGGTGATAGATCACTGTTCTTCATGTCAGCAGCAAATATTGATGATCAGCTCTTATTTTATTGAAAAATTTAAGAAGGACGTAGGTACACCTTTCAGAAAGTGCGTACCCGCACGTAATCCATGCATAGACCGTGTCCAGGGACGCAGTCCAGCCGTTCAGAAGGTGCGTCCACCCAGTGCACACTTTTTAAGGCAGAGAAAAGCACGCGTGGGGGTTTCTTGTGATTTACTCCTGGTATCTAGCCGACGGTATTGTGTTTTTAAGGTGTCGGCTCGTGGTATTGTTCCTTGATTTGAGGAGGAGCTTGCCTATATAAAGCAAAGGAGATCATTTGGTTTGAGTATGTCTTTGGTTGAATATCTTATTGGGTGAGATCTAGTCTAAATCTAAAGAAGGCGAATCTACTGAAGGACTAAGATCTCTTTGGCGCATAGATCTGTGTGTTTGGGTTTCTCTTAAAGTCTTGAAATCATTCATACCCGGAGGCACGCAGGTACAGTGAAGGGAAAGTGCGCCGGGACGCAGCACAACAGAGAGAGACCTGTGTGGGGACGCAGGGCAGACGTGGCTCAGGTGCGTCCGGGACGCAGTTCAGTAACGGGAGATCTGCGTGGGGACGCAGGACAGACCAGGTTCAGGTGCGTCCCTGTGGTAAAAAGACGCGGCGCGATAGTATCTCTGGGTGCGTCCTTTGAGCAACTGGACGCGGCGCGATAGTGCTTTTGGGTGCGTCCCTGCAGCAAAAGGACGCAGAGCAGTTGAAGGAACAGTGCGTGGGCACGCAGTGCAGCAGAAGGATCTCTGCGGGTGGTCGCAGGAAAGCAGAAGGTGAACTGCGTCTATACGCAGGCCACAGAAGGGAAAACTGCGTCTCTGTTCTGTTGATTGTATTTCTCTGTTGATAAGGTGTTCTGGGTTAATTCTGTTATTGCTGATCTAATAACTGTAGTAGACAGTAACTGTTATTTACTTGATGATCATTTGATGCTTTATGAAAAGAAGTAGAGAGTTGTAGCTCTCTGCAGGTTGCAGCCTGCGTACTGGTAAAGGACTGCACCAGTACAAAATCATTGTAAAAGGAGTTTCTAATTTGAAAGAAAATAGAGACATATTGCAGCAGGTGGTTTTCACCCACATTGGGTTTCCACCTTACATCTTTTGTTCTTTGGTGTGACTATCTGTTTTCTTTGTTCATTATTTTATGGTACTGATATGCAAGAATAATTCAAAGATCAAATAAAGAAGATTTGTTAAATTTCTAGATAATACTGATTCACCCCCCCCCCCCTCTCAGTATTATTTCCAACATATATGACTGAAGTTTTTATTTATTACCTGTCATATGTTTCGAGCATCCATTGTTGATGTACCATTGATTTTCCTGTCCTTGCACATATAAGTCTATCCCACATCTTTCTGGTTGTGTTTCTTTCTTTTTCCATATTTTGGAACTCAATGAAGCTTTCTCTTTCTGATTTTTTTGCCGAAACCTTCTTCTGCATTCAAAATCTTCATGACCGAAGTTGTTACAAACAGAACATTCTATTTCATTTTCAAGAGCTGAGAAGTTATTGTAGGTTCTTTTCATGATTCCTGTCATACTCCTTTGTTTTTGAGCTTCCCTAGTCATGATGGTCTTGTAGGCAACACAATGAGCAGCTTTATGACCAAAGTTATGACAAGAGAAACATTGGCCATTGAAGAAATTCCTGCGATTATCAAATCTACCAACCATATGATTGTAGTTTCCATCCATTCTTGAGCCAAATTGAGAATGAGTTACCTGTGGTTGTTTGAAGTTTTTGTTCATCCTTGAAGTAGATTGGCCCTGAGCAAATTGTCCCTGATTTACCTGATGATCTACATTATGCTTTTGTTATCGATTGTTAGCTTGTTCACTTTGCCTTGCTGCATCAAGATAAATTTTGGAGGTGGATGGCTTCTGCGCTTGCTTCTGAGTTTGAGATGCTTTTTTGGAATGCCCGAGACCTATCTTGATTAGAGGAGAACGCTGCACATTGATAATCTCATCTAGAGTTTCAGATCCTTTAGCAAATCTGAGATTAAGGGCTTTTGTTTTCTCAATTTCTTTTCTAAGTCCCACAATTTCACATTCTAACTTTTCATTGTGTTTATCCTTTTCGGCAAGTTGGAATGTTAGAGTATCTATAATCATATTCTTTTCTTCTAAACAAACTTTAAGTTTAGAAATTTCTTCATAAAGACCTTCTTCATTTGTAGCATCCAAGAAATCATCATCTTCAAAAGCCATCAAAAGTCTATCATCATTACCTTGTTTATCTTCATCACTATTTGACAATCCATCCCTGTCTTCATGCATGTAATAGCTCTTCTTATTTACATTATGTTTTTGTTCCATCTAATAGGTTCCTTACCTTTATCCATTTTATCTTTATGAGGACATTTTGCAGCATAATGACCGACTCTTCCACAAGCAAAGCATTTGAAAGGAAGCTTACCTCTGAATATTCTAGATCCCCGTTGAAGGTTCTTGACAAAATTTGATTCTTCCTCATCTTCTGTCATATGTCCTAACTCATAGTAATCTCCTTTTCCTGAAGCCTTGAATGCAGCTTCTCTCCTGTCTGATGGTCCTCCTTTTCTCATTTCGTAAGCAGTTAGAATTCCATGCAGCTATGACATGGTAAGGCTTTGTAGATTCTACTTTTCTTCTATGGCAGAAACTTTTGAATCAAACTTAGGAGACAAAGGTCTTAGAATCTTTTCAACCAAAACAACTTCTTTAATTTCTTCACCCAAGTTTTTCATACAATTTACGATCTCATCTATACGTAGGAAATAGCTAGCCACACTTTCATCATTATGCATTCTGAGACTTTCATATTGAATTCTAAGGATTTGTAATTTTGCTCGTTTTACCTGTTCATCTCCTTCATAGCTCAGAACGATCTTGTCCCATATTTCTTTTGTACTTTTGAGCTGCATAACCTTGACGAATTCTGATTGAGATAGACTTCCTAATAGAGTGTTGACGACTTTTGCATTTGTTTCATACTGCTTCTTACCAGTTGCATATGGAGTTGTTGATGGAAATGTGTATCCTGTTTCCACAATATCCCAAACTTCTGTACCAAGAGATTGAAGATAGGCAGTGATTCTTACCTTCCAATAAATGAAGTTGCTTCCATCAAAAATCGGTGGCCTGATAGATGCTTCCTTTTCGTAGTTTCTCATGATGATAGATCTTCCTTCAAGCGATCAAGCTTTTCCTGAAGGACCTGCTCTGATACCAATTGTTGGAAATAATATTGAGAGGGGGGGGTGAATCAGTATTATCAAATTATTTTCAATTTATACAAATATTTGCAGATCTGACTAATGAAACTTGCATATACCTTCCAGACTTATAATTTAATATATTCTTCAGATGTTGATCATTAATCTGTGATTTAGAACCATATAATAGTAAACAGGAACAAGAAAAATAGATAGTCAGACCAAGGAACACAAGATATAAGGTGGAAACCTAATGTGGGTGAAAACCACCTACTGCAATATGTCTCTATCTTCTTTCAATTAGAAACTTCTTTTTACAATGATTCTTTACTGGTGCAGTCTTATACCAGCACGCAGGCTTCAACCTACAAAAGGCTACAACCTTCTCTTTTCTTCCAGGGACCGCATTTCATAAATTTTCAGACTGGATCCATGAATATTAATCATCCATCAAATAGATTTGCAATCAACCAACTTCCTTATACAAATACTGAATCAATAACTTCTCAACACACAGCAACCAGACACCAATTCAGAACCCTGAACGCAACAGTAATAGACAGAAATAGCTAAAACATATTTCAAGAAAAGTTTGCAACTTCACCAATAGAAACCTGTGGATATCCGCATCCTCTCTGTGTGAAACCTGCGGATCTTCGCACTTGCGCCGTGCCCAGCCTACGAATCTCCGCTCCTGCGCCATGTCTGGTCTGCGGTCCTCCGCACCTGCACCTTGTCTGTCCTGCGGTTCTCCGCACCTGCTTCCTATCTGGCCTGCAGTTCTCCGCTTCTGCACTGTTTCTGCTATGCGGGTCTCGACACCCGCGTTGTGTCGCACCTGCGGTCCTGTGAGTATAGATACTTTATTAGACTTCAAGTATACCCCAGATTTTCAGATTTACAGATCTGATCAAGCGCCACAGAGATCTTGACCCATCAGTAGATCTGTCTTCTAATGCTCAGGTTTCTCCTTGATTCAGGTCCAACTATAACTCACCAACCGATCACCAGTACTTCAAATCTTACTCTTCTTAAGATATTCAACACATGAGTTCCCATCCAAATGACCTCCTTTCCTTTTTATAGACTAGGCCTTACTCAAACCATGGTCCAAAACCATAGAGATCCAATACTAGGGACCCAAAACCTCGGTTCAATACTTTAGAAGCAAAACCACGGACCAAAACCATAGGATCAAAATGTCGGCCTAAATACCATGGACCAACCATAATATTTCCCACGTGCGCGCATTTTTCTTTGCATGAAAGTGTGTGTACTTTACGACTGCACTTTTTTTTCGGTACACCTGCGGATATGTCCACATCTTTTGTTTGACGTGCTTGCATACATCCATGGCTTCATAAACAGGAACCTGCGGGTATCTCATTTTCTTCTATTTTGAGAGCCTGAACTTGTGATCTGCAATTTTGAGCGAGTTTCCATCAAGGACAACACTTATGCCATCGAGCCAAACCTGTGTCACAATGCCAACAACATTGTTGTCATTTGACATCAACAAAGTGTGCAAAGATAATATATTAATCAACCTACCTTTGCATTGATATTCTATTGATTGTTGTTATTAGCTTCCAATACAAAAATAGGGCCTAGAGGTATTTCTTACTGTGACCCCTGGTGTGGCCATAGTCTAAAATCAATTGTCCAAATTCCTACAGAATTTTTAAATCTAACATTGCATGAAAATCTCTAGCAGTCATGGTTTCTAAATTCTTCATTTCATTATGAGTGTCTTCAAGTATGTTTGCATGGAATAAATTTTTAGCCTCCTAAGCTTATTGGTGGTCATGGTTACTTCCCTAAGGGTCTTAACCATCCCCCCCCCTGGATCCTCATATGTTACCTTTGCATGGTGGCAGGCTAGCAAGGGTATATTCCAATATAAACACTACACCTATCATGATAGGTTACACAATCGATAACCCACCACAAGGCTCTCATCTCAAGAGCCACAGGAGAAAGCACACAACTAAAACCACAATGAAAGAAGACCCACCCAAAGCTACCCAACAACACAGCCTGAGCAACCAAATAAAGATGTAATGAATAGAACAATTAATTGTATGACAAAAACTCCATGACCAAGTTCTCTGCTCAATGGCCACAAGGAAACCCAACCCACCAAAACTCCACACAAAGAAAAACCACACCACAATGGATATGTAAAACTTTAATACTAAACATTCTAAATGAAAACTAAATGATAAGTTTGATTAATACATAAAATAAAAAAAATGTGATATCAAAATACAATCAATGTCACATCATTTGGGTTCAAGTTCAACTTCGGCAATGATTAAGTTTAGTTTGAGTTCAAATTTTTTGATGAGGTTCGGATGAGGTTCACCATTAGGTTCATCTATATATAAATACAGATATTAATTTAAAATCAATTATAGGATAAAATAGTAAGAAGTCAACATTAGTAAACATAAAAAATGCTATCACAAACATGGAAACTGTAAGGATAAATTACAATATTAAGTTGTAACATGAAGTTATAATTTTTTTTCTATGAACTTGGTTAATGGCTATGAGGTTCACCAAACCTCAATTTTTTTTTAAAGTTCACCAAAATTCAAACCTTAAGATTAAAATTCAATGAACCTTATGACATAAAATACAATAGAGAAAAAAAATAATAATCATATAACAACCTATCACATAGCATAGTATCCATTATCTTATCTTACATAATATCTCTTGAAAAATAAAAAAATAAAAAAAAATCATTATTCATATCAAAAGTTTTCCACACTAAATTTCTTAAAATACATCTTATATTTTTTTATCATAATTAAAATGTATTATTTTACTATTACTTTTTTACCTAATATTTTTTTATATTAAATAAAATACATCTTATATTTTTTATCATAATGAAAATGTATTATTTTACTATTACTTTTTTTTTCCTAATAATTTTTTATATTAAATAAAATAATTAGTACATTACATAATTATAAATAATCTATACTCAGAACATTACTTAAATATAACTAATCATATAACTTCGCAATTTTTATGAGACGTTTATTAGCGAATGAAGGATGTTTTTTTATTCGAATTAAAAAATAAAAGCAAATCCACCCAAATTTAGTGGTCAAAATTTGTGATTAGTATTTTAATTTATGTAGGCCTTTTCATTTATTAATATTTTAATTGGATTATGATTCAACTTTGACCATGACATTGCATCCAAATTTAGTGGTCAAAATTTGTCACTAATATCTTAATTAATATTGATTTCTATTATAATTCAACTTTGACCATTTCCTTCCATCCAAATTTAGTGGTCAAAATTTATTATTGGTGGTATTCTAATTGATGTTAGTCATTGCATTCAACTTTGATTTCATTTAATTTCCAAAGAATCTAATTTTCATGTCTTGTCACTCCACGTCACACTCCACGTCACAAAGACGTTAAAAGTCAATGAAAATCGAAGGATACATTGAATCCTTATCCTTAATATTATTGGGTTAAAATATAATCATAACTTAAATATCTACATCATATGTATCTCATATATTTCTTATATACATATTGTAATGATTTCCATTGTTGAAGAAATTATATTTATAACTAGGTGCATTGTTGAGGAATAAATCTCTACCTTTTAATTTTGGATAAGTGTGGGTTTTAAAGTAGGGTGGTTGTTTAACTTGGTTTTTGTTTCAAGTGAATGAGGGGCAGATTCAATGGATTTACAATAATTTCATACAAAATTAATAATCATGGAGACAAAGTATTTCTCAATGTTCTATTTAGAATATGAATTGTTGTTTAGTTGAGTGATTAGGGATTAGTAGTAATTTGTTTGAACATGAGTTAAAGGAGTAAGAAAGGGTGTTTTTCATATTTTACTTGTGAAGGGCTAATCATTATTATACTAAGAGAATGTAAATTTTAGCACATTCTTATTAAGGAGAGTGATTTAAGTGATTTGAAATTCCAAAGGGAAAGGATATGAGAGTTTATGAAAAGCTAAGCATGTGTTATATTTGGCATGGAGGTGAAAGTGAGGCATAACATTATTACTAATTTAGAGAAATTTACCTAGTTTATTGAAAAAAAACATTAATTCCAATGCTAGTTAGAAAATGCATCAAATATAGTTAAGAATCTATTTCGAGAGAAAATTGTTTAAGATCCCATTTTCATGCTATTTGGAAGTAAAGTATCAAAATTGGATAATAGTATAAAATGTGACACTTGGGTCATCTAAACACATGTCCTTTTATTAGATCTAGTAGGGTTGATGAACTATTATTATCACAAAAAGTTGTCGTACCATGAGCTATTGTTGTCAAACAATCATTTTCATGAGGCATGCCTTACGTTTGGCCTAGAGATGTAGGTGGAACCTATAGTTATGGTAATAGATGGATGTTATGTGTTGTGCATGATTGTTACAAAGTGGTATGCTTATCTATGCATGCATCTTTTTAGTATGCTCCTTATGCATTGCTTGTGTGTAATACTCATTGGTATGCAATATGACATGGTAAGTATATGAGTTACAATGGGTATATGAGATTAGAATAAATTTAGGGAAATCCATTTATCTATTGTAACATGTGAATGCTACTACAAATCCTATATCTTAGTCCATTAGTTAGAGGAGGTGAAAACCTAGAAGAGAACTAGAAATTAGCCAGTTTGAGAATGATCTAAAATTTGAAGTTTAATAGTGGGAAATATGTTTTATAGTGCCGACAGGTAACATAGTTCCTTTAGCTCTAGGGAAACTAGATTGTCTAAGTGGAAATTTAACTTGAGGTTTGGATGCGTTAAGAATGCAATTTTCACCTCCATCATACAATGAGAGGAGACATGCATCCACCTTTACACGCAACTACCATCTAATAGTCCATGGATGAATATGGATTAAAGCATATGAAACATAATCCATTCTATCTCCTAACCATTAATATTATTTTTAATTATTTGTTAGAGTATTCTTCTCTTAGTTGATCTCAAGTGTTTCACATAAGTTTTGCAAATAGCACATTGTGAATACTTGAATGCAAATTAGCTTTTGAATGGGTGAACTAGTGATAATTTGTGGGCACTTGAATATACGATGCATTCATTTTACCCTTCGCTACATTGAAAAACCATTTTCTTCCCCTTTGAATAATGCTCGCTCTACTCACATGTTTTTTTCAAGACATTCATGTTAATCAACTCTTTGAAGTTTTGTAGAACAAGCTTATAGTTTTACTTCCATAGTCTAGCACATAGAATTAAATGCATATATTCAAATAGAGCATGATGGTGATGCTTTAGGAATAGATTTGAACGTTTCTTCTATGATATAACATGTTTCCTAAAGCATGGTGGTTGAAAAATTTGGTAAAGGATAAGTGCAAAGAGAAGGCAACATTATATAGTACATTCTATGGAGAAAAATCAATATATTTCAAACTCTAAAAGCCATCTTTAGATCTATATATATGTGCAGAGTATAGTGATTGAATTATGAGCTTTTATTCTTAATTTCAAAAATTATTGTTATGGTTAGTATTTAATACCTAGTTTCCTCTTCATTATCCAAACACTTGTTCAATAAATAGTTTAATTTATGAATTCAAAATAATTATCTCTGATCATTTTTCATGTTATCTTTGTTTCTATACTTCAACCTTCTTATTTGGGGTCTATTTTATAGTATTTAATTATGGTTAAAGCTGTTAAAATGGTTTTTATGGATGTTTTACCCACTAGTTGAAGAAGTGTTTTGAAATGGAGACATGCAAACCAATCATAAAATAGAAAAATAAGGTACATCATCATCCAAATTCTAATTAAAAAAAGATATCCTAGAAAGGTTTTGCTTATGTATACAATTTCTTTTATTTTCATAGTTTGAAGTTCATTGTTTCTTTGTCATTGTTTCTTGTTCATTAGTCATAATTAATGCTTAGATGGGGTCAAGTTTAATTAGATCTAGTAGCATTAATAGGGTATAGAATCCATGTATATAAATGTAAAATAAATAATTCAACTTACAATTAGATGGTTCCAATATCACTTTAGAAATGAGATTATATTTTCCTCCTATATGTTTACTCATCCTTCAAACATGATGAATAATGTTAACAGAATAATGATTGCTATGGTTATGCATGGTCTTGTAGAGGCATTACATGTCCATGAGAAGACAATAACATCCATGTATATGCAATATGTCACCATCTACAAATATTCAAATAAATAAAAGGCCATAGTCAATAGCTACATCCAACAAGAGGCCATCACCAATAATTAAATCCAATGTTACAAAGAAAGCTCATCAAAATCAAAAATTAAAGTAATTGAGGCAGTTTAGAAAGTCTTGAAAAGAAAAAGAAACACGTCGTTATGTAAGGTTACATTGATATATCATCCAACTATTATATTTGTATACCTCCAATATAGATTTTAGTTAAGATTTACAATATTATGTCGAATAACCCAACCCAGAGAGAGAGAGAGAGAGAGAGAGAGATGTCGAATAACCCACGTCGTTATGTAAGGTTACATTGATATATCATCCAACTATTATATTTGTATACCTCCAATATAGCTTTTAGTTAAGATTTACAATATTATGTCGAATAACCCAACCCAGAGAGAGAGAGAGAGAGAGAGAGAGAGAGAGAGAGAGAGAGAGAGAGAGATGTTGAATAACCCAACCCAGAGAGAGAGAGAGAGAGAGAGAGAGAGATGTCGAATAACCCAACCCATAGAGAGAGAGAGAGAGAGAGATTAAATTTATAAAAAATATGAATAATTGCATTAAATAATAATGTGGTTTCCCGAGAAGAGAAGTTCATGGTAGCACCCAACTTAACATTGGATGAGATATAACTAGCACAAACACATAGGTAGAAGTGGTTGATATGTGTTGTTGAACATCATTGGCTTGTATCAATGTATATCAACTATTATTTGTGTGGTTATACTAGTTGATGCTCTTAACCTGCGAGAAGATGCCAGAATACCAAATATGTGAATAAATACAACCCAAAACACAGAACAGATGAGAAATAACATCATGTATTTTATTATTCAGAAATCACCAATAATTAAATCCAATGTTACAAAGAAAGCTCATCAAACTCAAAAATTAAAGTAATTGAGGCAGTTTAGAAAGTCTTGAAAAGAAAAAGAAACACGTCGTTATGTAAGGTTACATTGATATATCATCCAACTATTATATTTGTATACCTCCAATATAGATTTTAGTTAAGATTTACAATATTATGTCGAATAACCCAACCCATCCCGAGAGAGAGAGAGAGAGAGAGAGAGAGAGAGAGAGAGAGAGAGAGATTAAATTTATAAAAAATATGAATAATTGCATTAAATAATGTGGTTTCCCGAGAAGAGAAGTTCATAGTAGCACCCAACTTAACATTGGATGAGATATAACTATCACAAACACATAGGTAGAAGTGGTTGATATGTGTTGTTTAACATCATTGGCTTGTATCAATGTATATCAACTATTATTTGTGTGGTTATACTAGTTGATGCTCTTAACCTGCGAGAAGATGCCAGAATACCAAATATGTGAATAAATACAACCCAAAACACAGAACATATGAGAAATAACATCATGTATTTTATTATTCAGAAAGGAAAGCAATGTTCACTTGCCTCTTCGAGGGGGCAACCTCCAATAGAGCAGGGCTCAATTACAAAATATGACACGACACTCCTCAATGGGGAGTCTCTATCCTCCATATAGGATTCATACATGAAATACCATGGGTCAGTACCATGGTTCTTATTAATACCATCTATCTAATACCATGGACCATTTGCAACTAACTATGGTCCCTTCTTTAAACGCGAGCCAACCACTTACAATTATTAATATGGGCTTTATTGAATCTTTAACTAACTATAACTACGACTCGACCTTATTACATAATAATGGGGTTAGGGTTGGACCCTAACATGCCCCCCCCATAAAAACAACCTTGTCCTTAAGGCTAAAGCTGCGGAAACTGCTGAAGAACAGTGGCTGGTTCCCAGGTCGCATCTTTTGGAGAGGTGTCTTTCCACTTGACGAGGACTTCCTTGATCGTGGGGTCACGTAGGTGACGTTCTTGCATGTCAAGAACCTATTCAGGTTGGAGCCAGATTGAACCTTATTCATCCAATTCCAATAGACTAGTTTGAATTCTGCAATTGTTCCCAACTACTTTCTTGAGGCATGAGACATGGAAGACGGGATGGATTTTTGCAGTGGGTGGCAAGGCTAAGCTTGTAGCCTACTTCTTCAATGCACTGAAGTATTTGATATGGTCCATAGAATTTTGGAGATAATTTCTGACAACCCTTGTCTTTGAGTGATGTTTGCTTATATCATTGTAGCCTCAAGAATACCTGATCCCCTTCTTGAAATGTGTGATTTGAACGATGTTGGTTTGCCTGTTACTTCATGAAATTTTGAGCTTGATGGAGATTATCTTTGAGGTGGGCAAGCATGGTTGCATGGTTCTGTAGGAGTTGATCCACTAATTTTACCTTAGAGCATACCAAGATATAAGAAGTAGGTGAAGGGGGGAGTTGACCATAAACTGCTTCATATGGAGTCATCTTAGTGGCGGCATGATAGTTAGTATTATACAACCATTTGGCTAGAGGTAACCACAATACCCACAGATGTTTCTTTTCTGTAGTGAAAGACCTAAGGTAGGTCTCCAAACATTTGTTGATTGCTTCAATTTGACCATTAGTTTTGGGATGATAGGAAGTACCGAGTTGTAGTTGGGTATCTTGTAGCTTAAATATTTCCTGCCAAAAATCACTAGTGAAGATAGGGTCAAGATCAAACACAATGGAAGTGGGCATGCCATGCAATTTGAAGATCTGGTCCATGAAATATTGAGCGACCAAAGTGGGTGTAAAAGGGTGGGGTAGGGCGCAAAAATGAGCATACTTAGAAATTCTATCCACAACCACCATGATGACAGACTTGTTGCCTGACTTCGGAAGACCAGTAATGAAATCCATAGAAACATCCATCCAGATTGAGGTTAGGAGCTCATTGTCCTACTAGTTGTCCTCATCTTCCTCCTCTGGTCCCTCGAAGGGCGGGGCTTCCTTAGTAGCATCAATTTGAAATAATTTGGGTTCCTTGCATCTATGCCCCGAGGAGTATTTATCATCACAGTAGTAACACAATCCTTGCTTTCTTCTTTCTGCCATTTTTGTTAGTGACACCTTTGAACCTTAAGTTTTAGAGTAGTGCTCGAAGCCTAGGTGGGGCGTCCCTTGGCTATGAAATTTGGACGAGGCGACTGGGCCACCAACGTGCATTCCACTTCACAAGCCATCGTGCAAGCTTCTAGCCATGTGGCTGGGTGGTGCATCCGGACGTGGGCTTGTATGGCGTATTTGAGACCACTAATAAAACATTCCAAGTAGAATTCATTTGCCAGACCTCCTGTGCAGAATGCTAATGCTTCAAAGGCTGTAATATAGTCTTGTATTGTGCCTGTCTATCTGAGCTTAGTAAGATGACCCAAAATATTCATGTTCAAAGCGATAAAAAAGGGCTTTTGAGAATATCTACCAAGTAATTGGCCTTGCATAGAATTTTTTATTCCACTACCACCATTGCCATCTGTCTTGGTCCAAGTAAAGGCTTCCCACACTTAGCTTAGCCTCATCATCTCTGATGTGATTCAATGTGAAATATTGGTCCATTTGTGATATCCATATGGCCGAATGAGAGCCATCAAATTTGTACATGTTCAGCTTGGGTGGTCAAGGGTGGGAATGTTGGTGGTTTCCATGGAAGTGAAGAGAATGGCTAGATTTGTCATCATGGTCTTCATTAAAAGCATATGCCTCCACTTGTAACACCAACTTGCCCTTTGTGACTATGTCATTTAATGTTTGAATCTGCCTCGTTAACTCCTCCAACTTTTTTCTCAAGGGTGTCCATCTTCTCATTGGCCATAGCTTGAGCTCTGGTTTCTACCATGCACAGATCTGGTTCACTTGTCGTCACTATGAAAAAATTTGGGACCACCCGAAAATTTAAAACTGACAAGTGAATGGTACCACCTTGCTCAGCCCATCATCCTGATTCTTATGGGCTAAGTCTCCTATAATCATCCAAAAGGAGTTTTACTCTGGAATACTGCAGTAGCCAATTATCAGAAAAGTTAATCCTGACCAATGTCCTAGGAGAATCACCCCAAGGTATAGGAGCCACAAGCCTCCCTACACAAATAGTTATATTTGTCTGCGAAACCCTCAACTGTAGAGTGTAATTAGGAATGTGACAGTGACCGAACCCCCATTGCCAGATATGAATGGTGGATCTGATCGTTGCGGCTGCAACAAAACCCAACTTGCTAGATCTAATCTAGTAAAGAAGATGATGAGTGATCTGTAGAGAGACAAGGGAACTTTGGTCTCAAGGAGTGTCAAGTGCTACAGATCGCAATATACATAAGGTTCCAATAGTAGTACTCGGCCCAATATTTTAGGGCACTAACTAAGGAGGATCAACTGTACCCTTAGTCGTACTACCCAACTACCCTATCGTACGCGTGAGTAATCTCCCCGAGTGTTGTTGTCGGTGTACTGTAGCAACAAGACGGTCGACGGTTTATCTACGGCGAGGTTTTAGGTGAGCCTAGGGGGATTTCGATATACCCAAAGGGTACGTGGAAGACAGTCTGTGTGCGGTTCTGTCTAATGCGCTACTACTCGAAGGGGTACCCATAAGTGTTACAAGGGAGTCCAACAAGCATGACCACCTCTTGTATTTCCTCCGTGCATGCCTCCCCAAATCCATAGGTTTATGCGCTCAATGACAAATCCCATGGTTTAAAGACATCGGAACACGTCTCCAGCCAAAAGAAAATTCTGCTAAAAATGGAGATCCCACCGGCCCTGGAAAGTTCTCTGATACCACTTGTTATTCTCTTGACCTGTGAGAAGATGCCAGAATACCAAATATGTGAATAAATACAACCCAGAACACAGAACAGATGAGAAATAACAACATGTATTTTATTATTCAGAAAGGAAAGCAATGTTCACTTGCCTCTTCGAGGGGGAATCCTCCAATAGAGCAGGGCTTGATTACAAAATAAGACATGAGGCTCCTCAATGGGGAGTCTCTATCCGTTATATAGGATTCATACATGCAATACCATGGGTCAGTACCATGGTTCTTATTAATACCATCTATCTAATACCATGGCCCATTTGCAACTAAATGTGGCCCCTTCTTTAAATGCAGGTCAACCACTTACAATTATAATATGGGCTTTATAGACTCTTTAACTAACTATAACTATGACTCAACCCTATTACATAAATAAGGGGGTTAGGGTTGGACCCTAACAATGACCAACATCTATGGGTTGGATTAGTAGATTTGTGAATTAAAATATCAATATAATTAATAATGAAATATGTATGAAATGCTTGACCATTGATGAACATGTTGACCACAAGTGACCATCCACATTGACACCATGGTTGAACCCATTGAGCATGGTTGATCATTGAATTGATTGGCCATGGTTTAGTATGATTGACCATGAACATGATGATGACTATGGTTGAATATGGTTGAACTTGACTATTATTGCTTTTGGTTGACTATAGTTGGCTATGACAATGACCATGGTTGACCATAATTGACCATGACAATGACCATGGCTATAACCATGACCACATGACCATGACCATGACTATAGATATGGCTAACCATGAGCATGGTTGACAATGGTTAAATATATTTGATCATTGTTGATCATGAATATGCTCATGACCAAGAACATGGTTGACTATGGTTGACCTTTTCCATGAACATGTCCATGGTTTATAGTTGACAACAATTTAGTATGCTTAACTTTCATTGACCTTAGTCTATTTTGGTTTATTATGGTTAACCATGGTTTACCATGGTCTACAATAGTTAACTATGGTTGATCATGGTTGACCATGACCATGCCCATGTCCAAGACCATGGTTGAATATGGTTAGCTATGGTTTCCCATGGCTATGACTATTATTTACTATGGTTGACCTCAGTTGATTATGGTTTCCCATGACCATTGTTGACTATAGTTGATAATGGATCACCATGTTTGACTACGGTTAACCATGGATAACCATAAAAATGACCATGGTTAACCTTGACTACAATTAACTATGGTTGACCTTCACCATGAATATCGTTTAGCATGCCCATGAATGATCTTGACCATGGCTGATTATACAGAAGTAACCATGGTTGACCATGTTGATTAAGATTTACTATGGTAATGTCCCATTGTAATGTTCATTAACATTGACTTATGTTGAATGGGAACATTCTAAATGGTTGTGTTAAAATGTGCATCCAGCAATGATTATGTCAAATTGTGATCCCCCTCAAGGTTATGTGGGAATTTTATGTTCCTTATAGATTATGTCATATTACCATGCTAATTAATTGTTATGCCACATTGTCGTGTTTATCTTTATTGTGTTATGTCTAATTGATTCATTCCTCAATGGTTATGTCATCTTGTGACATTCACCTTCATTATGTTATGTTAAATTGATTCATTAATTCCTCATTGCTTATGTCATAATGCAACATTCATTAAGGGTTATGCCACCTTCTAGCATTCCTTATGGGTTATGTTTTAATTCTATGTTTTAGAATTTGTATGTTGTGTTGCAAGGTTCATCTTGGTGGACTTACATTCGATTTATTACATAACATTGGAACATTATCTTGATTCACTTATTCCAATTTTTGTGTTAGTCTATGGTTATGTTGCAATTGGATGTGATGTTACTCAAGGGTTAGACTAGATTGACTTTTCTCAATGGTTATTACATATAACAATGTTTATCGCCGTCTACTTATGTAACCCATAGTTGTGTTAAGTTTTCCATAGTTCAATATGGACATGACTTACTATGGTTGATTATGGTTGACATTTTTCACATTACAACATTTAGCTAAGGTTAGATTAGATTTCCATGTCAAGTGTTATGTTAGATTGCAATGTTTGTCAATGGTTATGTTAGAATGTGACATTCATTAAGGGATTATTTTCATCACTTTGTGATGTTGGGTTATGTTTGTAATAGTGCGACATTGGGTTATGATCATTACATTGCAACATTGGGTTATGTTCATCTCACTTTGACATTCGTGAAGGGATATGTTGGATTCCATCACATTGTGACAATTGCTAAGGATTATGTTAGGCTTCAACATTAAAGGCTATGTTAGATTGTGATGTTACTCAAGGGTTATGTTGGAGTTTGGTATTTTCCTAGAGTTATGTTCAACTATGACAATTGTCAATCGATTATCATTGTATTTCATCTCATTATGATGTTGCTAAAGGGATATGTTTTATTGAAATGTTTGCTAACTCATTATGAAATTGTTGAAGGGACATGTCTCATTGCAATGTTTACTAAAGTTTATTCTCATTGTGACATACTAAGGGGATGGAAAGTAAAAACAACAAGATCGTTGAGAAGCAAAACATACTGCCCATGGAGCTTTGTAACTTATCTCGATGTAGTATTTACAATGATAAAACAATTGAGAAGCAAACCAACATGACACCCATACCTCTTATTGAATCGATATAACGCAACTCATTATGGTATTTACATCCATATACATATATACATATACCAAAACACCACAGAAAAACATATGCCAAAAACATTCGCTCAACCAACGAATAGAGAAGGATACATAGCCAACATTTGATCTGCCATCTTCCATGTATCTTCAATGGTCCCAAAGTGCTTCCACTACACTTTAACCTACTCGATTGCTTCGTTCCAAAGCACGAGCATATTTTTCTGCAATATACACTAACATTCCGGCTGGAATTATCCATTCCACCTGCAATACAGGCCAGTCAATCATGTGATCAACATCTTTAACATGCCTCTTAAGAAATGACACATGGAAAACATCATGGAATTTCACTATTGGAGGCAGTGCAAGTCTATAGGTTATTGGTCCAATCCTTTCAAGAATCTTGAAAGGTGCACAAAATTGAGGTGACATCTTAGGACATGATCCAATGCTCAAGGATCTCTTCTTTGATTGATGTGCAAATACACTTGTTCCCCAACCTGAAACTCCTTAAACATCATATTCTGATCTACATAAAAAAAAAATTATATCCTATGCTTCCTTTAGATTCTTCTTGATTACCTGCATTTCTTGTTACATCTCTACCAACATGTCTAGTCCTCTCAACAACCTATTCATTGTATCACACCAACTAATGGAAGTATTACAACTCCACCCATAGAGTGCCTCAAACGGACTCATCCTCAGTGACTCTTGATAACCATTATTATAAGAAAACTCAACTAATGGAATGTACTCCTCCCATCTCCTTCGTTGATGCATCACACACATCCTCAAAATGTCCTCCAATATATCGGATGATAAGTTGTGGTGAAGGCCAAATCTATCCCCAAACCTATAAATAGTTCCTTCCAAAACTTGGAAGTGAACTTAGCATCCTTTTCTCACACAATATTCCTTGGAATGCCATGCAAACTCACTACATCTTTTATGAAGGCATGTGCTACACCATTAGCTAAATAAGTAGAATTCACTGGAATGAAGTGTGCTACCTTTGTCAACCTATCCACCACAACCATGGTGGAATCATGATTTATAGATGTCCTCAGAAAACCTATGATGAAGTCCATGGAAATTACCCCCCACTTCCACTTTGGAATCAAAATCGGCTGTAGTAGTCCACCTGGATGTTTACATTTCGCTTTCACCTACTAACAATCCAAACATGTCTCCACAAACTCTTCTACTTCTCTTCAAATTCGATCAATGATAGAAATTATTTACTGTTGTCAATATCTTATGGTATCCTTGGTCACCTAAATATGGTTTTACATGAAATTATCTCAAGATAATCTTCTTGATCTCCCTATCATTTGACACATAGAGCCTGTCCCTAAATTTGACTAAACCATCTGTTGTAATATGATAGTCCACATCCTGATCACCTATACCCTATTGTAACCTGTGCATAATCTCTATGTACCTGTCATCTTGTTGTCTTGCATTTATGATCCAATCTTGTAAGTCGGTTCCATAATAACTCATAGCTTCTATGTGATTCACCTGTACCCTCATGCTAAGAGCATATGCAATCTTGTTCTCCTTATACTTGATGTACTTGATCTCAAAGTCAAACTCACTAATCATGGCCAACCATCTAGATTTTCTGGCATTTAGATTTGGTTGGTCAAATAGATACCTCAATCCACTCTAATCACTCATCATACAAACATCCTTCCAACATGATAGTGCCTCCACATATTCAATGCATGGATAATCACTGCCAACTCAAGATCATGTGTTGGATAATTATTCTCATGCTCTTTTAGTTTCTATGACTCATATCACACTACCTGTCCTTGCTACATTAAGACTCCACAGTCAATTCCTCTGTTTTAGGAATATGTACACACCACAAACTCTTTGGCTAGATCTACAATCTTTAAAATTGGAGCATTTGTCAACAACTGCTTTATTTTATCAAAATTGAATGCACATTCCTCGGTCCATTCAAATTTCTTACCTTGCCTCTGCAATGACATAATATGATATGCAATGTGAGAGAAGTTCTTGACGAACCTCCCCTAATAACATGACAGCCCCATAAATGATCTTACCTCATTCACATTTCTAGGAGCTCCCCACTCCATGATAGTCCTTATATTATCTCGATCCACAGTTATGCCTTCCTTGGAAACAACATGTCCCAAGTAATGTACCTTTGTCTGAAAGAAACTTCATTTTATAAGCTTGGCATACAAATTATGCTCTCTCACTAATCTCAACACTGTTGCTAAGTGTTTGAAATGTTCCACCTCATTCTTAGACTATATCAAGATGTCATTGATGAATACAATAACAAACTTTTCCAGATAAGGATGCAATACACTATTCATAAAGCACATAAAATTAGCTAGAATTAGTCAAACCAAATGAAACTGCAACAAACTCATAATGTCCATACCTGGTCCAAAAATATGCCTTCTAGATTTTGTCTTCTTTAATGCTTACATAATGATATCCGGATCTTAGATCGACCTTTGAGAACACTGTTTCTCCCTTGAACGAATTAAACAAGTCATCAATCCTCAACAACGTATACCTCTTTTTGATTGTTACCTTGTTCAACTTCCTACAATCAATGCATAGCCTAAGGGTATGATCCTTCTTCCTTAAAAACAACTTTGGTGCACCCCACGATGATATACTTTTCCTAATGTATCCCTTGTCAAGAATTTCCTTGAACTGCAACTTCAACTCTACTAACTTTGGAGTGCTCATCCTAGACAGTGCTTTGATGCTGATGCTACCCCTGGTACCAACTTAATGGAAAATTCCACTTCTCTGTGAGGTGGTAACTCTGAAATATCTACTAGAAACAAATCCCAAAACTGTTGTAAGATCGTGTACCTTCTTAATACCTTTGCATCCTCAACATCCTTACATTTATCACTGGAAATATGTATTGTAAATAACACACACCCTTTTCTACAACTAAGTTTTGCCTACATATCTATCACCATTCTAAGTGAAGTTTCATACCCTGCAAGATCCTATGTTCCCGATTTTCATCCAAACACTCAATAGTGTTTTCAGAATCGTCCACTTTAGTCCTGTGAAAATACTGTTACAAAAAAATATCGTCACCATGATTATTTGTATTCAGTATGGGTCTATCATCACTTGTACTGTCCTCCTAAGTAAGTCTCAGACCTCAGCTCTTCAAGTCAAGCTTTGAAAATAAGAGAAAGACATTAAAAATCAATGAAACTCTGGTTCCGCACTTTCTCTCACTGTTACCTATAGTCCCGCACCTTCTGTTTACAAAAACTGCGGACCTGCCCGCTCTGTCCCTAAAGGTGTGGGTGCGGACCCCTGTGAAAGTCAAAAAGGCGCAAGTTTATTCTAAAAAACTCACTTTGGGTTAATTCTAGATGATTCTAGAAGGAATTTTGACGTGGATTTTCTGCTCTTAGGTGGTTCATGCATCCCAAAAGAGGAGCTAATCCCTTGATGAGAGGAGCTATCCCTTTAAGGAGGGCTTTATCCCTTTGAAGGAGGACCTAGTAACTTCCCTCCATTGCACTATAAATTTAGGCATTGGGCTGGTTGCTAAGGAGGTTAGAAGCTGAATATTTTTGAGGGTAAATGCTGGTGAAATTAAGACTTCCTAGTTGAGCTTAAGAGGAGAGATCACATACCTTTTTGGCTTAATTGGGAAGTGAGTGAAACTTGTCAAAGTAGAGGAGAATTCTTGTTGGACCCTGGGAGGAGCTTGTACAACGTTAAGGCACAGGTTGTAAAGTTCTTCTTCTTTTGAATTAATATAATCAAACTCATTTTTCTCAACAAGTATCTCATGTTATTTGTTTCATGAACTCCTTGACTTTCATGTTAAATATGTTTTATGATATTGACTTTTCAGGTGCTATTTAATTTGTTTGCTTGTTTGTGTTTGTAGATTCCCGACAAAGGAGCTCATTTGGATCAAAGGAGCGAGGGCATCCACAAACTTGCATTGGACCTAAGGTAGGCCCTAAAACACTTGTTTGATTTTGTTTATAAAAGCATATTTAGAGAAAGATAGTGTCTGGTTGGTTTGCTTGTCATTAGGTCTTCTTTAGATTCTAGGAAGGTCTATCTTGTCCGCAAGTCGACTTATTCCGTGTGAAAAAATGGCGACCATACTGGGACTTGATTTTTTCCTTGTTTTTACTTTGACCTGAGAAACTATGTTTTTGCTTCTGTTTTTGGCTTGTTGTGTGTAAAATTCGGTAGAGTTTGTAGATCCAGGGTTATTTTTAGTTTTTCATAGCTTTGGGAGAGGACCACACCCTAGCCTTTTGACACAGTGTGTACCTATCCGCACCTTTTCTTTTAGCACAGAGCGGGACCACACCTGTGTTAACTGTGGGCCTGCAGACCCTGTCAAAATTTTGAAAAACCTAAGATTTCCTCTGTTAGTCAGCTTAGTTTTTGTTTACAAGTTATTATCCACTGCCCAGACCTGCATATAACTTGTCAGAAGCTTTCCTTAGGATGATTTCATTAGTCTTAGGGTTTTAGGTGAAATTCCTAGGAGTTTTGCTTGTTAGGCTTGTTTTTCATTTTGGTATTGTAGTGACTCTGAGTTTAGAAGCCGTAGGGACTTCAGATCACCTTGGTGTCTACCAGCCTTCATATGATTCTGACCATTTATGAAATCTCCCCTTGTTGAGGAATCCGCTTTGTGTTTTCTCTTTACAAAACTTCGAAAAGCTTGTGTTTAAAAGTTTGGATTTTCATTTTTAATAAGAAAACAAAATTGGTTGTTCATGACTGATTTGTGATTCTGCATAAATTGGTCCTTAGCTTACATCTAGCTAAGTAAAACATCCTTTAAAAAGACATCTTGTAGGCTTTCACTTCAAATAGGTTTTTATAATTTATAGATCTCAAAGTTAGTCATTTCCATAGTTTTGAGTGTTTTATAAAAATAAAAAAATCTCTTTTGGAAAAAGTTTGTTTTTTGTAGTGGTTGAGTGCTTTGAAATGAAAAAGGGAATTTTTTGTGAAATAACTAGTTGTCTCGTTTTGAGTGCATTGGAAAGGACAAAAGCTCTTCTTTTAATTTGTTTGGTTAAGAAGGATTTGTGTTTATAAAGTATTTGCATTCTCAAACTCTTTCTTAGCTAGAAGTTCATCGAAGAGAAAAGATTGTTTAAATCATCTTAGGTGCATTTTTAGTGATTTTGAGTCGAGTCTTCATACCACGAGTTTCATCTCCGCACCTTTTGACTTAAACAAAAACCAATAAAAAATAACGCTTAAAGTAAAATTCATCTAGCAACATTTTTATTTCTAGGGCTCTGATACACCAACTTAGCTTAGGCTAGTGTCTTGGAGTAGGAGAGTAATTAAATCTCCAAGACAGTAAAAAAAAACTAGTTGTATCTTGTGGTAGGGAAGAAATCCAATTGTTGCGTTTATGCTCTGGGAAAGCTCCTCTTAAAGGAGAAGCACGAGATTATGTCCGAACTAGTGTGGGAATCAATCCTTCCTCATTGGGAACGACGCCAGATATTCACGTATTAAAAATGGTAAACCTCGGATTAACCATTGTCGAGGAGCCTGGGGTCACTTGTTGGTAAACCTTGGATTATGTCAAGGAGCCTTCAAGGGGATTGAGCTTGCTACTCTGCCTTTGCGTGTGTATCATATCGTAGACTGTTCCCCCAGGCATATTTGTTTCAATTGGTAACCTTAGTGGCCATATTCTTTAGGATTCTTCCTGAGGTGACAGTGGTGGGAAGATCCCACTGTACCTGGAGCAGACGTCGGCTAGACTCACTTGGATTTTCTAGGGGGTTCTCTTCACTCGAGACGGTTAGGTGAAGGAACTTGTGCCAGTCTATTCATTAAGCAGGTTTTCGGGGTAACTGTTCCAACAACCATTTTTGTATTGAACTCTGTGACGTTGGATTTCATCACCAACTAGTGTTTTCAGTATGGAAAGTTACTGTTTGTGTGTGTTTGATCTCCTAGATTCTTTAGACGTGTGATTCAAATTTGTTTGGTTCTTTAGAGGCTTTAGGTGGTTTTCATTGAGATTTTACTTTGTTTGCCTGTGAAGTAGTTAAAATTTTTTAACCATGGGTGAATTACCGAGGAAGTCCCGTAGACTTCGGGGCCAACCTCCTGAGTTTTCACCAAGCTAGCTTGAAGGCTTGAAAGTCCTTGTAACTCCTAGAGACAGTAGAGTTGGGTCACCTGAAGAAGGAGAGTCTTCTTTGATAGTACATCCTGATTTTCAAGCGTTAGTAGCAGATTATAATCCACAGTCAGTGTCTGTTTCCAAAGTTACTAGTAGCTTTTCATCTACTAGTGATATAGGTGAGGAACCTAAAATATCCGAGCCTGAAAGTGAATTTGCTGCTAATCCAACATCGGGGTTTGCCTCTCCAGCTTCTAGTGGTCCTGGTTCACCTATGGTAGAAAGAGTAATCACTCAAGATCTTCCTTTTGGACTTATAGCTATTGAAGAACTTGCTACTCCGGAAGAAGAAGTAGGCATCCCTATCCTTGAAAATCAACCTATTATTGAACTAAGGGAGCGTGAATCAATTTTTTACAGTCCACCTAGGAGCAATACTTGGTATCTTTCTTTGACTAATTTCTTAGAAAACCCAGGGTTAAGTTTTTCACCACCTCGCGTTCCTTATCACCCAACACCTAGAGGTTATTATCCTCCATTAGATATGTCAAGACAGTCGTCCATGTTTACTCAATCACCCGAATCCTTATTGTATGGCGGTCATTATGTTCCCTCTAGGTATCAGTCACTTTCTGGTACTTTTTCGGGAGCATCTCCTCAACCCATTGAGCAAGGGTTATTAACTGGAAGCAATGGTACTAAGCTATTGAGCGTAGAAGACATTCTCATGATGTCAGGTTCTATTCCCAATCGTCAACCTCAAGGTGGCCAGTTACCGCCTGGGGGGCAGCCTCAATTATCGCCTGGGGGGCAACCTCAAGGTACCCAATTTGCGTCCGGGGGGCAACCTCAAGGACAATACATACCTACGGGATAGTACGTTCCTCAAGGTAAACTCCAGACTCAATATGTACCCCAAGGTCAACCCTAGTATCAATTTATACCTCAAGGTCAACCCCAGTATCAGTACGTGCCTCAAGGGTATCAACCCCAAGGTCAGTACTCAAACCAAGGTTTCCAACCACCCTCTGGTCAAACGTAAGTTCAAGGAACATGAAATGTACCTTTAAATTATCAATCCTACCCTCAACCCGGTTATGGTCCTCAATATTCTCAACCTGTTATGGGTCCGTACCCCGGAATGAATATAGTGTGGGATCCATCACAAACTCAACAGGTGTTGCAGCCAAATGTATAGTTGTCATCTCAAACTGGACAACCCTTAGTTTCTGGTACACCCAAGCAACCAGTCCAGTCTAACATTCAAACTTTTGTACCTTCAGTAGTTTCTCAGCCTGGGCCTAGTACGCCTCGTACTCCGCCTCAAACAACTGCTACAACTGCCGCAACATCTGTTCAATCTACCCCACCTACTCCCGGAGTATCGACAGCTCCGATTTCTATTGTTGCTGTATCTACTGCTCAGACATCTTTACCACCGTCTGGATCTACGATTCAAACTTCAGTTCAGATGCCTGTAGGACAACCAGGTTCAAGTACGGTTGTCACAAGTCAACCACAATTTACTTATCAACCGTACCAAGGACAGTACCAATTCAGTCTTGCTGTGCAACAGCTAGTCTATCAGTATCAACCGTACCCTGGGTACACTTATGAACAACCTCAACAACCCCAGTACGGTTCGGTTAATCCTGGTTTTCAGGGAGGATACAATATCCCAAATGCAATTCCTATTCCAAGTTATCCTGGATATCCTCTTCCTGGGGCTGGTCTCATGACCCAGAGTTTTAGGGACCCTAATCGTCAGTTACCGTTCATCGCAACTTTGGACTTACCTGACTTGTCGTACCTAACGAACAATCACATTAATTATCTTCTGTTTTGGCCGCCAATGCCAAATAAGTTGCCTAGTGACATTCCTAAGTTCGAAGGTAAATCAGGAGAGGACCCGTCGAACCATGTGATGACTTACCACCTTTGGTGTGCATCTAACTCCATTTCAGATGATTCAATCCGTCTTAGAATTTTCCAGCGCACTCTAATTGGTCTCGTGCCCAAGTGGTACATTGAGTTACCGCGAGGCACTTTTTATAATTTTAGTCAGTTAGCTACCTCGTTTTTAACTCATTTTCGGTTGCCGGTCCGATATGAAAATGGCATGGAATTGTTAACTTCATTAAAACAAATGATGTCCACTTACATTTCAGATCATATTCATGAGTGGAGACGTCGACGGCGTTTAGTGAAGGTATTTATTCCGGATCATATTTTGGCTGAGTGGTTTGTAAAATCTTTGTTGCTAAAGATCACTGAAGATGTAGCTAAAGTCAGAGTTGCTACTGAGGAGCAAGTAATTGCTCAAGCATAGTACCTTGACTTGGTCTATACTCAGTCAGGTACGTTACATGAAAAAATCCCCGATCTTCCCAAGCAAAATAAAATCGCTGCAGCTCTTTCGGGATCTCATGCCGCTGATGGTATGATTGGTACGGTTAACACTAAAAGTAAGAAGAAGTCTTCCAAGAATTCTTCTCCTATCATAAACTTGCCTGATTCCCCAACATGAGATTCTTCTGTAGAGATTTTCGTCGATATTCACATTGTAGAGTCATCTGCAGCCAAATCAAAATCTGGTGGGAAGAAGAAAGGAAAGAAGAAGAATAAAACGGACAAAAATTCAAAGGAGAAACCTGAAAAATCAGAATCCAATGATGAAAAGTGCAAACCTCGTTATCCTTGTCTCATTTGTGACGATGAACATTTTACAAGAGACTGCCCTCATCGTGCAGAGGTTGCGAAGATTGTCAAAGGTTCCCAAACTCCTGCTGTTTTGAAGGATCCTTTTCCAGCTCAAGACAGTAAGATGATAGGTTCTTCCTCGAGTGCCAATGAAGAACCCATACTGATGATGTCCCATGTTAGTATTGCGACTCAATCGCAAGATTATGGTAGTAAAAGTCATGTTGATGGTAAAGAAGCAGAATATTCTCATTCTAATCCATCAACCTTAGCTCCCGGTTCCGATCCACTATAGATCGAGAAACCTAATCCAAACTTGGTAATCAAACCACCCGCCAAGGGTATACTTCGAAAGTCAGCTTTCAATCCACATGCGAGAGCGGCTCAGAACTATAACATTGTTGAGGATTTAGCTGTTTCACCCTCAGCAATGTTGGCTTTGGAGGTGCTACAATCATGTCCAGCACAACGTAAATTAATTTTTTCGGCTATAGGAGCTGTTGACGTTCGGGACTCGAACCTAATAATTTTTGATTTAGAAAATAGTACACCGTGTTTACCTCATCAAATGGCTTTCCGAATTCCAGTGATCGTAAAAAACAAGCCTATTCATCGGACTGTAATTGATGAGGGAACCTCAACGTGTATTATGTCGATACAGTGTTGGAGATCGCTTGGTTCTCCTTCGCTAAATCAATCCCTGACAATTCTAAAGGCCTTTGATGGCCGTGGGTTTAATCCTTTTGGCATTCTACAGGATTTGCCTATAGGGGTTGAAGGAAAAAACGTTAATCTAGATGTGGAGGTGGTTGATGCCCCTCTAGATTACTACCTTCTCTTGGGTCGAAGTTGGTCTTACGCTATGACAGTGGTCGTTTCATCGGTCTTTTGGGTTATAAAGTTCTCTCACAATGGAAAGATCGTAACAATAGACCAGCTGGCTTACTTTTCATCTAACCCAGCCTCTTCTGAAAGTATTCAGCATGTCGGTAAAACGACTATCCCGTATAAGGATGTTGGAGTAGGACTAGTCAAAGATGTTGGTTTACTGGGAACTTTTCCTTTTCCTCCGATCAACACATCGTCTTCATTTGCAACCATTCATATGATTATGTCAGACACCGTTGTTTATGATGATCATTGGATCATTCCTTCTGAATCTAAGATAGACTCATTTGGTGATGTCTGTTAGAAAATTGTATACTACGAAGCAATGGAACACATATAATATTGCAGAAATATAAACACAGAAAAGGCACAAAACAAGAGAGACACAAATATACGTGGTTCACCCAGTTTGGGCTACATCCACCCCGAACAGCCAGTCCTTCCTTTCTATTAGCCAGCAAAATGAAGAGATACAACCTACAACAAATCTGTTATAATATCCTCTGTTTTCTCTCATAGTCTCACCTCTCTGTTTTTTGCTCATAGAATACACATCTATATTTCAGCCTCCAATACAATACCCTCATACAAAGATAGGGGTTTCCTTCTAGGGCAAAAAACCCTAAACTAAACATAAGTTCTACCATCAGATCATCTACCTAATTAACGGCCCAGATTGACTAGAAATTACTATACTTTTACAAGGCAATTTTACATTTGTTTTTAGCTTCGGGGGCGCTGCTCCCGAGCCCCCGCTGGCCCCCAGACCCCCCAGTTGGGGGGAATCGGCCCCCCCGGACCCCCACGGGGGGGACAAGTCCCCCCCGCGTGGAGGGGTCTACAAACTTCCTGGGGTGTGCAATCATTTACCGACCCATATTCAACCGAAAATGACTTCATGAATGTGGTCCGTGAGGAATCACTTTTCACATCAAGCTTGGATTTAATCACGTTTTCTGAACTTGTTCACTCTGATCAGCAAATTTGTGAAATCCTATGTGTAGATGATTTACCATGGGAAGATCTCCATCACATATCTTCATTTTTACCCGAGAATGATCGTTTTGAAAATGATTTTTCATCAATTTTTACGACGGAATATGTCAAGGAACCTCAGAATCTAATGAAACATCCCAATTCAGAGTTAAATTTGGGAAACATCTCTCGAACCATTCCTATTGACATTTTGGTTAAGCCTGGAATTGTTGAGAACATTCATACAGGTGCCTCGTGTACAAATGACGAAATTCAAATATATAAGGCCCTATTTCAAGAATTTCGTGACGTGTTTGCCTGGTCCTATGAGGAAATGCTAGGAATTGATCCCACGATTGTTGTTCATGAGATCAAGACTTACCCGGACGCTAAACCCGTCCGGAAACGTTTGTGTCAGATTCACCCAAGAAAAGCTGCTGCAATTAAAGCAGAAGTTGAAAAATTACTCAAAGCAGGTTTCATTTATTCGATCCCGTTAATGCATTGGGTACCGAATATTGTTCTGATTAACAAAAAGCAGGGAACAATAAGAATATGCATCGATTATAGGGACATTAATCGAGCCTGTCCAAAGGACAATTACCCAACTCCCTATATCGATCAAATCATTGATGATTGTGGCGGCAGCGAAATATTCTCCTTCATGGATGGTTTTTCCGGAAACAATCAAGTCAATATTCTGCCTACTGATCAACCAAAAACGGCTTTCATTTGTCCATGGGGGACATTTTCTTATTGCAAGTTACCTTTTGGGCTCAAGAATGCCAGAGCAACTTTTCAAAGGGCCATGTATTACGTGTTTCATGACATCAAGCACATTGTGCAATCTGTTGAAGCCCCAAAAATTGGGTCGACAACAAGGGGGATACCCACCCGGTCCGGACCTTGGTTGGCAGCTCCTTATCCGTTTGGTGTAGTGGGTCCGACTGGGGATAATGGGACTAGTTTCCCAATCTAAGGGTCTATGTGTGTGCAGAGTTGGGTGATGCTGATCTAAGGGTTCTAATCTAAGCTACTTTAATCTAATTCTATGCTATTGTAATCTAATGAAAACAGCACATCTAATCTATGCTAACCCGGGATGTATTTCTTCTATTATGCGATCTAAAGAGATTTCAAATAATAACTGGTAATAAAGATCATTCAGCTATCATAAGAATGGAAATCAATTAAGATGAACCACTTTGCATAAAAAGTTAGGCGAAACAGTTGTGAACAACATATCGCATAATAAGTTATTCATATATCAAACATAAATAGATGACTCCACTATACAAAAGTGCCAAATGGTAACTCAAACATTCATGCATATAAACAACTAAAAATTGTATATCACTTTAAGAATATAAGCAGAAATGGTCAAGAGATAAAAGTACCATTTATGATTGGTCCTACTCATAAGCTTCAAGCAACAATGATTTATCTCTACTTGTTCTAATATCTACCAAGAAAACATAAGTGCAACATCAGTGGTAGATATCAAATGCAAACATTAATAAACCTTGATCCATTCATTCATCAAAACCTCCTCTGAGGGTGCAGAAGTGCATGTTCTGAGGACAAGTTTTTGACAAATTTCTGGACCCTTCTCTAAATGCATGAGAAGGGTTTAAATACTACTTCCTAATTCTAATAATAGTTTATTTACAAAATTTAGGATGCGGTTTTCAAATGACCATCCTTTTTCTAATCTAATTTTTTAAGTAAAAACAACATTCTAAATTAAGCTACTTCTGAATCTGATCTTTAAAGCTGCAAGCATTCATCATTGGTTTAAGGAGAGTCGGCTAGCTGACTTCTGCTTTGAGCTGGGCTGAGAAAATGGAATCTATGAGAGCTGGCACCACTTTTTCGGCCGCATTTATGATACATTTCATAGTCATCCACTGACTATGAGGCTTCACCAAGTATGCCCAGTAACACTCCCAATTTAACCTGTTTAGTGCTTGGACCGCTTCTTCCTTTTCTTGCACCTTCTGCTTCCATTCTACTTCTAGTCATAGTTTATTTGGTAAATACCACGGGGTGGTCTCTGCGATTAAATTTGCTCTGTGCAAATTTTCATTTACACAGTCGATAAGAATGCTCGCTGTCGTGGCCGCTGTTTCCGCTGCTTGTTCCGCCTCTCTGATTTGATCGTCCCATTTGTTGAAGATAAACTCTTTATGATTCTCATTTATCCTGAGTGTGCTTGCTCTTTTTCCATCGTCTTCATCCTGCTAAGACAAGTACTCCATCACTCATTTTTCAATCTGATCATAGTCTCTTCGCAAGTCGACCACTTGATGGGTGATCTTATTGCTCATTTCGCAATAATAATTCCACTGTGATATCTTTTGTCCCAACACTTCCTGTTGCTGCAGTAGTTGTCCATTCAAGGCAATAGACTCTGAAATAAACTCTGTAAGTTTAGGGTCATCTCTATGCATCTCTTGTACATCCTGCAACTGTTTTCCCTTTTCATCCCAACTTCTTTGATAACCTATTTTCATTTGCTGGAAGTCTTCTTTCAACTTTTCACGCTGTTTGCGTGCTTCATTATTAGCATTGGCTTGTTGCAATTGTAGTTGCAGTACCTATATCTGATGTTCTTGTTCTTTCAACAATTGTTGTACTTCTGACGCTTTGTCAATAGTCGCAGAGGCATACACCCCTGTGATCTGAGACAGTTTGGTGAGATTTTCAGTCGGATTACTGGCAGGATCTCTCCATAGGACGTCTAATTGTTCAACATCCTAAGAAAGTGTATTTTCTAACTTACTCTTTTTCCTCTGTCTTCTTACAACTGCTTTATGTTGGGGACTATAAAATATGTCCAGTGGGGGGATTTCTTCTACATTCAATGGAAGCTCAGAAGATGGAGCGATAGGAATATGCTCCATTTTTGTGACCTTGCTAAATATGGTTGAGCCCACCTCTTGTGCTACCCGTGTATTGCTCAAAGGTATTTTTGGGGCTTGTCCTTCAAGATTAATCAGTTCGTTGAAGGTTTCCCATTACTTATCTAATTCTGTTGTGACGGGTGGTGCTTCAATGACGAGAGGGGGTACATCTCTTGGCAGGGAGGCGATAACCTGCTGTCGTGTAAATTCCATTGACTGAGCGGTGTCTTTAGCTGACTCTTTGCTCCTATCTTGGTTGTTTTCAGATCTTTTAGAATGCTCAGGCATTTCTTGTCTAGTCTTAGATTTAGATCCGGAAGTGCTTGAATTCCCACTGAGGCTAACGCTTGGAGTAGGTTCTCTCGCAGGTAGTTGCAGCTTTTCTAGAGGAACACTGGCTAGTCTTCTTTCCCTGTATACCATGAATCTTTGGAGGTCATCTGGAGACAATCGCGATTGAGCTTCCCGCAAAATTTCCTGAAGTGAGCTTTTACTCTGAAATATATCATCAAATAAATCCTTTTTTCCAACGAACACTTTTATCTTGACTGTTGTTGTGAAATCCTGGGAAACCTCATTTGGGTCAAATGGCCTTACCGAGAATTTAAATAATTGTAGACACGTCATATTCTCTACTTCGGTGAATGCATGACCTACATCGAACAATGAAAAGGGCCCACAAGCTACAGGAAACTGTGGCCATATGGCCTTCTTTTTGTCTTTTAGGTCTTTAGTTAGGCCGCCTTCTGAATAGGTTTGATATGCAATTTCTCGAGCTAGAAGTTTGTCAGGAATATACAAAGGCAGGACATGAGGGGGGACGGTGCTTCCAAATACTCTAATATAGGTGAACCATTTTTCTCCGAACCATCTTGCGATGGGGATGATATCTATCTGTGCCTCAGGTGAGCACCTCGGGGGTTCTTTATCATACATCATTCTATACATGAGTAAGATAAGCCCATGACAAATCTGGTAGAAATGTGGAATGAACTGAGAATCCCATAATATCTTATGATAAACATGGATGGGTAATGGGTCCTGAGTTGTCCATTTCCAAACCATAGCAGGAAATTTAGACACATAACAAATAGAATCCATAACATATGTGGATAGGTAAAAGGGAGGATAGATCCTTTGAGACATGGATCTTTTATACCAGTAATTGATAATAGCCGTGAATAGGTTATCAGAAAAGATCTTGGCCCAATATATAATAACAGAATTTGTGGCAGCATCGATCAATGGTAACCATTCAGACAAAAACTTATTGATATCTGGCATCCCAAATAATCTACAAGGCATGGCCGCAACAAAACAATACGGAGAGGTGAGGGAACCAATGTTGTACATACTGTTTTTATCTTTCTTGAGCGGTTCATATTTTCTGGACCAATATTTAGTGGTCTTTGATAGGTTTGGGTTCTCTGCCACAAATTTTTTAATGAATTGTGCATTGTAAGTCGCCTGCGGTTCAGGAAGATGATACATGAGCTTTAAGTCTTGTGCAGCGAATGACCCGATGAGCCCATGTCCTTAAATCTTGAACTGTCAGTCATGCATTTTTGCATTGTCAAGTATCCACTTGATCATATCCGTATATGGGAGAATTTTGGGCCTTGCTGCTATCCGATGAAGGAATGAATAGGCTAGTTCTTCTAAGGATGCTTCGGAAGAGCCCTGTGAGTCTACGACAGCGGTAACCTTCATTATTCTGGGGTTTTCTTCTTCAAGCAGTCTATACATGCTTTCCCACATCGATATCCCTGCGTCTTTGCTACAAGCTGTGTCTGTATATAAAGGTGCCATTTCCTTCACCTCAGAGCCCTGAGCATTATTTTTCTTTCCCATTTCTTCCTGCATATGGCTTGGTATCGTCCTTCGTCCTTCGTGGCTTGGTAGGGAAGAAATCCAATTGTTGCGTTTATGCTCTGGGAAAGCTCCTCTTAAAGGAGAAGCACGAGATTGTCTCCGAACCAGTGTGGGAATCAATCCTTCCTCATTGGGAACAACGCCAGATATTCACGTATTAAAAATGGTAAACCTCGGATTAACCATTGTCGAGGAGCCTGGGGTCACTTGTTGGTAAACCTTGGATTATGTCAAGGAGCCTTCAAGGGGATTGAGCTTGCTACTCTGCCTTTGCGTGTGTATCATATCGTAGACTGTTCCCCCAGGCATATTTGTTTCAATTGGTAACCTTAGTGGCCATATTCTTTAGGATTCTTCCTGAGGTGACAGTGGTGGGAAGATCCCACTGTACCTAGAGCAGACGTCGGCTAGACTCACTTGGATTTTCTAGGGGGTTCTCTTCACTCGAGATGGTTAAGTGAAGGAACTTGTGCTAGTCTATTCATTAAGCAGGCTGTCGGGGTAACTGTTCCAACAACCATTTCTGTATTGAACTCTGTGACGTTGGATTTCATCACCAACTAGTGTTTTCAGTATGGAAAGTTACTGTTTGTGTGTGTTTGATCTCCTAGATTCTTTAGACGTGTGATTCAAATTTGTTTGGTTCTTTAGAGGCTTTAGGTGGTTTTCATTGAGATTTTACTTTGTTTGCGTGTGAAGTAGTTAAAAGTTTTTAACCATGGGTGAATTACCGAGGAAGTCCCGTAGACTTCGGGGCCAACCTCCTGAGTTTTCACCAAGCTAGCTTGAAGGCTTGAAAGTCCTTGTAACTCCTAGAGACAGTAGAGTTGGGTCACCTGAAGAAGGAGAGTCTTCTTTGATAGTACATCCTGATTTTCAAGCGTTAGTAGCAGATTATAATCCACAGTCAGTGTCTGTTTCCAAAGTTACTAGTAGCTTTTCATCTACTAGTGATATAGGTGAGGAACCTGAAATATCCGAGCCTGAAAGTGAATTTGCTGCTAATCCAACATCGGGGTTTGCTTCTCCAGCTTCTAGTGGTCCTGGTTCACCTATGGTAGAAAGAGTAATCACTCAAGATCTTCCTTTTGGACTTATAGCTATTGAAGAACTTGCTACTCCGGAAGAAGAAGTAGGCATCCCTATCCCTGAAAATCAACCTATTATTGAACTAAGGGAGCGTGAATCAATTTTTTACAGTCCACCTAGGAGCAATACTTGGTATCTTTCTTTGACTAATTTCTTAGAAAACCCAGGGTTAAGTTTTTCACCACCTCGCGTTCCTTATCACCCAACACCTAGAGGTTATTATCCTCCATTAGATATGTCAAGACAGTCGTCCATGTTTACTCAATCACCCGAATCCTTATTGTACGGCGGTCATTATGTTCCCTCTGGGTATCAGTCACTTTCTGGTACTTTTTCGGGAGCATCTCCTCAACCCATTGAGCAAGGGTTATTAACTGGAAGCAATGGTACTAAGTTGTTGAGCGTAGAAGACATTCTCATGATGTCAGGTTCTATTCCCAATCATCAACCTCAAGGTGGCCAGTTACCGCCTGGGGGGCAGCCTCAATTATCGCCTGGGGGGCAACCTCAAGGTACCCAATTTGCGTCCGGGGGGCAACCTCAAGGACAATACATACCTACGGGATAGTACGTTCCTCAAGGTCAAGTCCAGACTCAATATGTACCCCAAGGTCAACCCTAGTATCAATTTATACCTCAAGGTCAACCCCAGTATCAGTACGTGCCTCAAGGGTATCAACCCCAAGGTCAGTACTCGAACCAAGGTTTCCAACCACCCTCTGGTCAAACGTAAGTTCAAGGAACAGGAAATGTACCTTTAAATTATCAATCCTACCCTCAACCCGGTTATGGTCCTCAATATTCTCAACCTGTTATGGGTCTGTACCCCGGAATGAATATAGTGTGGGATCCATCGCAAACTCAACAGGTGTTGCAACCAAATGTATAGTTGTCATCTCAAACTGGACAACCCTTTGTTTCTGGTACACCCAAGCAACCAGTCCAGTCTAACATTCAAACTTTTGTACCTTCAGTAGTTTCTCAGCCTGGGCCTAGTACACCTCATACTCCACCTCAAACAACTGCTACAACTGCCGCAACATCTGTTCAATCTACCCCACCTACTCCCGGAGTATCGACAGCTCCGATTTCTATTGTTGCTGTATCTACTGCTCAGACATCTTTACCACCGTCTGGATCTACGATTCAAACTTCAGTTCAGATGCCTGTAGGACAACCAGGTTCAAGTACGGTTGTCACAAGTCAACCACAATTTACTTATCAACCGTACCAAGGACAGTACCAATTCAGTCTTGCTGTGCAACAGCTAGTCTATCAGTATCAACCGTACCCTGGGTACACATATGAACAACCTCAACAACCCCAGTACGGTTCGGTTAATCCTGGTTTTCAGGGAGGATACAATATCCCAAATGCAATTCCTATTCCAAGTTATCCTGGATATCCTCTTCCTGGAGCTGGTCTCATGACCCAGAGTTTTAGGGACCCTAATCGTCAGTTACCGTTCATCGCAACTTTGGACTTACCTGACTTGTCGTGCCTAACGAACAATCCCATTAATTATCTTCTGTTTTGGCCGCCAATGCCAAATAAGTTGCCTAGTGACATTCCTAAGTTCGAAGGTAAATCAGGAGAGGACCCATCGAACCATGTGATGACTTACCACCTTTGGTGTGCATCTAACTCCATTTCAGATGATTCAATCCGTCTTAGAATTTTCCAGCGCACTCTAATTGGTCTCGTGCCCAAGTGGTACATTGAGTTACCGCGAGGCACTTTTTATAATTTTAGTCAGTTAGCTACCTCGTTTTTAACTCATTTTCGATTGCCGGTCCGATATGAAAATGGCATGGAATTGTTAAATTCATTAAAACAAAAGATGTCCACTTACATTTCAGATCATATTCATGAGTGGAGACGTCGACGGCATTTAGTGAAGGTATTTATTCCGGATCAGATTTTGGCTGAGTGGTTTGTAAAATCTTTGTTGCTAAAGATCACTGAAGATGTAGATAAAGTCAGAGTTGTTACTGAGGAGCAATTAATTGCTCAAGCATAGTACCTTGACTTGGTCTATACTCAGTCAGGTACGTTACATGAAAAAATCCCCGATCTTCCCAAGCAAAATCAAATCGCTGCAGCTCTTTCGGGATCTCATGCCGCTGATGGTATGATTGGTACGGTTAACACTAAAAGTAAGAAGAAGTCTTCCAAGAATTCTTCTCCTCTCATAACCTTGCCTGATTCCCCAACATGAGATTCTTCTGTAGAGATTTCCGTCGATATTCACATTGTAGAGTCATCTGCAGCCAAATCAAAATCTGGTGGGAAGAAGAAAAGAAAGAAGAAGAATAAAACGGACAAAAATTCAAAGGAGAAACCTGAAAAATCAGAATCCAATGATGAAAAGCGCAAACCTCGTTATCCTTGTCTCATTTGTGACGATGAACATTTTACAAGAGACTGCCCTCATTGTGCAGAGGTTGCGAAGATTGTCAAAGGTTCCCAAACTCCTGCTGTTTTGAAGGATCCTTTTCCAGCTCAAGACAGTAAGATGATAGGTTCTTCCTCGAGTGCCAATGAAGAACCCATACTGATGATGTCCCATGTTAGTATTGCGACTCAATCGCAAGATTATCGTAGTCAAAGTCATGTTGATGGTAAAGAAGCAGAATCTTCTCATTCTAATCCATCAACCTTAGCTCCCGGTTCCGATCCACTATAGATCGAGAAACCTAATCCAGACTTGGTAATCAAACCACCCGCCAAGGGTATACTTCGAAAGTCAGCTTTCAATCCACATGCGAGAGCGGCTCAGAACTATAACATTGTTGAGGATTTAGCTGTTTCACCCTCAGCAATGTTGGCTTTGGAGGTGCTACAATCATGTCCAGCACAACGTAAATTAATTTTGTCGGCTATAGGAGCTGTTGACGTTCGGGACTCGAACCTAATAATTTTTTATTTAGAAAATAGTACACCGTGTTTACCTCATCAAATGGCTTTCCGAATTCCAGTGATCGTCAAAAACAAGACTATTCATCGGACTGTAATTGATGAGGGAGCCTCAACGTGTATTATGTCGATACAGTGTTGGAGATCGCTTGGTTCTCCTTCGCTAAATCAATCCCCGACAATTCTAAAGGCCTTTGATGGCCATGGGTTTAATCCTTTTGGCATTCTACAGGATTTGCCTATAGGGGTTGAAGGAAAAAACGTTAATCTAGATGTGGAGGTGGTTGATGCCCCTCTAGATTACTACCTTCTCTTGGGTCGAAGTTGGTCTTACGCTATGACAGTGGTCGTTTCATCGGTCTTTTGGGTTATAAAGTTCCCTCACAATGGAAAGATCGTAACAATAGACCAGCTGGCTTACTTTTCATCTGACCCAGCCTCTTCTGAAAGTATTCAGCATGTCGGTAAAACGACTATCCCGTATAAGGATGTTGGAGTAGGACTAGTCAAAGATGCCGGTTTACTGGGAACTTTTCCTTTTCCTCCGATCAACACATCGTCTTCATTTGCAACCATTCATATGATTATGTCAGACACCGTTGTTTATGATGATCATTGGATCATTCCTTCTGAATCTAAGATAGACTCATTTGGTGATGTCTGTTAGAAAATTGTATACTACGAAGCAATGGAACACATATAATATTGCAGAAATATAAACACAAAAAACGCACAAAACAAGAGAGACACAAATATACGTGGTTCACCCAGTTTGGCCTACGTCCACCCCGAACAGCGAGTCCTTCCTTTCTATTATCCAGCAAAATGAAGAGATACAACCTACAACAAATCCGCTATAATATCCTCTGTTTTCTCTCATAGTCTCACCTCTCTGTTTTTCGCTCACAGAATACACATCTATATTTCAGCCTCCAATACAATACCCTCATACAAAGATAGGGGTTTCCTTCTAGGGAAAAAAACCCTAAACTAAACATAAGTTCTACCATCAGATCATCTACCTAATGAACAACCCAGATTGACTAGAAATTACTATACTTTTACAGGGCAATTTTACATTTGTCTTTAGCTTCGGGGGCGCTGCTCCCGAGCCCCCGCTGGCCCCCAGACCCCCCAGTTGGGGGGAATCGGCCCCCCCGGACCCCCACGGGGGGGACAAGTCCCCCCCGCATGGAGGGGTGTACAAACTTCCTGGGGTGTGCAATCATTTACCGACCCATATTCAACCGAAAATGACTTCATGAATGTGGTCCGTGAGGAATCACTTTTCACATCAAGCTTGGATTTAATCACGTTTTCTGAACTTGTTCACTCTGATGAGCAAATTCGTGAAATCCTATGTGTAGATGATTTACCATGGGAAGATCTCCATCACATATCTTCATTTTTACCCGAGAATGATCGTTTTGAAAATGATTTTTCATCAATTTTTACGAGGGAATATGTCAAGGAACCTCAGAATCTAATGAAACATCCCGATTCAGAGTTAAATTTGGGAAACATCTCTCGAACCATTCCTATTGACATTTTGGTTAAGCCTGGAATTGTTGAGAACATTCATACAGGTGCCTCGTGTACAGATGACGAAATTCAAATATATAAGGCCCTATTTCAAGAATTTCGTGACGTGTTTGCCTGGTCCTATGAGGAAATGCTAGGAATTGATCCCACGATTGTTGTTCATGAGATCAAGACTTACCCGGACGCTAAACCCGTCCGACAACGTTTGTGTCAGATTCACCCAAGAAAAGCTGCTGCAATTAAAGCAGAAGTTGAAAAATTACTCAAAGCAGGTTTCATTTATTCGATCCCGTTAACGCATTGGGTATCGAATATTGTTCTAATTAACAAAAAGCAAGGAACAATAAGAATATGCATCGATTATAGGGACATTAATCGAGCCTGTCCAAAGGACAATTACCCTACTACCTATATCGATCAAATCATTGATGATTGTGGCGGCAGCGAAATATTCTCCTTCATGGATGGTTTTTCCGGATACAATCAAGTCAATATTCTGCCTACTGATCAACCAAAAACGGCTTTCATTTGTCCATGGGGGACATTTGCTTATTGTAAGTTACCTTTTGGGCTCAAGAATGCCAGAGCAACTTTTCAAAGGGCCATGTATTACGCGTTTCATGACATCAAGCACATTGTGCAATCTGTTGAAGCCCCGAAAATCGGGTCGACAACAAGGGGGATACCCACCTGGTCCGGACCTTGGTTGGCAGCTCCTTATCCGTTTGGTGTAGCGGGTCCGACTAGAGATAATGGGACTAGTTTCCCAATCTAAGGGTCTATGTGTGTGCAGAGTTAGGTGATGCTGATCTAAGGGTTCTAATCTAAGCTACTTTAATCTAATTCTATGCTATTGTAATCTAATGAAAACAGCACATCTAATCTATGCTAACCCGGGATGTATTTCTTCTATTATGCGATCTAAAGAGATTTCAAATAATAACTGGTAATAAATATCATTCAGCTATCATAAGAATGGAAATCAATTAAGATGAACCACTTTGCATAAAAAGTTAGGCGAAACAGTTGTGAACAGCATATCGCATAATAAGTTATTCATATATCAAACATAAATAGATGACTCCACTGTACAAAAGTGCCAAATGGTAACTCAAACATTCATGCATATAAACAACTAAAAATTGTATATCACTTTAAGAATATAAGCAGAAATGGTCAAGAGATAAAAGTACCATTTATGATTGGTCCTACTCATAATCTTCAAGCAACAATGATTTATCTCTACTTGTTCTAATATCTACCAAGAGTACATAAGTGCAACATCAGTGGCAGATATCAAATGCAAACATTAATAAACCTTGATCCATTCATTCATCAAAACCTCCTCTGAGGGTGCAGAAGTGCATGTTCTGAGGACAAGTTTTTGACAAATTTCTGGACCCTTCTCTAAATGCATGAGAAGGGTTTAAATACTACTTCCTAATTCTAATAATAGTTTATTTACAAAATTTAGGATGCGGTTTTCAAATGACCATCCTTTTTCTAATCTAATTTTTTAAGTAAAAACAACATTCTAAATTAAGCTACTTCTGAATCTGATCTTTAAAGCTGCAAGCATTCATCATTGGTTTAAGGAGAGTCGGCTAGCTGACTTCTGCTTTGAGCTGGGCTGAGAAAATGGAATCTATGAGAGCTGGCACCACTTTTTCGGCCGCATTTATGATACATTTCACAGTCATCCACTGACTATGAGGCTTCACCAAGTATGCCCAGTAACACTCCCAATTTAACCTGTTTAGTGCTTGGACCGCTTCTTCCTTTTCTTGCACCTTCTGCTTCCATTCTACTTCTAGTCATAGTTTATTTGGTAAATACCACGGGGTGGTCTCTGCGATTAAATTTGCTCTGTGCAAATTTTCATTTACACAGTCGATAAGAATGCTCGCTGTCGTGGTCGTTGTTTCCGCTGCTTGTTCCGCCTCTCTGATTTGATCGTCCCATTTGTTGAAGAGAAACTCTTTATGATTCTCATTTATCCTGAGTGCGCTTGCTCTTTTTCCATCGTCTTCATCCTACCAAGACAAGTACTCCATCACTCATTTTTCAATCTGATCATAGTCACTTCGCAAGTCGACCACTTGATGGGTGATCTTATTGCTCATTTCGCAATAATAATTCCACTGTGATATCTTTTGTCCCAACACTTCCTGTTGCTGCAGTAGTTGTCCATTCAAGGCAATAGACTCTGAAATAAACTCTGTAAGTTTAGGGTCATCTCTGTGCATCTCTTGTACATCCTGCAACTGTTTTCCCTTTTCATCCAAACTTCTTTGATAACCTATTTGCATTTGCTGGAAGTCTTCTTTCAACTTTTCAAGTTGTTTGCGTGCTTCATTATTAGCATTGGCTTGTTGCAATTGTAGTTGCAGTACCTATATCTGATGTTCTTGTTCTTTCAACAATTGTTGTACTTCTGACGCTTTGTCAATAGTCGCAGAGGCATACGCCCCTGTGATCTGAGACAGTTTGGTGAGATTTTCAGTCGGATTACTGGCAGGATCTCTCCATAGGACGTCTAATTGTTCAGCATCCTGAGAAAGTGTATTTTCTAACTTCCTCTTTTTCCTCTGTCTTCTTACAACTGCTTTATGTTGGGGACTATAAAATATGTCCAGTGGGGGAATTTCTTCTACATTCAGTGGAAGCTCAGAAGATGGAGCGATAGGAATATGCTCCGTTTTTGTTACATTGCTGAATATGGTTGAGCCCACCTCTTGTGCTACCCGTGTATTGCTCAAAGGTTTTTTTGGGGCTTGTCCTTCAAGATTAATCAGTTTGTTGAAGGTTTCCCATTCCTTATCTAATTCTGCTGTGACGGGTGGTGCTTCAATGACGAGAGGGGGTACATCTCTTGGCAGGGAGGCGATATCCTGCTATCGTGTAAATTCCATTGACTGAGCGGTGTCTTTAGCTGACTCTTTGCTCCTATCTTGGTTGTTTTTGGATCTTTTAGAATGCTCAGGCATTTCTTGTCTAGTCTTAGATTTAGATCCAGAAGTGCTTGAATTCCCACTGAGGCTAACGCTTGGAGTAGGTTCTCTGGCAGGTAGTTGCAGCTTTTCTAGAGGAACACTGGCTAGTCTTCTTTCCCTGTATACCATGAATCTTTGGAGGTCATCTGGAGACAATCGCGATTGAGCTTCCCGCAAAATTTCCTGAAGTGAGCTTTTACTCTGAAATATATCATCAAATAAATCCTTTTTTCCAACGAACACTTTTATCTTGACTGTTGTTGTGAAATCCTGGGAAACCTCATTTGGGTCAAATGGCCTTGCCGAGAATTTAAATAATTGTAGACACGTCATATTCTCTACTTTGGTGAATGCATGACCTACATCGAACAATGAAAAGGGCCCACAAGCTACAGGAAACTGTGGCCATATGGCCTTCTTTTTGTCTTTTAGGTCTTTAGTTAGGCCGCCTTCTGAATAGGTTTGATATGCAATTTCTCGACCTAGAAGTTTGTCAGGAATATACAAAGGCAGGACATGAGGGGGGACGGTGCTTCCAAATACTCTAATATAGGTGAACCATTTTTCTCCGAACCATCTTGCGATGGGGATGATATCTATCTGTGCCTCAGGTGAGCACCTCGAGGGTTCTTTATCATACATCATTCTATACATGAGTAAGATAAGCCCATGACAAATCTGGTAGAAATGTGGAATGAACTGAGAATCCCATAATATCTTATGATAAACATGGATGGGTAATGGGTCCTGAGTTGTCCATTTCCAACCCATAGCGTGAAATTTAGACACATAACAAATAGAATCCATAACATATGTGGATAGGTAAAAGGGAGGATAGATCCTTTGAGACATGGATATTTTATACCAGTAATTGATAATAGCCGTGAATAGGTTATCAGAAAAGATCTTGGCCCAATATATAATAACAGAATTTGTGGCAGCATCGATCAATGGTAACCATTCAGACAAAAACTTATTGATATCTGGCATCCCAAATAATCTACAAGGCATGGCCGCAGCAAAACAATACGGAGAGGTGAGGGAACCAATGTTGTACATACTGTTTTTATCTTTCTTGAGCGGTTCATATTTTCTGGACCAATATTTAGTGGTCTTTGATAGGTTTGGGTTCTCTGCCACAAATTTTTTAATGAATTGTGCATTGTAAGTCGCCTGCGGTTCAGGAAGATGATACATGAGCTTTAAGTCTTGTGCAGCGAATGACCCGATGAGCCCATGTCCTTAAATCTTGAACTGTCAGTCATGCATTTTTTCATTGTCAAGTATCCACTTGATCATATCCGTATATGGGAGAATTTTGGGCCTTGCTGCTATCCGATGAAGGAATGAATAGGCTAGTTCTTCTAAGGATGCTTCGGAAGAGTCCTGTGAGTCTGCGACAGCGGTAACCTTCATTATTTTGGGGTTTTCTTCTTCAAGCAGTCTATACATGCTTTCCCACATCGATATCCCTGCGTCTCTGCTACAAGCTGTGTCTGTATATAAAGGTGCCATTTCCTTCACCTCAGAGCCCTGAGCATTATTTTTCTTTCCCATTTCTTCCTGCATATGGCTTGGTATCGTCCTTCATTCTTCGTTCCTGCTGCTCACAAGCGAAATGGAAATGACTGATCAAGAAAGGTGATGGGAGAGTCTTAAATGCAGCAGATATATCAAATATGCCACCTTACGTGAAGTAATTATTTGCAAAAGAATGTGTCTACATTTAATAGATGACAACTAATTCCTTTATTATCATTAAAAGCGCATGATCTTGAGTCAGATTATGGTAAGTGGCTTTTCTTGAATAGCATGCCCGAAAGATTCATGATGGAGTGATTTTGCGATTTGGTTCGCAATCGTCGCAGATCGCAACATTGCATTATTGCACTATCGCGCTCTCGTACCGACTCACAAATATAACATCGCAGAGTTGATTTGGCTTAATATCGCAACCATTGCTTTATCGCGATATCGCAACATCGCAGATCGCAGAAGTTTTATGCTTGCCATATTTTGTTAGCCCATTCCCTGCGATATGTGATCTTGCGATCGGGGTTATCACAAATCAGAAAATCTTGAAGTCTTTCTCATTAGCATTACCTTATTGCGGCGATATATTGCTTAGTACAAGAATCTTGCACATACCAGGATTATACCCAAATGGAGGTGCTTATCTATTATTTTATGATGCAGCTTTTTAAAGAATTTTTCTCTCATCATAAACTTAGGTTTTAAAGTATTCAAAAGATCTTCCTAAGCTTATGATGGTAACCTTATTTTGAAGAAAGGAAACTCTTGCTTTTCCTAAATTTTAACTAAGGGTCCCCATTCATTTAGTATTTTGGACAACACTTAAATGAAAAAAGAGGGGGGGTTGTTGCTGGTCACAACAATTGGCGATTCACTTGGGAGAACCAGTTATCTCTGATTTTCTATTGAACTTTTCAAATTTCCAAAACAATTTTTTTTTTAGAAAATTAAACTTTATTATAAAAAGATAAAGCGCATTATACTCCAAACTGTCAAAGACATTTTGTTCCAACCTCTTTCTATTTTAATTATTTTCTTCCTCGGCTTGTCCTTGCATTTACATCAGCCATTACTTGGTCTTGTAAAGATAAAATAAGGTTTTCCCTGTGTACCAGTTTTTTAAATATGCTCATTTGTCGTAGGTAGAGCCTCTGCTGCCAGTAGGCGTTCATAGCCTCGACAGGGTTACCTATTACCCAGTAATGATCCTTTATCTTGCTTAAGGTGATCTACAACTTTCAAAGAAAAACCCATATTGACATTTTTTCCCTTTTTTATTCTTAAAGAACAATGTCTTGGTTTGGTAGCCAAATTATGACACAATAATTCACTTGATTTACACTTTTGCTGAACAAGATGGCTCGTGATGAGACCCCTTGTCTTTTGATCTCAACAATCTTAAGTCATTGCCCTGTTTTGGTGGACAGTAATGGCAAAGGCAGCAAGTTATAATATTTGTGATTATGATAAGCCGGCTCGTGGTGAGACCTCTTATTCTTCAAGATATAGTGTATCCTTGGGTCGTTTCTCTAAATGCTTCGATTTTCTTTAGCAGGGAGGAAGTCATTTTTTTCCTTAAGAAAGCTCTGGACGGCAATAAAAGAGTTCTTTGGAAATGGTTGTTCTATAGGGAATCCTCATTTTACTATTGATACTTTTCATTGTACTGATATAAAACAATTTCTTCACTAAGATTGCTTTCATCAATTTTCTTGAAGTTGAAACTAGTATCATATCTGGGTTCAAGTTTTTTTTAACTGTATCTATTAATAATAAAGTTCAAGTTTCCAAAATATTTACTATTTATACAAGCAGGAGTTCAAAATCTGATAGAGAAATGGTGTCTTTAGTATATGTCAAATGTTGTTAACCACAACAAATTTTATTAGGGAGGAAAATATTTAAAGAAATGAGAGGTAACTATTCCCTTGGATTATGTACATGATAGGGGTAATTTCTTCTCTTATTTTGCCTACCATCATTTAAAAATTAAATTATCCACCTAATAACCTAGCTAAACTACCCCTACTTCTATTCTAACTATACACAGACAAATTGACTAGGTAAAATGATATTTCCAGTGAAACCATCTTTTCATTTTTATTCCTACACATATGTACCTTTCAAACATCAGTGTTAATAATAAAACTTTTCTTGGACTATGAACATTGAATGTAGGATTAGAAAGTGTAACTTCAGGTGGAGTTTCACCTGAAATTTCTTTCTTATGAAATCTTCTTTCCAATTGGATACCTATTGGATCATAAAAATCAGGATGAATTTCTGTTATGGATTGGTGATCATGTAATAGGAAAGATGACAAGCCATGTTGCGAATATGATTTTTTAGTTTTAATGGCCTGTAATCTACTATGCGTTAAAGTCAAGCTTTTATCAATTTCTCGTAAAAGGAAATTTTCCACATATAAATCACTAAATAAATCAATGAAGAATAGATGGAAATTTTTGGAAAGAGATTTATCAATCAACGCGAATTGCTGGCAAGTTTCCAAAAATACTTTTTTTGTTGATGATGTTTTGGATGACATAGAAGTTTCTTCTAAAAGGCTGATATTGATTGATCGTGGAATTGAAAAATTTTTGTATTTCCTTGACACAATTTAGTTTTCCAAAATGGTAATACATCTTTCGAATGTTCTTTGATAAGGTGCTCAATATACCATAGTAATCTATCAAATGTCTGAAAATTTAAAATACAATCCGATTTTATACAAAATGAGTGCAAGCGAAAAAGAATGCAATGATTATCTATACAACTAATGTTACAGCACAACTAGGATTGACTTGAAATATCTTCTTTTTCACAAGAACTGGCTAGAATTATGGGATCCGAGTAATTTCGAATTACGTCTTGTGAATCAGAAAACAAGTTATGATTGGGAACAGGCATGGGGGTTTTCTCATGATACAAATCATAGATCGAGATATTGTTTTGGATAGTAAAATCATGCAAATGATCTGTCACTCTGTAATGAGAATCGAGTGATATGATTCTTGAATTAGAATATATCTCATTATTTGAGCTCTGTTGAGTTACTTGAGATAAATCAACATCATCATCATCAAAGTAGCTATCATAAATGATTTTACAGGTTTCTCTAGATTTTTCTTTTTCATCCAATATTTTCAGAAAAGGAAGGTCAAGTCGTTCTTGTTTGTAAATTATCAAAGGATGTTCTATAGCTGCCTCTTTATCTTGAAAACCTAACGGTGATTCATTTGAATAATCCTCTGTACTTTTTGAGATATCATTAATACTGAGGGGGAAAAATTATCATCACTAAATACATCAAGATAAAGAGAAAAATGTGATTCCAAAACAATGCATTTGAAAATATCATCGCGAAAAAATTCTTGTTCATCACATTCATTGTAGACATCAGGCTTTAGATCATACCTTTGTGTGTTTGTATTTTCCGAAAGAGAATTAATTTGTTGTTCTAACCTTGGCGTCTGCATTTGTTGACTTGCGATGATATTACCTAACCTTGTCTCCAAGTTGCTTTCTGGTTCCAAGGTAGGCTTTCTTTCAACGTTCTCGCTTTTGTCTTCTTGCATTAGAGCAGGCATGTTTCCTAAGCTTTGGGAAGTTTCTTCATCATGAGTGATTGGCACATTCAAATTGGAATTTTCATTCCTATTAGAAGAAAATAAAACAAGACCTGGACTAATTTCTGATGGATCGGACATAGGAGGTAGGGAATTCTCAGCATAATCTGAAGATTCTTCATACATGAGTTCATTTTCAAGATCATATTTTAGACAATCAAGATGAAATCACATATTAAAATCCCTAACATATTCATCTTCTTTTCGTAGATACTCAATTTCATCATATACCTGATCATAATCATAGCAATCAAATTTACAAATGAAAGCCTTGACAAATTGGTCCCAGTTGTGAATTGAGGCAACTGGGAGGGTTCTACACCGTTTTCTAGCTTCCGCCGTGAATGTGAGAGTAAAAATTCTGCATAAAATGCCTTCATGAATTCTTTGAACATTCGAACTTGAAACACTTTGAATAAATTGAAGGGCATGATTAAAAGCAGAAGAATTATTCTTACCATTGAATGTTACCTGAGACAAGAGTCTTACCACTTTAGGTGGAGTGTTGGAAGAGGCACGAACATGGATGCAACTCCAAATGGGAAGTTTGTGAGTAGCCATCCTAATTCAAATGATTACGATTTCAAACCATTCCAACAGACACTATGCTTCAGGCCCTCCTTCTAGGGCCAAATATGTTGAAGCCCCAAAAATTGGGTCGACAACAAGGGGGATACCCACCTGGTCCGAACCTTGGTTGGCAGCTCCTTATCCGTTTGGTGTAGCAGGTCCGACTGGGGATAATGGGACTAGTTTCCCAATCTAAGGGTGTATGTGTGTGCAGAGTTGGATGATGCTGATCTAAGGGTTCTAATCTAAGCTACTTTAATCTAATTCTATACTATTGTAATCTAATGAAAACATCACATCTAATCTATGCTAAACCGGGATGTATTTATTCTATTATGCGACCTAAAGAGATTTCAAATAATAACTGGTAATAAAGATCATTCAGCTATCATAAGAATGGAAATCAATTAAGATGAACCACTTTGCATAAAAAGTTAGGAAAAAAGTTGTGAACAACATATCACATAATAAGTTATTCATATATCAAACATAAATAGATGACTCCATCGTACAAAAGTGCCAAATGGTAACTCAAAAATTCATGCATATAAACAACTAAAAACTGTATATCACTTTAAGAATATAAGCAGAAATGGTCAAGAGATAAAAGTACCATTTATGACTGGTCCTACTCATAAGCTTCAAGCAACAATGATTTATCTCTACTTGTTCTAATATCTAACAAGAGTACAAAAGTGCAACATCAGTAGTAGATATCAAATGCAAACATTAATAAACCTTGATCCATTCATTCATTAAAACCTCCTCTGAGGGTGCAGAAGTGCATTTTCTGAGGACAAGTTTTTGACAAATTTCTGGACCCTTCTCTAAATGCATGAGAAGGGTTTAAATACTACATCCTAATTCTAATAATAGTTTACTTACAAAATTTAGGATGCGGTTTTCAAATGACCGTCCTTTTTCTAATCTAATTTTTTAATTAAAAACAAAATTCTAAATTAATCTACTTCTGAATCTGATCTTTAAAGCTACATGCATTGATCATTGGTTTAAGGAGAGTCGACTGACTGACTTCTGCTTTGAGCTGGGCTGAGAAAACGGAATCTATGAGAGCTGGCACCACTTTTTCGGCCACATTTATGACACATTTCACAGTCATCCACTGACTATGCGGCTTCACCAAGTATGCCCAGTAACACTCCCAATTTAACCTGTTTAGTGCTTGGACCACTTTTTCCTTTTCTTGCGCCTTCTGATTCCATTCTACTTCTAGTCGTAGTTTATTTGGTAAATACCCCGGGGTGGTCTCTGCGATTAAATTTTCTCTGTGCAAATTTTCATTTACACAGTCGATAAGAATGCTCGCTGTCGTGGCCGCTGTTTCCGCTGCTTGTTCTGCCTCTCTGATTTGATCGTCCCATTTGTTGAAGAGCAACTCTTTATGATTCTCATTTATCCTGGGTGCGCCTGCTCTTTTTCCCTCATCTTCATCCTGCCAAGCCAAGTACTCCGTCACTCGTTTGTCAATCTGATCATAGTCACTTCGCAAGTCGACCACTTGATGGGTGATCTTATCGCTCATTTCGCAATAATAATTCCACTGTGATATCTTTTGTCCCAACACTTCCTGTTGCTGCAGTAGTTGTTCATTCAAGGCAATAGACTCTGAAATAAAATCTGTAAGTTTAGGGTCGTCTCTGTGCATCTCTTGTACATCCTGCAACTGTTTTCCCTTTTCATCCAAACTTCTTTGATAACATATTTGCATTTGCTGGAAGTCTTCTTACAACTTTTCAAGCTGTTTGCGTGCTTCATTATTAGCATTGGCTTGTTGCAATTGTAGTTGTAGTACCTGTATCTGATTTTCTTGTTCTTTCAAGAATTGTTGTACTTCTGACGCTTTGTCAATAGTCGCAGAGGCATATGCCCTACAATCTAAGACAGTTTGGTGAGATTTTCAGTCGGATTACTGGCAGGATCTCTCCATAGGACGTCTAATTGTTCAGCATCCTGAGAAAGTGTATTTTCTAACTTCCTCTTTTTCCTATGTCTTCTTACAACTACTTTATGTTGGGGACTATAAAATATGTCCAGTGGGGGAATTTCTTCTACATCCAATAGAAGCTCAGAAGATGGAACGATAGGAATATGCTCCGTTTTTGTGACATTGCTGACTATGGTTGAGCCCACCTCTTGTGCTACATGTGTATTGCTCACAAGTGTTTTTGGGGCTTGTCCTTCAAGATTGATCAGTTCTTTGAAGGTTTCCCATTCCTTATCTAATTCTGTTGTGATGGGTGGTGCTTCAATGACGAGAGGGGGGACATCTCTTGGCGGGGAGGCGATAACCTGCTATCGTGTAAATTCCATTGACTGAGCAGTGTCTTTAGCTGACTCTTTGCTCCTATCTTGGTTGTTTTCGGATCTTTTAGAATGCTCAGGCATTTCTTGTCTAGTCTTAGATTTAGATTCGGAAGTGCTTGAATTCCCACTGAGGCTAATGCTTGGAGTAGGTTCTCTGGCAGGTAGTTGCAGCTTTTCTAGAGGAACACTGGCTAGTCTTCTTTCCCTGTATACCATGAATCTTTGGAGGTCATATGGAGACAATCACGATTGAGCTTCTCACAAAATTTCCTGAAGTGAGCTTTTACTCTGAAATATATCATCAAATAAATCCTTTTTTCCAACGAACACTTTTATCTTGATTGTCGTTGTGAAATCCTGGGCAACCTCATTTGGGTCAAATGGCCTTGCCGGGAATTTAAATAATTGTAGACACGTCATATTCTCTACTTCGGTGAACGCGTGACCTACATGAAACAATGAAAAGGCCCCACAAGCTACAGGAAACTGTGGACATATGTCCTTCTTTTTGTCTTTTAGGTCTTTAGTTAGGCCGCCTTCTGAACAGGTTTGATATGCAATTTCTCGAGCCAGAAGTTTGTCAGGAATATACAAAGGCAGGACATGAGGGGGGACGGTGCTTCCAAATACTCTAATATAGGTGAACCATTCTTCTCCGAACCATCTTGCGATGGGGATGATATCTATCTGTGCCTCAGGTGAGCACCTCGGGGGTTCTTTATCATACATCATTCTATACATGGGTAAGATAAGCCCGTGACAAATCTAGTAGAAATGTGGAATGAACTGAGAATCCCATAATATCTTATGATAAACATGGATGGGTAATGGGTCCTGAGTTGTCCATTTCCAACCCATAGCAGGAAATTTAGACACATAACAAATAGAATCCATAACATATGCGGATAGGTAAAAAGGAGGATAGATCCTTTGAGACATGGATCTTTTAGACCGGTAATTGATAATAACCATGAATAGGTTATCAGAAAATATCTTGGCCCAATCTATAATAATGGCATTTGTGGCAGCATCGATCAATGGTAACCATACATACGAAAACTTATTGATGTCTGGCATCCAAAATAATCTACAAAGCATGGCCACAGCAAAACAATACGGAGAGGTGAGGGGACCAGTGCTGTGCATACCATTTTTATCTTTCTTGAGCGGTTCATCTTTTCTGGACCAATCTTTGGTGGTCTCTGATAGGTTTGGGTTCTCTGCCACAAATTTTTTAATGAATTGTGCATTGTAAGTCGCCTGCGGTTCAGGAAGATGATACATGAGCTTTAAGTCTTTTGCAGCGAATGACCCGATGAGCCCATGTCCTTGAATATTGAACTGTCTGTCGTGCATTTCTGCATTGTCAAGTATCCACTTGATCATATACATATATGGGAGAATTTTGGGCCTTGCTTCTATCCGATGAAGGAATGAACAGGCTAGTTCTTCTAAGGATGCTTCGGATGAGCCCTGTGAGTCTGCGACAGTGGTAACCTTCATTAATATGGGGTTTTCTTCTTCAAGTAGTCTATACATGCTTTCCCACATCGATATCCCTACGTCTCTGCTACAAGCTGTGTCTGTATATAAAGGTGCCATTTCCTTCACCTCATAGCCCTGAGCCTTATTTTTCTTTCCCATTTCTTCCTACGTATGGCTTGGTATCATCCTTCGTTCTTCGTTCCTGTAGCTCACAAGCGAAATGGAAATGACTGATCAAGAAAGGTGATGGGAGAGTCTTAAATGCAGCAGATATATCAAATATGCCACCTTATGTGAAGTAATTCTTTGCAAAAGCGCGCATCTACATTTAATAGATGAAAACTAATTCCTTTATTATCATTAAAAGCGCATGATCTTGAGTCAGATTATGGTAAGTGGCTTTTCTTGAATAGCATGCCCGAAATATTCGTGATGGAGTGATTATGCGATTTCGTTCGCAATCGTCGCATATCGCGAAATCGCATTATTGCACTATCGCGCTCTCGCATCGACTCACAAATATAACATTGTAGAGTTGATTTGGATTAATATCGCAACCATCACTTTATCGCGATATCGCAACATCGCAGATCACAGAAGTTGTATGCTTGCCATATTTTGTTAGCCCATTCCCTGCGATATGTGATCTTGCAATCGGGGTTATCGCAAATCGAAAAATATTGAAGTCTTTCTCATTAGCATTACCTTATTGCGATGCGATATATTGCTTAGTACGAGAATCTTGCACATACCGAGATTATACCCAAATGGAGGTGCTTATCTATTATTTTATGATGCAGCTTTTTAAAGAATTTTTCTCTCATCATAAACTTAGGTTTTAAAGTATTCAAAAGATCTTCCTAAGCTTACGATGGTAACCTTATTTTGAAGAAAGGAAACTCTTGCTTTTCCTAAATTTTAACTAAGGGTCCCCATTCATTTAGTATTTTGGACAACACTTAAATGAAAAAGGGTGGGGGGGGGGGGGTTGTTGCTGGTCACAACAGAACCCTATCTCGATGACTTGCCTGCTCATTCATTACATCGAGCCGATCACCTCGTCCATTTACGAGAAATCTTTATGAGGTGTAGGCATTATCGGATTCGGTTGAACCTACACAAATGTGTCTTTTGTATAGAAACGGGTCAATTGCTAGGGTTTGTAGTTTTGAAAGCCGGCATTCGCGTCGATCCCTCGAAGGTCGAAGCTATTGTCAAATTACCTCCTCCTTCGAGTCTTCGCCAACTCCAAAGTTTGCAGGGAAAGCAAACTTTTTACGACGATTCATTCCGAACTACACCGAGGTTACAAAGGGTTTTACCCAGTTGTTGAAACAGAATACTCCATTCTATTGGGATGAGATAGCTCAGAAATCTTTTGATGCACTCAAATACGCGTTGACCCATGCACCGTTATTGTATCCTCCCAACTACAACCAGGATTACTTCTTGTATCTCGCCGCCTCTCATTCCACCATTGGAATGGTCTTAGTTCAGGAAGATGAATTCGAAACTGAGCATGTGATATATTACCTTAGTCGAACTTTAAATCCAACTGAACTAAAATACTCACATGTGGAGAAATTGGCATTGGCAGCTATTCAAGCTGTCCAACGTTTTCGTCGCTACATTTTACTACGTAAAACTATAGTAATTTCATATTGCAACCCTATGATCTACATTTTGACCAAGCAATTTCTAGGGGCAAGTACTCTAAATGGATTGTTATCCTACAGGAGTTCGACTTGGAATTTGAGAAATCCAAGTCTAAGAAATCTTTAGTTTTTGCGGAGTTAATGTGTGATTTCCCATGTACTGATATGGAAACTGTGGTGGAGGAGCCCATTGCGGACAAATCCTTGTTTCTAATCAGTAATTTAGATCCGTTGTATGGGGATATCATCATTTATCTCTAGACCCAATCCTTTCGGCCAGAAATTTCAAGGTCAGAACGTCGGAAAATATGATTCCGGTCCCAACGATACAGGATTATTGGAGATACTCTTTATCGCCATGGGGCAGACTCTGTTTTTCGACGTTGCATAACTCACGAAGAAGCTGAAAGGGTTCTAAATGAATGTCGCTCTAGAGCATGTGGCGGTCACATGTCTGGGTATGCCACAGCCCAAAAGATATTACGCGTTGGCTACTTCTGACCGTCTTTATTTAAAGATTGTATTACTGCGGTTAGAAAATGCCACAACTGCCAAGTTTTTGATCGAAAGATGCGCGCTAGCTACTTCTGGCTGTCTTTATTTAAAGATTGTATTACTGCGGTCTGAAAATGCCACAACTGCCAAGTTTTTGATTGAAAGATGCGCGCTCCACCTGCTCCTCTCCACCCTATAATTTATGTTGGTCCTTTTGCCAAATGGGGTATCGATTTTATTACATGTAACCCTCACTCGGCCGGGGGGCATGCGTATATCATCCTTGCGGTAGATTATTTTACCAAGTGGGCCGAGGCGATGCCTACATTTGAGGCAGACGGCAAGACAGCTGCAATTTTCGTGTTCAATCATATAATTGCTAGGTTTGGTGTCCCACAATCGATAATCACTGATCATGGGCGTCATTTTTGAAACGTTATGATGACCGAACTTACAGACCAGCTTGGTTTGCATCACGATAGTTCAACCCCTTATTATCCACAAGCTAATGGTCTGGTTGAATCCATCAACAAAGTTTTAGTCATCATGATCCAACGAATCATTGGGATTCATCGGTTGAATTGGCATAACATGTTATTTTCAGCGCTTTGGGCATATCGTACCTCAGTAAGAACATCAACAGGGTTCACTCCTTTTTAGCTAGTCTATGGTCTGGAAGCGGTGTTACCCATTGAATGTGAAATCCCGTCATTGCAAATGGCCATCGAATTACTTCCAGCCACTTCCGAAGAGGAAAAGCGTTTCTTATACTTGGCTCAATTAGATGAGAATCGACGTGATGTTGCATTGGCGATCGAAACTCACGCAAAACGTATGAAAGCTCAGTATGATCAAAATGTGACCCCTCAAAATTTTTCGGAAGGAGATCTAGTCTTAGTTTGCAATCAAGCTAATGATAAATTAGGCGCTGGAAAATTTGTTCCTATGTGGCATGGTCCCTATGTTGTTAAGCGAAAGCTAGCAAAAGGGGCCTATGAATTGGTAGACTTTGACGGGGACTCTTTGGGTAAACCCAGAAATGGTCTTTACATGAAGAGGGATTATGCTTAAAGAATGGGTATGGAGATTTTTAGTTAGGATAGTTTTTCTTTCTAGCTAGTGTGTTTTAGTTTAAAAAGTGTGCTTAGCTTAGAGAGTGTTTTTTCGTCATTATTCCTGCTTATCTTGGTTTTACTCTTGATATTGTAGATGTCGATGCCTCTCCAAACATACATTAGTTTCACTGATGGTGCTTGTCGTAATACACAGAACATTTCTTCCGTAGCTTGGGTTATCTATTCGCCCTCTGACGAGTTAGTATCTATGCATGGGGTAAGCCTCGGTCAAACAACGAACAACATTGCCGAGTATAGTGCAGTGATTGAGTTATTATCTGAATCTATTTCATTTGGGATTCGGAGTTTGATAGTGAGGTTAGATTCTGAACCCGTTGTATTACAACTTAATAGAGTGTATGCCATTAGAAATCAAGTATTATTAAGATTATTTTTGAGAGTGCGTCTCTTGGAACGTGAATTTGATTATATTGAATATCAACATATTCCAAGATCTTTAAATACATTAGCAGATGCAATTGCTTCTCGAATGTTAAGTAGACATTTGCAATAATCATACATGTAAATTTAAAACCATTCCATAACATGATTTACAAGATAAGCTGGTAATAGTGATATATATAGGAGTGTGTCAAAAAATACATCGTCCTCGATTATAGGTTGAAAAACACCTTATGATCGGCAAAAAATGATAAGTACAAAAAACAAAAATGTCATATGTGCCCACAATAGGCGATCATCCTATCACTGGTGATGATCACGATAAGAAACCACTGCACGGGCCACCTTGCAAAGGATCCTCCTAAAAGGTCCTAGGATCCCAATCACATAGCGCTGAAGTCGATGAGGAATGTCATCTATAGTGGTCTTCGAAATATCTCCTTTCAAGCGCTCGAGATGACCCTCCAACTCGGCCAAAACCTCTGCTGATTCGTCCTGTTGGGCTGGCGCAGCTGCAACTGGTTATTTCCTCTCGTAAGGATGGAGAGTGGCTGGTCGCTTTGGACCCACATCTGCATTTGAAACTTTTGCTATCAGTTTTGGGACGATGAAAAAATAATAAAAAATTTCAATAGGAAAAATGTTGAAAATGATTTTACCTGAGCCATCCCACTACTCTCCTGGTGGAAGAGCCATGTCTGGGTCACCACAAAAATCTACCCCAGCGTAAGGGAAGTCCTGAATAGAAAAGACCTGGTTTTCCAACCATTGGAAATACTCAGGTTTGAATCGAGCAACCTCTGTCCTCTCGTCAGGGTGACGGGCAATAACTGTGACCCATCGCATTAGTTTGGGCTCTCGAGGAAGCCCAGATCCAACAGTAAGGTGTTGCAGGATCAACATGGGAACCCTCTCCAGACCAAAACAAACAACTAAAGCCCCATAACCAAAGGTCTTTAGTTGTTCGTTCTTGGCCCTGGTCAGTTGGCCTTTCACATTGGCCAACACAACATTGCACCAGTTGAAGATGGTGCCTCGAAAGCAATCAACTGCCATACGCATCTGGGATCCGGTGGCAATATGTAATGCGGCACTCCCGCAAATTCTGGTGACAGTAAACGTAATCACCATGAGTTCAGGACGAGATATGGTTTTTATGTCTATCCCTTTGTCTCTAGCCTGGCTGTTGCAAAACTTTAGCCGGAGGCTATCGACAGACTGGCCACCTAGCCTAGCCCCAAACAGATTCAAGTCTTCTCCTCTCTTAGGCAAACCAGTCAAGAAATATATGTCCGCCAGCTCGATTTCGAGCTGGTGGCCACCAATGAAGAAGCACTGGTCCTGTATGCTCCATCTGTCAACGAGCCACTGTAAGAAATCCACCTGAGCCCTCATGCCAGGAATGGCCCAGAATTTGTACAAGCCGCACGCCCTCAAAGCATCAAGTGAAGGTTGATGGTTCCATGCGGCAGCATCCATGTCCTCATGCTCTCGTTCATGCCAATCTAGCATGATGTACTCTCTACATCAAGTAAAAAGATAAATTAGAATGTTAGAAATTATTTTTTTTGGTCCAATTTTGATTGGGTTAAAAACCCTTGTGGCGGGGACCGCACCCTCCAGGTTAGACACAGTTCGTGGGACCGCACCTTGTCTACATGGAAGGTGTGGACCCCTGACTTTTTCCCAATGGAGAAACATTCGGGGTTAACAGGCCAACAGTGGTACACCTGCGAGCCCCCACACGCGGGTTTTAAGCCTAAAAACCCTCCAAAAAATGAAATGAATGCCTAAGAAAAAAAATGAAACGGTTAAAAATGAAGAGTAGGATGATGTGGATTACCTGGAGAAGACGGCGTTCGATTCCGACGGTTGGATTTTCCGCAATCTTCACGGGAAGTTTTCTGAACAAAAGCACTATTTTCTCACCCAAAACTCAAACGGTAAAAATGAATTGACAAAGGCCCTTTTTATAAGTTTTTTGAGTAAATAAATTGCAAATTTTTTTATGTTTCACTTTGGAAAGGTATTTTTGCAACATTTTTTATCCATTTCAAACAGGTATGAGTAATGTTTGTGTTTTTGTTCAGGATAAAGGATTATTCAGGCGAAATATATCATTTTCGATAGAAAAACATTTAGAGTCACCTTTAAGCTCTTTTCTGACTCCTAAAACATGAAAAGATTGCCGAGTTTTTCTTTTAAACTCGTTAAAACAGAATTAAAAGACAACCCATTACAGCTCTTTTTCGACCGTAAAAACATGAAAAGATTGCCAGATTTTTGTCGTTTCAAATTCGATATTGGTTATGAAACGACGTGTCGTTGATTGCTTTTTTACTTTTCCAGGTCAAGGGCACTAATGACGAAAATTACTCCTTGGTCGTAAAATATCAAGTGGTTCTCTCAAGTATTATTTTATACTTTTTTGGGCTTGGGAGACACAAATTTACGAAAAAGGTCAACCCTGGAGTTTTCTTAATTTTTTTCAGACTCTCTAAAATTGAAAAATGCCGAGTTTCTCCTATAATGGACTCATTAAAATTTCACAGTAAAGGACCTGTTCAATTACAAACAGGAACGAACCACTCCTTCTTAGGGTTCGAATTTAAACTAAGTTGGACTCATCCGAAGGATGAGCTTATAATCAAGCAAATGTTATCCTCCTCAAGCTTGTCAAAAATAAAGAGGTACTTGCCAGAAATGGTGGGGGAAAAGAGAGAAAAATGAGCCTTCTTGTCATACTTTGTAACCACTCTTGAACACGACACTTTTATTCACCTGGGTTGGGAAATCCTTTGCCTAATAGTTGATCAAACCACATTGAAAGTCTTAAGCCGGTTTCTGGGTATTAACTTTGGGTCAATTGTCACCAAGCCATCTATCATGTCGTTATGTGTTCAAGAGGTCACTGCCAATAAGCCATTCACCTGCAAAATATCTGTCATCCATCTTAAACATCCCTGAGTCAGTCCTTGCAACTAAATTTCTTCAACTTGATCTATGATTTCGTGTTGTGGGCTTGCCTGCGACAGATCGCTTTCTATCGACTTCAGCTCATTATCTAGAAAGATGATCTAGAAATCGTCAGTACCTTGGGATCTGCATGCCTCAATGGCAGGTTTCTCGCCTTTGACGACAGTTTGCATCGTCGACCTTCGATCAGAGGATTTTGTGACATGTTCGACATCAACACATTTATTCACATTTCATGGATTGTACTGGCTACTTTGAGAGCCATTGACATCACTGGTGGTTTCTCTCACACTTGTTAACAGTTTACATCATTCACCGGTAATCAAGTGGTTTCTACCATGTTCGACATCAACACATTCATTGGCATGGATAGAATTGTACTGTTTCAGGAAGTAGAAATGAAGACCCTGGATCTAGTTTTCACAATCCAGGTTGCGAGGAATTTTGTATTCATTATATAATGGACTATTCATAAACAGATGGTTGCGTCCATACTGTGTCCACATGAGTCTATACTTGTGATGTATTACAAGATCATTCTTGTATCAAAGCAGTAGTTAGTTTTCTAAGTCAGTTTTGATCTGAGTATGGGAATGCCTACCTCAGCGATGATATGATCTCATATATATATCTTGCATTGAATTTTTTTACATGTTCTAACCGGGCTCTCCACAAGATGATCCTCGAAATGTTAAAGTACTTCACTCTTCCTAAATGATAAATGAAATCCTCATCTACTACAGACTTCGCACTTTAGGGGGAAATATGTTACACAAAAATATCGTCACCATGATTATTTGCAGTCAGTATGGGTCTATCATCACTTGTACTATCCTCCTAAGCAAGTCTCAGAACTCAACTCTTCAAGTCAAGCTTTGAAAATAAGAGAAATACATTAAAAATCAATGAAACTCTAGTTCCGCACTTTCTCTCATTGTTACCTGCAATCTCGCACCTTCTATTTACAAAAACTGCGGACCTGCCCGCTTTGTCCCTAAAGGTGTGGGTGTGGACCCCTGTGAAAGTCAAAAAGGCGCAAGTTTATTCTAAAAAACTCACTTTGGGTTAATTCTAGATGATTCTAGAAGGAATTTTGATGTGGATTTTTGCTCTTAGGTGGTTCATGCATCCCAAAAGAGGAGCTAATCCCTTGATGAGAGGAGCTATCCCTTTGAAGGAGGGATTTATCCCTTTGAAGGAGGACCTAGTAACTTCCCTCCATTGCACTATAAAGTTAGGCATTGGGCTGGTTGCTAAGGAGGTTAGAAGCTGAAGATTTTTTAGCGTAAATGGTGGTGAAATTAAGACTTCCTAGTTGAGCTTAAGAGGAGAGATCACATACCTTTTTGGACTCATTGGGAAGTGAGTGAAACTTGTCAAAGTAGAGGAGACTTCTTGCTAGACCCTGGGAGGAGCTTGTACAGTGTCAAGGCACAGGATGTAAAGTTCTTCTTCTTTTGAATTAATATAATCAAACTCATTTTTCTCAACAAGTATCTCATGTTATTTTTTTCATGAACTCCTTGACTTTCATGTTAAATATGTTTTATGCTATTGGCTTTTTAGGTGCTATTTAATTTGTTTGCTTGTTTGTGTTTGCAGATTTGCGACAAAGGAGCTCACTTGGATCAAAGGAGCGAGGGCATCCACAAACTTATGTTGGACCTAAGGTAGGCCCTAAAACACTTGTTTGCCTTTGTTTATAAAATCATATTTAGAGAAAGATAGTGTCTGGTTGGTTTGCTTGTCATTAGGTCTTCTTTAGATTCTAAGAAGGTCTATCTTGTCCGTAAGATCGACTTATTCCATGTGACAACCAATCCATGTCCAAAATCATACTATATTATCCTAATGGAAGTACATTCAAATGTCCCAATGTAGGCATACCATTCAACTCGAACGCATAAGCTCTTACCCAATGATGCACTCTTGTCTTTGTACCTATAGCCAAATACAATAACTAGGATTCTGATGCACTTCTTTATTAAAATGACACTTATCCACCAGGTCAGGATTAGCATAACTATAATTAAATCTAGGGTCAATCAAAATAGAAACAACTAGATCGCAAAGCTTACCATCCATCTTGATAATAGGTTCATGGTGATCCACCTGCCTATTACCCAATGTTGCATATATACTAGGAATGCTCTGCCAACATCCCAAAATGTTTGTGTCTCATGTGCACTATAGATCAGGGGCCTACCACCCTGATTCTATGGACAATCCACCTTGAGATGATCCTTACCACTTGTCCAACACTGCAACCATCCTGTATAGTCACCCTTATTCTGTTTCCCTTCAGGTTGTAACCCATGTGCCTATCCAACTGCATTGAACTTCTTGTAAAGTGCAATATTTTCTTTCTCACCTACATCCTGAGGCCTTGTTCTTTTTGGCTTCCATTTACCTTTAGCTTTGTCTTTCCCTTTCCAACCTTTCTGAGATTTTCTCTTGCACTTTGATTGCTCATAACAATGATTCAATTTCTCAATGAATTCTTCAAGTGATTGAGGCTGGTCATACTAAATCTGATCTCTAAAATATAATGGAAATCCACTGCTAAATATCTTAATTTTTCCTTCTCATCCTTAAGATATGGTACATACCTCAATAAATTCAGGGACTTAGTCGCATACTCCTCATATGTCATCGATCCCATCTTTAGCTCATAAAAATATTTGGCTTTATTGTCGTAGCACCTCTCTAACAAGTATTTCTTCCTAAAAAGTCTCTTGAATTCATGCCAACTCATCTCTTCTATATTGGTGTCTCTAACGCATTTCACATCTTCCCACCAGATGTATACTTTCCCTTTGAGGTTGAAGATAGCTATTCTAGCTTTCATATTCTCTATGTATTCATGCAACTCATATAATTTCTTCATCCCAAGTAACCATGCCTTTGCATCCTTTGGCTTCTTCAAATCCCCATCAAAGGTAGGTGGCTTGGATTTCTTGAACTCATCTAGAAAATATCCCCTATCACTGCTCCTATACGGATGGTAACAATGATAATCATAGTGCTTCTCAGAACTAGAACTAGAATAGAACCTGTGTCCATCACCTCTCCTATCTGGAGTATCTAAGAGCTTGCCATCTTGGATTGTTTCATCCCTATCTAAGATTTGCCCACCATGAGACCTACTGCCATATTCCCCATTAGTCATGTCCTTCTTCCCATGGCTGATCCGAAATGGTACCTATCTCTGCAATTATGACAAACTCTGAAGGTTTATCACTTTGAATTTTTCTTGTTTCTCCTGTGCCTGAATGATCTTGTCATTATCCACTTCACAACTTCTTATTTATGCCTTCAAGATTCTCAATGTGTCTTTTATGTTAGAAGAGTGCCCAACACCATGTTTCTCATCTGGTCCATAGGGAGAGTCTTGTGAACTGTAGTATACCATCTTACTCGTCATATTTAATCTTCTTCTTGCAAGTATACCATGCCAGCTTAAACCAAAACATAACATAATCAACATACCTCAGTATATTTCAGGAGAGAATATATTTTCTACAAGATCAACTAGATTAGCGCAATACATGTATAAACATAATCATATCAGTATATAAACATCATTTCAATCATTATCTAGTTTTCAATGCATTACTGTACCAACCACATACCTTGACCTCATGCAAAACAATTATCGTCATGTCAATATATGCATAACAACATATAAACATTTACATGAATAACCAATGCATAACCAACATACACTCATGACGACCACATCCAACAACAACACCATCAACTTTCACATGGTGACACGACTACGAACATGACCAACACCATGCATACACCACAAGCACATAGACCACAAGTACATAGAACACATATGTAACTAACATATATGCATGACCAACACACCACCCATCTAGTCCAAGGGGTGAACCATGCTCTGATACCACTTTGAAAATCCCTCCTCCCACATTTATCCAAGCTAATCGATCCACTGGGGTAAACATGTAATGAGATGTTACTATGATGAGATTCAACTCCCCATGTATAGTTAAGGAAGTGGAACCGACAATATAAGACCATTCCAACCTTCCACACATGCTACAAAACCTTCAGAAGCCAACCAACCCTTCCAGGTGACCAACCCATGAGACAACTTGAAATTTTACTGATATGCACCCTCAGTCGCTCCCATGAAAAGCCGTGCATGTAACTAAGGCCTTCCAGTTGCTCCCATAGTAAGGTATGCTAGCAACTATTGAATTTGTTAAGTAGTTATGTGCCAACGACCGCATATTTTCAGCCACTTTTTTAAGGATAGGTCTCAAGCCACTGCCTAGAACTTCATGAAACTTTCAGAAATTATAAATAACAATGGAATAAGGCTAGTAATTCAATCACTAGTACAAGCACTTGACCTGAAACCTACTATCCATGATAGGAATTTCATCAAACATGTCATCAATATGTAATCTACAGGTCATAAAAATAAATATGAGCATAGGGGTCTCATACTTATTTGAGATTCATCAAGAAGAATTGTTGCCTTATCACAACAGTTGCATTATCATCTATTAACTCATATATTCATTATACATTCATTTTCTAATAAAAACATGGTGAGATCCTTAGATCAAGTTTATCATTAAATATACTCACATATGAACCAGTACATTTACACATGAAATACCAAGGAGAAGGATCTCTTATTGATGAATGCATAATCCAACCAGGTTTGGGACTTCCATGAACCACATGACCATAGATTGGGCTAAACCAAATCTTTCTTTCAGTGAATCACCCCCGTGCCATATTCCAAGCATGAACGTGGGACCCACAACAAAACTACTCTAGGTTTCCTCAGGATATACTACAATCCCTACCAAATCACTAGGTACTAAACAAGCATGGATGCCTTCCGATCTCTCCACCTACATCATGATTAAGTTTCTTGTCTCCTAGTCTCTAGGCTTTACTATCTATCTCGACATTCACCGGCTAAGGATTTCTAGTCCTAATAAAGACTCCACCCTCCAAGATTTACCGTATATCTCTCCATTCATTGTTCGAGGATTCCTAAGCCTGATCGAGGGCACACACCTCTAGGTTTTACCATATATCCTTCTATTCACCGGTCACGGATTCCTAGGCCCACTAAGGTACATAAAATCTGGCTTTAATGTAATCCCACCTTCTCTAGTCTAGGGATTCTTAGGCCTTGTGTTCTTCTTCAAAGACCACCTCACTCAGTTTTGAAACCATCCAAAAATCCATGTCAACCAAATAAAAGAGAACCCATCACACCATGCCTATTCAAAAATGGAAAGGTAAGGTTGAAAATCACTGTCACACCTGACAAAACCCATGCCAATGACAACAAGAGAAAAAAATACACACATGCATATACCATGCATGCCAAATCTAGCAAAGAAATCATACATGCAAATCAATACTTGCAAATAATATTGTTGTAGTCACTTGATCCTTCTTTTCCTTACTTGATATTTGCTTCCCTTTTCCTTCTTTGTCCTTCCTTTGCTTCCCTTGATCTAATGCTAGATTTCTCCAAGAATGCTTTAAGTGATCAAGAGCATGAGAGAGAGATAATAGAGGGAGAGCTCCGAAACTGAATAGAAAAAAGGTAACAATTGATCCTTAGAATCATTTTTATTAATTAGGTTCAGACCAGGAGGTAACTCCTCAAATATAATCACATTATTCATTCAGGTTGTTCATTATTATATACAAGAGGGAGTGCCTGTTTAGTTCATCTCCTGATGACTCTCCATTTTCTCTATTATTTATTTACACTAATTACAATTGTTCACCCAATCCCTATGATTAGGTGTCAACATTCCCCCCCTTAAACTGAAGGGATGTTATTGAGTGCAAGCATCATTCTAAATCTTTCAAGTTTTTCTCTTCCAAGCACTTTGATGAAGATGCCTGCAATCTGCTCATTAGTGGAACAATGGCAAAGATGGATTGTTTTGGCCTCAACATGATGTTGAATCAGATGATATTTTGTATTGATGTGCTTCATTCGATCATGGAACTTTGGGTTCTTGGCCAACTTTATTGCCGAGGTATTGTCAATCATGAGTGGAGTCGAATGTACTTGTTTTACCTGTAAATCTTCTAGAATTTTCCTAAGCCACACAATTTCTTTTGTTGCCTCAGCTATTGCCACATATTCTGCCTCTGTCGTGTAATTTTTTGGAACTAATTGTTTGCATGATCTCCAGGAGACAACTCTTTATCCAAGACTCATAGCATAACCAAGAGTAGATACCCCAGTTTCTTTGTCTCCATTGAACTCTGAACTAGAGTATCTAATCAAGCTGAAGTCACCCACCTGTGTATACTTAATTCCAAAGCCTTGAGTTCCCTTCAAGTACTTTAGAACTCTTTTTGCAGCATACCAATGTCCCTCACAAGGCTTTTGCATAAACCTGGAGAGGATTCCAACAGAAAACGAAATGTCTATTCTGGTAGTAGTTAGGTAGTTGATACTTCCTACAAGCTGTCTATATTTTGTTGCATCCTCAAATTCTTTTCTTTCAATGGATGTGAGCTTTAGGATTTGTTCCATTGGAGTAGTTAGAGGATGGCATTCAGTCATGCCAAACCTGTTCAATAGATCTCCAATGTACTTCTTTTGAGAACTAAATATGGACTTCGGATGTTGAGTTACTTCAATACCAAGATAGTAATGAACATAGCCCAAATCAATCATTTCAAAATCTTTCCTCAATTCCTTCTTTATGGATGCAATGTAGCTCGCATTGTTCCCTCTCATCAAAAGCTCATCTACATATACCACAAGATATAAAACTATTTTGCCAACCTTCTTGACAAACAAAGTTACATCATCAAGCTCATAATGTTTGAAGTTGAGTTTCAGAAGATGCTCAGTTATTTTTTCATACCAGGCTCGCAGTGCTTGTTTGAGGCCATACAAGGATTTCACCAGTTTGCATACTTTATGCTCATGTCCTTTTACAGAAAATCCTTTAGGCTAGGACATAAAAACATTCTCTTTCAGATCTCCATTCAAGAAAGCAGTTTTTTACATCCATTTGATGGACTTTCCAACCGTTTTGAGCTGCTAGGGAAAAGAGTGTCCGGATGATATCCCATTTTGCTGTGGGGGAAAAATTCTCCTCATAATCGGCCCCTTACTTTTGTGCAAAACCTTTTGCCACAAGCCTAGCTTTGTTCTTGTCAAGTGAGCCATCAGCTTTATAATTTTTCTTGTAGACCCATTTGCAACCAATTGGTTTGGTTCCCAATGGAGGATCAACCAGCTTCCAAGTGCTAATCTTTATCAAGGCATCATACTCCTTTTGCATTGCTTCTTTCCATTCATCATGAGACGCAACTTCTTTGAAGGAAATTGGTTCAAAATATGTAGACAAATTCAGTTCACAATCATAAGAAACATCCATATCAACAGGTGAATTAGAGTCATCTACCTCACCTCCATTTTGTCGGGTTGAATTTCTAGTTCCTGTCTTTCCAACCTCATCAAGATGAACACTTTCAAGTGTCTTTGTCAGCCACTTTGGGGGACCTTTCTAAGATGGTCCAGGCTGCTCTGTTGATTGAGTTGGGATTGAATCAATATTGAGTCTCCCAATTCTATCAATCACATCACTCAAAGTATCATCCATTGTTGGAGTTTCATGCGGGGAAGAGAGTGCTTCAGAAGAATATTCCACAGGTTGATCTAGTATAGGAATCCCCCCTTCAAGATGTGGAATATGATTATCAAATTCTTGAAATGATTTTGAATTTGTGAAACTATCCAAGCGATCAAGTTGCTGCTTAACAACATTATCAGTTTTGGATGATTTAAGAATGATTACATCTCTAGATACAACAAACTTTTTATTGACTTCATCATAGAGATGGCATGATTTGGAGGTGTTTGAATACCCCAGGAAGATACACTGACGACTTCTTGCACCAAGTTTTTTCTATGTACCTTTGGTATCAAGGCATAACATGTGGAACCAAAGACCCTGAGATGCTTTACCAAAGGAATGTGCCCATACCACATTTCATAAAGAGTCTTGTTTCTAATAGCATTAGATGGACATCTATTCTTTATATATACAACACATAGAACTACATTAGCCCAAAACATTTTTGAACAACTTCATGGAGCACACCATATTTAATATTGTCCTATTCATTCTTTCAGCTACTCCATTCTATTGGGGATTATAAGGCACAATTGTTTGATTTTTGATCCCATGTTGGCGAAGATAGTTTTCAAATTCATTTGAAGTTTATTATTTTCCATTATCAGTGCAAATAGAGCCAATATGAGATTGTGCATCATTTTCAATCCATGTAGAAAGTTCTTGAATGTTTGAAAAGCATCAGATTTGTTATTCAATAAATAAACCCAACACATTCTAGTGTAGTCATCAATAAATTTCATCCTATATTTATTTCCAATTGCAAAATAAAGAATCATTGGACCACATAAATCTGAATGAATGAGTTCAAGTTTTCTATGTGCTCTAGAATATGAATCATGAAAAGACTATTTGCTATGCTTTCCTAGAATGCAAGCATCACATAGCTTAAGTTTCCTAAGAATTGTAGGCAAACCAGTAACACCATTTTTCTTCAATAAGCAAGGTTGTCATAGTTCAAGTGTCCAAATCTAGCATGCCATAATAAACTTGATGGAAATGTACTTTCTTCATAATGAGAATTGTATGAGAAATTTTGTGGACGAGAAGAGGTACCCTGCAGTTTGAGAAGCCTTTATTCTTCTATCCCCATCATGACAAGTGAGTGATCTGATGCTTTTCTCACCTCAAGCTTGTCATAAAACATATGAATGGAGTGTCCTTGCTGGCGGATGTGGACCAAGGACAACAAGTTTCTCGTCAGCTATGGGAGATATAAAACATGATGCAAAAGAAAGTCTGGATGACCAGGAAATTTAAGCCTGATTGTACCAAGCCATGACGGCTTGAGTTTTGATTTGCCTGCAAAGTATATGGATCCATCAACATTGTCAAAAAATTCTTCAAAAAAATCTCATCTAAAAGTCATGTGGCAAGTTGCTCCTGAATCAAGCAACCAATAATTTTTCCGAGAAGCAAGTGAAGCATTAAATAAACCTTCATTTACTCCAATATTACAGTATGCCACAACGCAGTGAGCAGATTCAGGTGCTTTACCTTTCTCTTTGTCATTAGTTTTACCTTTGGTTTGGTTTCTTTCATGCTCAATTCTGTCCCAAGAAAACTTACATGTGGATGCATCATGTGATCCATCTCTTTTGTAGTGTATGCAATGCAAATCTGACTTTTCTCCTTGAGAGTGTCTGGCCCCCCTACCTCTGAAATTTCTTCCTCTTCCTCTTCGACCACCTCTTCCTCTCGAAGAATCTTGAGCAAGATTCTTCTCTCTATGTGCAAGGCACACAACCTCTTCAAAACACTGAGGAGTTGTCTTCTTCCCAAAGATTTCTCTCTTTCAGTAGTTTTTTCACAAGGAAGTCAAAGGTAATATCTTTGAGGTTTAAGTTTGCTTGCATTGACTCAAGATAATTTGAGTAAGTGGGATAAACTGCCTTGAGAAAATCTAGCAGAGGAATGTTCAGTTCAACATTAGTGACTTTGATATCATGCATAATAGATTTTAGTTCTAATGGAAGAGCAAGAGGATCATCATTTTGTAATTCAAGGGTGAACAATTTAATCATGAGTTGAACAACACTTCAAGTGCAGTGTGTGAGTCATTGAGTTCCTTTATTTTTTGTAAGTCTTTGAAAGCATTTGAAAATGGCGAAATATGGCGACTCACCTCTTCATTTACTGATGCCTCAATCAATGCATAAGCATTGATGTCCTTATTTTCCCAAATGGTGAATTCCTTGTCTGAGGTAGGCTGTTATGGTTCTTTGTCTCCGTCTCCAACACACACTCCATTCCACATCTCATTATAAATGAGAGTGTGTTTGATTTTCCCTGACCATTCTAGACAGTTCTCATTCCCGGTGAGAACCACTCCCATAATAGATATCAAAGAGTTCATTTTAAAAATGTATTGTGTAAAAAAATCGCTCTTCTGCTGGTAAAAAAATGACACATGAGGTTTACGTACGAGGTTGATGAAAATGAGGTGGTAGTCTGTAATTCGACTACTGGTTAACTTTGTAACCAATCAGCTGCGCTTAAATCCAGTTCTGTACGTGGATTTTCCCCCTAAGGGTCTCGCTTATCTGACTAATCATTCTCGATCCCTCGTTTACTTCTCCTTTTATCAATTGCTTCAATTCGCACCATTGATCTCACTTCTCCAAATCCAATGGATATCGCATCATTTGCTCACCAACTAACTTGGACGATCTCCACCGTCGATGTGACCCGTGCAATTGAATGGTTATCGCACAATCTCATAACGGAACCAAAAGGAATTAAAACCGTAGTTTATAACCTTATCGCATCCAAAATTTAAATTAACTCACATGCATCTTCTGACGTGATCACTGTCATATCTGACCCATCTAATCGAATGGCTATCGCGTCACCCACTCGTCAACTAGCTTGGCTGATCTCCACCGTTGATTAATCCCGCTTGATCCAACAACTATTGTGTAATCTTGCGTGAAATCTTGCACGATGCATAAAAAATCGAGAACGAGTGAGAAAAGTGGTTTTCTCGTGCTATGTATCGCCCACTAAGGTTAGTCACGTGAAATTTAGAAATACCATTTCCAACCTTTAGAGTGCGCGAGATACCGCTTACCGCTTGCCGGATACTAACCACGTGCTTAATTCAAAAGATGCTTAAGAAAAGGTTTAGCACTTAAACTCAATATTAACACTTAACACTAATTGATTGTGATTTATAAATAAAATGTATGAACAGAGAAAAATACCTGATTAGGGTCCAGAATGCCGATACACAGTCATAAGAGAATTTCATTCATCGCACCCATGTTTAACACTATGAAACCAAGAGAGTGATACCTCAATTGTGCTTGTGGAGAATTTGCCTCACATAACCAGTTGAACATCTGCAGCAGTTGCTAGAGAGGGGCATCAGTTGCGAGAGAGGAGTTACAAAGCAAAGAGGGAAGCCAAAAATGGCGTTGGCTCTATTACCATGCAAACCAGGAGGTAAATCCTCAAATGTAATCATATTATTCATTCAGGTTGTTCATTATTATATACAAGAGGGAGTGACTGTTCAGTTCATCTCCTGATGAATCTCCATTTTCTCTATTATTTATTTACACTAATTACAGTTGTTCACCCAATCCCTATGATTAGGTGTCAACAATTAGTCCTCTATTTTCTTCAATTTTCCTTTTTTTTCCTTCATTTTCCTCCTCACGTGCAACTTGTGACCTTTCACCTTCATTTTCTCCTAATATCCATTATTTCCATAAATAAAATGTCAATTAATGCCTCATGCCTTTCCAAATCCTTTGCCATTTCCTTTACCAATTTCCTTAACCTTAATAAACCAAATGAACACCCACACTAGGATGTTTACCTAACATTCATCTTGGAATATTTGTCCCATGACCTTGGCTATTATATTTCCTTTATTAACTTTATTACGTGGAATTTTGACCAAGGTTGTTACACATTGCACAGGCACCATCTTGATCGGTTGTGCTATGCCTCTATAATCTTATGTAAAATAATGTGCTCATGAACTTGTTGCAGACTGAGCATGTGTGAGCAGGTGACTTTGACACTTATAATCCAAGAGGGATCTCAAAGAATTAACAAGGCATCAATCAACCAAGAAGCTACTATGGAACATCCGATTGTAAGATCCTCAGTAGGCTCCAAAATTCAAGTGTAGGAAAAAATTTGGAGGTTGTTTGTCGCAACGAAAACATGTTCCTAAAGCTTATGAGAATTCATCAAGATTTTTTTTTAAGGAAACTACTTGTTGGATTGAGGGATGCCGTATAAACATAGTTTCATAAAAAATTGTTGATGTGTAGAAGATAGATCATAATCACCTAGGTTAAGGCCTTCGATTTCTTGCCCCTTTCCATAGTTTTGATTATTTTCCCTAATATTTATGGCATTAATAGGAAAAGGTAAGGGGAGATAGGATCAACTTTTCAAATACCTCTAAATGGGGTAAAGATTAAATATGGAAAACCATTGACTAAAATAAGAAAAAATATTTTGAGAACAAAGCTAAGACCCAATGAATCCATTTCTTATCAAATCCAAAACTTGAGAGCATATGGAAAATAAACCACCAACAAAGGCGATAAAAATAATTAGAAATTTCAAGATTGATGGACATACCGAGTTTCTTTAAAAATTTGAGGGAATGAATGTGTTCCTGAGGCAAACATTTGTTTTCTAAAATTTTCCAACCCTCCACATAACTAGTCTAATCTAGGGAAACAAGAGAGGGATGCAAGGTCTTGAGTCTATTAGTAATGTCCTTAGATATCAGTAAAAATAATGCAAAGATCTATAGGATGAAAATCAAAGGGATTCTCAATTTTTATGCTCTTGAGATTAAGGGTGAGAACGGTAGAATCTAAGGATGAGAGAATTGAGGTTGATTTTATAGGGTATTCCACCAAGAGCCAAACTTCTTCCCCCATAATGAACTTCCAACAATTATGGAAAATTTCCATGGTAGATCCATTTAACCCTAATTATTTTCCTTTAGGAAAGTTCATAACTACCTCTTCAACCTCCGAAAAAGTTATTTCCCTTAAAATCCCTTCCTTTTGTTCCAGATAACAATCTAGTATTATTCTTAATTACATTTATAGTTGTCAACCTCCTATCCTGAAGTGGATCACCAAGGATATTTTGATAAAATTGACTAGTTCTCACTCTATCTCTCTATGGTCTTCTAATTTCTACCTCTGTGAATTTCTAAGACTAGAGATTCCTTTGTGTTTCCTACTTTGAAGTAATGAATGATGAAAAAATTTGGAGTCTTTCCCCTTCCCTAAGCCATTTATTTCCAGAATTCTACTTTTGTAAGATCTCTTCACACTTAAGTCTTTCTTCTAATGGAAGTTGACTTATGGTCAATAATACTCCAACAAGAGAGTAGAGTTTCCATCCCTGATTTCCCAAAATATATGATCCTAAATGAGAAAATGGTTTCTTAATGCTACATTCCAAATATGTGAAACTTTGATGTCATAATTGGACTAGTTGAGATTCCTCTATGTTTGGGGAATATTTTCCTTCCATATTTGGCTGCAAAATGCAGTAGAATTTTTTGAGCAATTTCCACTAGGTTTTGACTCCTAGATATTGAATTAGAAAAACTTGCAATTTCCATTTTATTTTCACTCCTCACTAGAGGAAGGATCTCTTAATGTTTTTTATGTTTTGTAGAATTTATTTGGGAGAAACTATAGTTGAGAGAAGATAGAGAGGAAGATATTGTAAAACAAACTCAAGAAGGATTAGTTTACCAATAATATTTAAAGATCTATGTCCAACATGATGGCTTTTTTTTTCAAATTTTAGCAATATTTTTTCCCAGTCTTGTAGAAAGAGAGGGTTCTCCACCAAGGGGGATCCAAAGTATTTGGATGATAGGGAAGTACTTTGAAAGCCAAAGAGTCTTGAGATATTAGCTTAATATCCAGGAGAGTTTTGAATAAGAAGATATGAGATTTCAATCAATTAATGGAGGTTCCTAAATATTTTGAGAAGCCATCAAGGATTTGTTTAAAAGAAACGTCCCATTGGACTGAGGGATGCTCCATAAGAAGAGCATCATCAACAAATTGTTGATGTGTAGAATATAGAGTAGAATCACCTAGGTTGAGGACTTTGATTTTCTTGTCCCTTTCCACATATTTGATTGTTTCCCCTAAGAGTTATTAACCTAACAAGAAAAGGTAAGGGGAGATAGGATGACCTTATTGAATACCTCTAAATGGGGTAAAGATGAAATATGACAAATCATTGACTCAAATTGAGAAAATATATTTCCAAAACTAAGTTATGGCCTAGTGAATCCATTTCTCATCAAATCCAAATTTTGAGAGCATATGCAAAATAAACCACCAACTAAGGAAATCAAATGTTTTATAATATAAATTTTGATGAACATACCAAGTTTCTTTAAGAATTTTAGGGAATGAATGTGCTTATGAGGAAAAATAATGTTGTATAAAAATTTTTGACCCTCCACATAGCTAGTTTTATTCAAGGAAATAAGGGATGGAAGTAAGTTCTTCATTCTATTAGTAATGACCTTAGAGAAAATTTTGTAAATGACATTTAAAAGAGTTATGTGATGAGAATTAGAGAGATTCTAAAAAATGATCCTTTCGGGAATAAGGGTGAGAAAGGTAACATCTAAGGATGGGAGAATTGAAGTTGATTTTGTAGGGTATTCCACTAAGAGCCAAACATATTACCCCTAGTGTTCCAACAATCATGGAAAAATTCCATGGTAAAACCATCTGACCCTAATTATTTTCCTCTAGGAAAGTTCATAAATTCCTCTTCAACTCTAACTAAGTGATTTCCTATAAAATCATTTTTTTTTAGAGAACAATCTAGTAATGTTCATAATTATCTTTCTAATTTTCAGCCTCTTATCCTGAATTAGATTAGTAAGGATATTCCAATAAAAATTGACTAGTTCTCAATCTATCTCTCTATGGTCTTCTAATTTCTTCCTCTCTGAATTTATAATACTAGAGATTCCATTGTACTACCTATGCTAACTTATTGAATGATGAAATAATTTGGAGTTTTCCCCCTTCGTTAAGCCATTGATTTATGGAATATTTCTTCCATGAGATCTCTTCCCACTTAATTATTTCTTTTAACTAAATTTGACTTATGGCCAATAATCCTCCAAAAAGAAAGTAGAGTTCCCCTCCCTGATTTCCCAAAATCTGTCATCCTAAAGGAGATAATAGTTTATATAGGCTACATTCCAAATATGTGAACCTTTGATGTTATAATTATATTATTTGAGATTCCTATATGTTTGGGGAATATTTTTCCTTCCATATTTGGTTTCATATTGCACTGTTGTGTTTAATTTCCTACAAGTGTGCTCATTTCTTTCCTACAATAGTGGTTTTGATTGCAAGAGTGTTGCAGTTTTCTTGGTGACTTGTGAAAACATCTCAATTTCTTTCCATGTGAAATTCATTTAGAGAGACATCTTTAAAAGCACATGAGATATTGTACTAAGATTTATGGTGCATGATAGTTCACAAGTTCCATACAAAACTCAAATTGATAATTAAATGTATAGTTCTCCAGTTATCTACTCAATAATTAGGAGATAGTTTCCTAATTTTTGTTTCTTGATTTTGAGTATATATTTCTTCAATTAAGTAAATTTCCTTTTTAAGAAATTTTTATGATCAATTTGTAACCTTTATTTACAACAACTTACTCTAGATAGAATGCCTTTTTAATTTGTCATGTCCAAAGTTAGAGATAAGTAAGGTAGAATTGTTATTTCCATCAAAAAACCCCATAAAACTAACAATGTATGCCGATATTGAGAGAAAAAGGTGCACATCCAACCGAACTACTTGACTCCCATAATAAGTTCCCTTGGCAAGAACAAATCTGAAATATCTAATCAGGAATCCAAAATTGCACAAGTTTAATCTGCATCAATGGAGGTTAAGTTTACTAAAGATTCAATAAGTGATTTGTTCAATTTTAGAGAGCTGATTTTTCCCAACTCTCATAAAGAACCTTTGGAAGAAGATAATAAGCCTTAATATGAGAGGCAAGCACATTTAGATTCCTTGTTCAAGAATTGGATCAAGAAAAAAAAATGAAGAATATTCCCCACTTAGCTTTGTCGAACTTTCATGATCTATCCAAGGAAGAGCTTGACAAATTCCTCTTTGAATTTTATGTACTCCACAAGAGTTATGATTATGTGACAAAGACTCGAAATTTGAAACTTTTCCTTGCCACCCTCTAAAACACTAAACTTTGTTGGTTCATGATTCTTGTAAAGATTCCATATGCACTTAGAGTCAAATGAAACAAAAAATCTAGGAGAAATATTAAGATTAATGCAAAGAAAAATAAAATAGGGAGTAAGTCTTGAAAATGACACAAAATGAAGATGTAAGTCTTGAGTATTATGTTGAACTATTCAACTATAATCTCCATAAAGAAAGCCAAGAAAATTTGGCTCTCGAGATATTACATTTCTTTCTATTGAGAGGGATCTGACATGTTTGCATTGAAATTATCAACCTAATGGGTGGAGGAGATGTCTCTCAACAATCCTATGATGTCATCATTGAGCTATGTTGGAGATATGCCATGGGCAATTCAAAATCTTAGAGTATCCAAATATATACTGACAAGATTTAGAAAAACTATTGGAAATGGGGTTAAAAGGGAGGAAATTGGGAATATGTTGGAAGGTCTTAAAATTGATATACTAGATTAATTAATCTCCCAATTAAACACATTGCATATAAACAAAAAGAAAGGGGAAGCAAAGTTAGCTTTGGAAAACAATTTCCAAAGTGTAGAAGGAAATACCCACTGAAGTAGTGTTTGTTGGACCAATTGAGACATGTGTTACATGTAATGAGGACACTTCTACCATCAAGTTCCCATCCCTATTAGGATTTACTTCTATCTAACAGGATGCAAGGTAACTTGAGCAATTATGTTTCATCTCTCGAAAAAACCATGGTAGCCAAAACTTAGAGGTATGGGAGAATTTTTGCTATTTTTATAGGATCTTCCACCAAATGCCAGACATATTCTGAAAATATCTTCCAATATTCATTGAAAAAGTACATGGTAAAATGATCTGACCCTAGTTATTGTTCTCTGAGAAAGTTCATAACTACCTCTCTAACCTCTGACAAAGTGATTTCCTCTCAAATCCCTTCATTTTGTTTTGGAGAAAAATATAGTAATGTTATTAATTATGTTTCTAATTGTTAGCCTCCTATCCTAAATTGGATCTGTAAGGATATTCTGATAAAATTTGACTAGTTTCCACTCTCTCTCTATATATTATTTTAGCTTATTCCCCTATAAATTTCTAAGACTATAGATTCCATTGTAATACCTATGTTGAATTATTGAACAACGATTTTTTTTTTTTTTCCCCTTCCTTAAGCCATTGGTTTCTATAATTTTTCTTCCATAATATCTCTTCCCACTTAAGTCTTTCTTCAAAGTGAAGTTAACTTATGGTCAATAATCCTCCAAGAAAGAGCAGGGTTTCCATCCCCTATTTTCCAGAATTTGTGATCTTGAATCAAATAATGGTTTCTCCAATCTATATTCTAAATATTTTAATTACCATGTTATAATTGGATTAGTTGAGATTCCTCTATATTTGGGGAATAATATCCTTCCATATCTAGCTGCATAGTGCAATAGAATTTTTGAGCAATTTCTGCTAGGTTTTTGCTCCCGAAGCTTGACTTAGAATCTCTAGATCCCTTGATCCCATCCCTCCTTGAGATTTTAGCCTACAAGGTTTTTCCTAGGTAACAATATCCCATTTCCATTTCCTTTTTGATCCTCGCAAGAGGAAATTTCTCTGAATGTTTTTGATCTTATGCAGAATTGATTTCAGAGTAGCTAGTGCTAATATAATATAAAGAGGAAAAGATTGCATTTAAAAATTAAGAAGGATTATTCTGCCAATAATATTTAGAGATCTAAAATTCAAACATGGTAATGTTTTTTCAAATTTGAGTGATAGTTCTTCTCAAACCTATAAACGGAGAGGGTTCTCCACTAAGGGGATTCTAACATATTTGGATGGAAGGGAACCCCTTTGAAAGCCCAAGAGTCTTGAGATATGTAATTGAATAGTGAGAGGGGTGTTGAAGAAGAAGATATAAGATTTCAGTAAATTAATGAAGGTTCCTAAAACTTGTAAGAATTCATCAAGGATTTCTTTTAAGGAAACTTCTTGTTGGACTAAGGGATTCCCCATAAGAAGAGTTTCATCAACAATTTTTTGTTTTTAGAAGATAGATCGGAATCACCCAAGTTGAGACCTTTTCTTGTCACTTTCTATAGACTTGATTGTTTTCCCTAAGATTTCTAACACTAACATGAAAAGATAGGGGGAGATAGGATCACATTATTGGATACCTATAAATGGGGTAAAGATTCAATATGGAAAACCATTGAATAAAATTAAGAAGAAATATTTTGATAATAGAGCTAAGACCTAGTGAATCCATTTCTCATCAAATCCAAAGTTTGAGAGCATATGGAAAGTAAAACACCAACTAAGGTGATCAAAATATTTAGAAATATGAATTCTAATGAACATACCAAGTTTCTTTAAGAATTTGAGGGAATGGATGTTCTCATGAGGAAATATTTTATTGTCTAAATTTTTTTGATCCTCCACATAACTAGTCTGATATGGCGAAATAAGGGGTGTAAGTAAGGTCTTGATACTATTAGCAATGAGTTTAGAGATAATTTTTTAATGCAAAGATATATTGGATGAAAACTAGATGGATTCTAAATTTTCATCTTTTGGTAATAAGTGTGAGAAAGGTAGCATCTAAGGATGGGAGAATTGAGGTTTATTTTCTAGGGTCTTTCACAAAGAGCCAGACATCTTCCCCCACAATGTTCCAACAATCATAGACAAAATCCTTGGTAAATCCCTCTAACCCTAGTTATTATCCTATAGTCAGGTTCATAACTACCTCTTCAACCTCCAAAAAAGTGATTTCATGTAAAAGCCCTTCATTTTGTTTCATAGAAAAATCTAGTAATTTTCTTAATTATATTTGTAGTTTTCAACCTTTTGTCCTCAATTAGATCAATAAGGATATTATGATAAAGAATGACTAGTTCTCACTCTATCTCTCTATGGTGTTCAAGATTTTCCCCTTTAAATTTACAAGACTAGAGATTCCATTGTGATGCTTATGCTAAAATATCGAATGATGAAAAAATTTCGAGCTTTTCCCCTTCTTTAATTCATTAATTTATCCAGGGAAAGTTTTAAGCATGGAAGTTTATCTTAAAGTTTAGAAACCTTGGTGAATCTTATTAGTCCCTAATATGCAAACTGTAAAATGTTTGGTGATATTTTTGTAGAAATATTCAAGGATAATTTTAGGGGCGAATGTTCGCCCTTTGGCGAAATTAAGGGGTTTAAAATTTTTAGTGGGTGAATATTTTGTATCATAGTACATTTTTACAAATCACCTCAAATAGCCCACCTTATTTTAAGGAAGAGGGTAAAAAAGGTAAATTTAGCCCTTGAAATTAGGACTTACAACCTTCCATTCGCCCATTTTTAAGAATAGGTTTTATTTAAGTGAATCCATTCGCCCATTTTCAAGAACAGGTTTTATTTAAGTGAATCCTATGGGCCAAATACCATATTTATAAAAGGGGTATGGTAAATTAATAAAAATATAAATAAATGAGAGGTATGGTAAATAAATAAAACATTTTTATATTTACTCCATAAGTCACCGTATATACATGTAAGGGTGTAAACAAATAAAAATATAAGTAAAGTGGAGGTATGGTAAATAAATAAAACGTTTTTTATATTTACTCCATAAGTCACCTTATATAAATGTAAGGGTGTAAACAAATAAAAATATAAGTAAAGTGGAGGTATGGTAAATAAATAAAACGTATTTTTATACTTACTCAAAAGGTATGGTAAATAAATAAAAATATAAATAAACTAGACGTATCATAAATAAATAAAACCTCTTTTTATATTTAGTCCATAACCCTCGTTCTATTTATGAAGCCTCAAGAAAGAGGTTTTATTTAAGTGAATCCTATGGGCCAAATACCATATTTGTAAAAGAGGTATGGTAAATTAATAAAAATATAAATAAACCAGAGGTATGGTAAACAAATAAAACATTTTTTTATATTTACTCCATAAGTCACCTTATATTTACGAACACTCAAAAAATGGGTTATATTTAGGTGAAACCTATGGCCAAAATACTATGGGACAAATACCATGGACTAGATTGTTATTAATACCATGCAAAAAACCATTATTAATCCTAATATTAGAATTAATAAAAACAAAAATGGCACATGGTATTGACCCATGGTATTCACCTGGAATGTAGCCTATTTAAATGGGGGAATTAAACCAGCATGTAGCCTATGCTAAGATTCACTAGGACTTTACAAAGTTTTATTATTTAGTGAAAGACTCACCAAGATCTTACAAGATTTTATAATTGAGTAAAATATTCGCCATGCCTGGTGAGAGATTCGCCAAAAAATTATATATACATATTATATTATTATAAAATCGCCTTCCATTTTTCCTATATACCATGGAGATTCGCCCATTTATTATATTTATAAATTTAGGGGGGGTTCTTAAAATTTTCCCTGATGAAGCTCTAATCTTAGGATTACAAATGGTTAGAAAACTTGGAGCCATGAGAGTTTCTATACTTGGAAAATCAGAATTGATTATTAAACAAATTAATGGTGAATACTCTGTAAAAAATTCTAGACTTAGTCAATATAGGGAGACTGCCCTAATTTGATTAAAAACCTCCTGGAAACAAACTTTGATGCCATTCCTAGAAAATAGAATATGCAGGCCCACAATCTTGCCACCTTTGCTAGTACCTGCAAATTTCCCTTTCAACCTAATCATCAGAACACTGCAGAAGTGAGACATAGGCTTGTCATACTAGACAATTTGAAGTATTGGTAGATTTTCTCCCAGGATTCTCAGATTTATGATTTCATGAATGCTGAAGGTGAGTTTCAGAATTGTAAAATAGATACAGACTGTATAGTAGATAATGACATAGATAGTGACATAGATGTAAATATTTTAGATATAGCTAAACCTACTAATTTCACTAGATTAGAAGTAGATAAATTAGAAAATGTAGAAATAGAGGAAATAACGAATGATGATCACGAAATTCTTAATCCTAAAATTAATTTTTTGCCTAAGGGATTAGTCCCCTTAGAAGATTTGTTTGATTCCAACGATGTAGCTAGGAAAACCAAAATGGAACCTTTGAGAGCAGATATAGAAGAATGTAACATAGGAACTGAATAAAAACCTAAACTCATTAAATTATCAAAAACCTTACCTCCAGAGGAAAAGGTAAAATACATAGATATGTTTAAAGAGTTCCAAGATGTATTTGCATGGACTTATGAAGACTTGAAGTCTTATGACACCAACATAATTCAGCACAAGATACCTCCCAAAGAAGATCATAACCTTTTAAACATAAACTTAGGAGGATTAATCGAGTTCTTATGCCATCTATTGAGAAAGAAGTTAAAAGAATGTATGATGCCCAAATTATAGCTCCCATTAGATACTTATATTGGATTTTAAACTTAGTCACTACTAGGAAGAAAACAGGAGAAATCATACTTTGTGTTGATTTCAGAAATTTAAACCAGGTCTCATTAAAAGACAACTATCCTCTACCAAAAATGGACCATATCCTTCAGAGGGTAGTAGTCTCATCCTGAATCTCTTTACTTGATGGATTTTCTGGATATAACCAGATCTTAGTTCAACCAGAAGACCAAGCCAAAACTGCATTTACTACTCCTTAGGGTACCTTCAAGTATTTGAAGATGCCTTTTGGGTTAATGAACACAAGAGCAACATTTCAAAGAGCTATGGATATAGCTTTTGCGAAGGAGATCCATGATTTCTTAGTGGTATACCAAGATGACATTACAGTCTTTTCTAAATCTGACAATGAACACCTAGATCACCTGAGAAGAGTTTTCACCAAATGCAAGAAATTTCAGATTTTTTTAAATCCCAAAAAGACACTCTTTGGTCTAGAAGAAGGAAAGTTGTTGGTACATATCATATCTAGAGATGGAATTAGAATAGATCCTGCTAGAATAGAGGCTATTTTAACCATCACCTGTCCTAGAAACATCAGAGAATTGTAGTCATTTTTAGGCAAAATTAATTTTCTTAGGAAATTCATTTCAAATTGAGCAGAATTTGTTAGAGAACTAAATAACATGTTAAAAAAGGATTCAGCACTTAAATGGACAGTGGAGGCCAAACAATCCTTTGAAGCCATCAAAGAAGCCCTAACCAAAACTCCAGTCGTTATATGTCCTGATTTTCAGAAAGATTTTATAATTTTTTCTTTTTCTTCAAAACACACCATTGCAATAGTCTTGTTGCAAAACAATGACCAAGGATATGAACAACCAATTGCATTTTTTAGTAAATACTTAAGAGATGCCACACTCAAATACAACATTATGGAAAAACAAGCATTAGCTTTAATAAAGGCTATCAAAGATTTCAGAGTCTATATTTTGTATTCTCGCATTATTGCTTATGTTCCAAATTCAGTAGTTAAGGAAATTTTGACACAAAATGGGCCTGAAGGGAAAAGAGGCAAATGGATTGCCACTATACTGGAATATGACATAGAAATAAAGCCTGCTAAACTTATCAAAGGCCAAGGTTTAGCCAAACTCATGGTTGAATCGAACCGTCAGGCTCTAGATATTAATTTCATTGGTGCCCTTGATGATCAAGGAGAGATGATGACTCCACAGATCAGTGAACCTTTTACAGATTCACCTTGGTATGCAGATATCATATTTGTATTACTAAACTTACAAGCTCCTCCTAGTTTAACAAGAACCGAAGCTATATTTTTGAAAATGAAGTCATTAAGATATTGTATCATAGATAATGCTTTGTTTTTTAAAGACATTAGTGGTATTCTTTTGAATTGTTTACTGAAAGATGAGGCTGATATAATTATTCAAGAATTTCATGCAGGGGTTGTGGAGAACACTTGTATTGGAAGACTACTACTGACAAAATTCTGAGGGCTGGTTTTTACTGGCCCACCCTGTTTGCAGATGTCAAGAAACATGTGACCTCCTGTCATAAGTTCCAGATGTTTGAGGGAAAGAGAAAACTTTTACCCCTTCCTCTTAAACCAATATCCACAGAAATACCATTTCAATAATGGGGGTTAGACTTCATTGGAGAAATACACCCAGCCCCCTCAACCCAACATAAGTGGATTTTAATAGCCATTGATTATTATTATTATTATTATTATTTGAATCAGTGACCGGAGAATCCACAGTATGAACATTTTTATACCAATGTTTCAAATCCCAAATGGGATCCATCATCACGATATGAGAATGATGATAAAAGAAGAGCTACTAAGAAAGAATAAATAGTGATGAGGATAAATTTTAGGAACAACACACTGTCGGCTTGTAATATTAATTAATTAATTTTATATAATTTAATTTAATTTTATTTTATTTTAATAAATTATTATTATATTATTTTTATTTTTTATTTTATTTTGGAGGAGTTAATATATTAATACAAAACCTAATGATTAAATTAGGGACTTGAACTAAAAACTAAAATTAGCTTATTGAACTAAAATATATTAATTTCTATATAAATTAAAATAATATATTAAACTAATTCATATTAACAATTATAAATAATAAATATTTATAATTGATTAATAATAATTAATATATTAATTAATAGTTATATAGAAATTATTATATTATAGCAATATAATGCTAACTATTATATTAAAGGTTATATCTATAACAATAATAGGGTAATATATTAATTTTTATATAAATACTAGGGAAATATATTAATTCCTATATAATTTAATTAATATATTAACCAAATCATATTAACAATTATAAATAATTAATATTTATAATTTTTTTTTATAATTAATTAATATAATAATTAATATATTAATTAATGGTTCTATAGAAATTAATATATTATAGTATTTAATGATAGTTATTCTATTTTGATATTAATAAAAAGTACAGACTAATAACAGAGGAAAGGAGAGGGATAACTTACCTATTGAGTGCTTTACCTGGGGATGTGTTTGCGATTTTTATTTCCCTGATCAAGGGAAGCCAGCTCCCGCTAATCTCCATACCATTGTCTCTGTTCAGATTATGAGGATGCTTGATAATTTCAAGTGCTTCTCTGATCTTTCGTCTCTGATGCTGCTCTTCCCTTGTGATAATTGATGTGCTTTCCAGACAGATATGGTGCTTAGTCTTCGAGGAGTGCTCTGCCAAGGCTGAAGTACGAGATCTTCCGTTTCTAATATCAGTGCCATGTTCCTTGAGTCTTGTTTGGAGGGAGCGACCTGTTTCACCAATGTAGCTTTTTCCACAAGAACAATTTATTTTATAGACTCCTTTAAGCTGATGATTGTCAATATCATCTTTTACAGACTTCACACCTTGTCTGATAGTACGAGGGGCTGAGAAATGCATGATAATGCTTTTATTTCTTAGGATTTTAGCGATTTTGTCTGTAACTCCATGGATATAAGGTAGAAAAACTTTACCACATTGAGGTTGGTCTTGAGCCTTAGGCTCATGAGATAACAACTTTCTTTCATCTTTCTCTATGGCTTTCTTTCAGCCATTGATTATTTTACCAAATGGATAGAAGCCATCCCTTCTAGACAAGGCATAGACACTGTCATTATCTCCTTCTTAGAAAATAATATCTTGTCAAGATTTGGATGTCCCCAAAAGCACATTACTGATAATGCAGCTGCCTTTAAATCCAAGAAAATGGTAGATTTCTGTAACAAATACCACATCACCCTTGGCCACTCCACTGCCTATTACCGTAAAGGTAATGGACTTGTAAAATCCTCTAACAAAAGCCTGGTCAATATCATTAAGAAATTACTGGAAGACAACAAAAAGAAATGGAACAAAAAGTTGGTCAATGCCTTATGGGCAGATAGACTAACTACCAAGAAGTCCATTGGCACATCTCCCTATCAGTTAGTGTATGGGATGGATGTTGTTTTTCCATCATATTTGGGAGTGCCAGTGATGAAGATCATCCAAGAATTATAGGTGGAACCAAATGATAGCCAGAGAAGGATAAATCAGACCATACACTTGTAGCAGACTATAGAAGAAGTATATGTAAAATCGCAAGTAATCCAGGACAAAATCAAAAAGGCATTTGATAAAAACACTAAAGCTGATGAATTTTACATATGTGATAAAGTTCTGAAGTGGGATTCAAGAAGAGAAGACAAAGGAAAACATGGAAAATTTGACTTCTTATGGCAAGGGCCTTATGTCATTTATGGTTACAAAGGTAACAATGTTTTTTTCTTGAGAGAGATAGATGGATCAGATCTACCAGGAGGACCTGTCAATGGTAGAATGTTGAAGCATTACTTTTCCACTAATTAACAATAGTTCATTTTAGTTATATCATTGTACATAACATTGCAAAGTGTAGATTGGATTGGATGGTGATCTATTGAAGTTGAATCCCGGAGAGAAGGCCCTGAGCTTTGAAGGTTTCACCATCATAAGTATGAATAAGGCAGAAATCATAGAAGAACAATTTACAGGGTAACTGCAGTCACAATTCAAAGGCTACTGATCTTGAATTTCTTGACATTTCACCAGGAAATTCCATCCCCATATGGAGCCACTGTTAGGGTCCTATAATAATAGGATTCATAATTTTGAATTGGCTATAATTAGTCTTGTAATATTGTACATAATTTTTATTTCTACAAAATGTTTTCCATATTAAAAATTAAAAAATGTAAAGAGGGTATGTCCTAAAAGAAATATCAAAGGACAAAAAGAATAAGAAAATATCAAAAAAGTGAAAAAATATGAACCCCAAATAGAAACAGATCATGAAAGTGTGCAAGTCTAAGTGCCACTACTTTTTAATTTACTGTACAAAATAATGGTTGTGTGCAACTTGCCATAAATGCCACAACCCATGATAGTCAAACTGTTTAATTTTGACCACTTCATGCTTTAAATTTCATGTTTATAGATAGAGAATAAGGATCTAGCCAAACTGTTTAATCTTGGCAGATCAGTAGTTAGGTAGAGAAATAAAAATGTGCTCATAAGCTTAATCTAAGCCATTGGAAGATATAAGGTTAGAATTACATAGTTTACTTTTCAAAAGAAAAAGGAAAGAAAGGGTTTGCTAGCTTAAATGCACCCAATAAAGTGAAGAAAAAATGTTAAGGTAAGTAAAAGATAAGTAGAAGAAAGGTTGTAGAAGTGCAAAGTTGATTGGAGCATAAGCACATTTATCATGCTTGATCCTATGTTTCATTTTGTAGGAGCAATTATGAAATTGAAAGGATGTTCACAAGCTCATTTAATTAACTTCCCCTCATTTCATCTCACCCCCCACTACATACTTACTAATTTCCCCATTATCCCATCATTTCTTGTTAAAATACATTTTTTCCCTATTGGGTGTGGAGCCTGATTATCTCCTGTATACAAAGGTATCGCCGCATTGGACCCCAATTCGAAATGGGGTGGCAACGCCGCCCGTAAAATATCCGCTGTAGGGAGGGTCCAGGGGGGGCAGTTGCGACCTTTAGGGAGCCACCCCCTGGCGGGGGGATCAGGGGAAGCACCACCAAATCTAAGAATAGATGTAAAATTGCCTTGTAAAATGTAGTAACTTCTAGTCAATATGGGCATTTCATTTGGTGGATGATCTGACCGTAAAAGTTATGTTTAATTTAGGGTTTTTCCCTAGAAGGCAACCCCTCACTATATATGAGGGAATTGTATTGTGTCTATGTAGATCTGTATTCTGAGTGAGGAAGAGAAAGGAGATTGAGATCGAAGAGGGAGTTACAGTGGATTTGTTGCAAGTTGTATCTTTTCAGTTTGTTGGATAATATAAAAAGAAGGACTGGTTGTTTCTCCGTGGATGTAGCCCAAACTGGGTGAACCACGTATATTTGTGTCTCTCTTGATTTATGTGTTTTCTGTGTTTATATTTCTGCAATATTTTATGTGTTCCATTACTCTGTAATATATAATTTTCTAACAACTGGTATCAGAGCTGAAGGTCTATTTGGCTGATAAACTTGTAGGAGAGAAAGGTTCCTGGTTCGAGTGGGAGAAATGGCAGAAGATGGTAGGTTTAGGGTCGAAAAATTCAATGGCCAAAACTACCAGCTATGGAAGATGCAGATGGAAGATTATCTGTATCAGAGAGATTTGTACCTACCATTAAGCAGAAAGACAAAGAAGCCGACGAGCATGATAGACACAGAATGGAATATTCTCGACAGAAAGGCACTTGGAACAATACAGTTGTGCCTAGCGGCATCAGTAGCATTTAATATTTCAAAGGAAACGACAACAGAGGGTTTAATGTCGACATTGGCCAAACTATATCAAAAACCCTTGGCCTCAAATAAGGTATTTCTTATGAAGCGCTTATTTAATGTGAAGATGTCAGAAGGTGGATTTGTTGCTGATCATTTAAATGATTTTAATACAGTTACAAGTCAATAAAGTTATGTAGGGGTAACTTTTGATGATGAAGTTAGGGCTCTATTTTTTTTTTTGTAAGTCAGCTATTTATATTAAAAAGAGGAAAATATAGTACAAAAAATATGCATTAGCAGATCAAGGGCCGCCAGATTGTAGGCCTACCTTCAAAATTGACTAGAAAGGGCTAACCAAACTGTCATAAGCACACCACGCAGGGTGGCATTGTCACATATCTTAACACAAGATAAACACTTAAACATCTGTCTGCATGAGGCAGTAGCCAGATCACAGAAACAACAGACACCCTAATTAGACTAACAGAAGGGAACAACAACAGACCAACTAACCAGCTTAACAGCAGAGAACCTAGAGGACCAGCCGAAGAAACAAGGAAACCAACCACAATCAGAACAACTCCTTTACATTTTGAGCACCACATAATTTCTGGAAGTCTCCGGAGCTGGTTCAGAAATTGAGATGCCAGCCTATGTAGGCTTGGGATGCTGGCCTTGATGCTCTCCCATCGGTTCGTCCTTCGAATGCTCGGCTTGTCATGAATCTTGTCCAATAGTATACCTAAGGAGTTTGATTAGCACTATGAGTTTCTTAGAGATGCTATCGACCTCTTGCTCCAGCACACTCACCTTAAAGTCCAGGCTCTCTAAGATTGTGATGTGTTCCTCCATCTTGGCCTCTGAGATAGGCTGGTCTCTTCGCAATTGATCTGCGTTGTTGGCCTGCATGCTCAAGGCTTGAGCAAGCAGTGTTTTCATGCGCCAGCTCTCTGCTTGAGTCCTGACAAACTGAGTTGCCCCCGTGGTTATAGTGCCGGGGTCCTGAAGCCAATCCACTTCCCTTTCTATGTCCTGGTCTGACAACTTCTTTTCTTCCTCCTGGACCATGGCTTCCAGGTCAATGATCTTACGCTTGTTCTTTAGCGAGGTTCGCATTTCATACATTTCTCTGGCGTTCTTGAGATCTTTATTTGCCGACGTGTTGCGACTTCCTTCCCCTTCCATTATCGTGCCAACGCTCACGGTGTAATTTTGGATGCTTTCTGCAGAATGGATGGGCTCAGGTCTGCTACACGATAAAACAATGCTTTTTCCCCTGCCTCTGGTTGAAGTTAAATAGAGGTTGTCTGGGATGTTACCGGTTGCATACCGTCTATCTCTACGCAACTTGCATGTCCTTTCATAATAATTTCTGCGTGATGTTGAATTGTTTGTGTAATGGCTCACAATCTTTTCTTTACGGTCACCTCTTCTCTCCCGCTCCAGTACCTGCCAAGTGTCCCCCCTCTTGATCTGGTCTCGGTGGTGCATATCCTTACTTATCATATCTGGTTCCATATCCTCTTTCCTCTGCTCGCGCCATAATTGCGCCGAACTCACGTGTCCTTCTACCCCCTGCCACTCTTTAATGGCATCTGCAGTGCCATCGTGTCCCATCATAGTGTGACGTGGTTATGTTCTTCCTCCCACTCATTCCCAGTTGTCTTCACCCAGATCTTGCCTGGAGAGCTGGATGCACTTTTCTTTTAATTCCGGGCAGTTTATATTCTGCCAACAGCTGTCCCACATGGTGTTTGGGTGCTCGATTCCATAGTTCGCCAGGTGGTCCGCAACCATATTAGCTCTTCTTCGCACCGCCTGAAAAACCAGACTGTTAATTACTCCCAGCATACCTGCTATGTTGTCTGTAACCTTGGCAAGTCTCCAATGTTTAGTAACCTTACTTGCTTTCGTTCCTCCGTAGAGCTTCCTTGCCACTATAATTTCCAAATCTGAGTCTCCCTCAACCACCGCGGTGCCACCCTGAATGTCTCTGATAATTCGGAGTCCTTGTTCCATGGCATCAAACCCCATCTCGTTATTCATCCCTTCCCCCAAGGCTTTACTATATATGTGAAGAATTTCTCCTGCATGGTTCCTAATGATGCCTCTGATGCCCACCAAGCCAGGATTGACTCTAGAGGCTCCGTCGAAATTTAGCTTAAGAAATCTTGCAGGGGGACGCTTCCAGCCAATGGACGCAGTGTTTGGATTTTGCTGTCAATTCGTGGTGCTCAAACTGCGGCTGTTATCCAGTTTAAAGATTTTTAAAATGTGTAAGTCTCTAGCCGAAGGTTGGTCGTCAGTTTCCACTCTGCACTTAACCAGAATTAATTGTCTTATATTTTGGGTTATTGTATCTAGCGAATGCTCTATGTCTCTGAATTCATTCTGGAAGATTCTTCTATTTTGTTCCTTCCATATGGTCCAGGTTATAAATCCTGGCAAGGTTTCCCATATGCTTTTAATTCTTAAATTATTTGAGTACCTGCTCTGCCAATTCTTGATGGTATCCTGGATGGAGTCCCTAGTTCGATCTGTTTTTTGCATGATTTTTTCCACCCATTTCCATAGGTGACAAGCCCATTCAAAAGTGTTGAAGAGATGGTTCATTATCTCTTCATATGAATTGCACATGGGGCGTCGTGAAGGGCCATGGAACCATTTTTTGCAATGATTCTCCCAAGTGAGGGTTTTTCTTCGCATCAGGAGCCATAGGAATATTTTAATTTTAGGCCAAAATAGAGTGTCCCAGACCTTATTACTCCATTGAATCACCTCCAATTGCTCTGCATTCTCGATATGTTCCCTGGCTTCCTTGAGCGTAAAATTACCACTCCTTTCATGCCCCATCTTAGCTGGTATTTTTCTTCAGCTTTTCTTATCTTCCTTTTGTTTAGTTGGTCGAGCAGATTTCTTAAATTGTTGTTTTCCTCACTTGATCTTTCTATGGCGGTGATCAACCATTCTCTCCATTCCTGGTCCCCACTGTTGTGGTTCCAGTATCGATGGACTGTGTATCTGCCCCTGTCCTGGCATTGTCTCTTAAGGCCTTCTAGCTCTGGTTTTTCAAGCTTCGGGAGTTGCTACCAAGCATCTTCCCAGAATAAGGAAGTTTCCCCATTTTGAATTTCCCAAAAGCTGTGATCCTGCACAATGTCGCAGTTCTTTCTTGCTAAATTCCATATAGGAGACCCTTCAGGAACCTCCTACAGCCTTATTAATTCCTGAATGTTGCAGTCTGGGGTGTATTTTTCTTTCCAGTGTCTGGCCCATGGAAGATTGGGTTCCTTCAACCATCTCCACCAGAGCTTGGCTCCATAGGTCATGTTGATGATGGAGGGATCGACAAGATTTAAGCCCCCTAATTCTTTCGATTTGCAGAGTTTGTTCCAGGCGACAAGCGCCCATTTTTTTCCCCATTGCCATTCCAAACAAAGGATCTCTGGATCGCTCTAATCTGCTGTAGGATTCCTTTAGGGGTAGGGATAATAGAGAGCAGGTACTGTGGAATGGCTTGCAATACTGCTTTGGTGAGGACTAATCTTCAAGCGAAATTGAGTGCTCTGTGTGTCCAGTGCTGACATCTCTTCTTCATGTTGGCCAGGATTTTCTCCCAGTGTATCTTTTGCCAGGGTTTTTCTATTAGAGGGGCTCCTAGATACTTAGAGGGTAGGCTGCCTCTTCGAAAGACTAGAATACTAGATAGATTCTTCTGAATGGCTAAATGAGTATTGAAGAAAAAAATAGTGGATTTTGAAAGATTAATTTCCATACCTGAAGCCTTGCTGAAGAGATCTAGGATTTTCTTGAAAGCCATTGCTTCTTTCACAGTTGGCATCCCATGAAACATTATGTCATCCACAAATTGCTGGTGCGTTGTTGCTGGTATGGAGTGAAGGGGTTTTAGTCCCTTGATTTTTCCCTCATTCTTTGCTTTGCTGATGAGTCTGCTCAGTCCTTCCATGAGGATTACAAAAAGGAAGGGAGACAGAGGGTCTCCTTGCCTGATGCCTCGGGAGGGAGAGAAAGGGTCGGAGGGGGAGCCATTGACAAGGATGGAAAACTTAGTGGATTTAACCAGGGCAAGGATCCATTTAGTCCACTGCTTATCAAAGCCAAAAGCGTTCAGAATGGCTTCAAGGTAGTTCCAGTTGACCTTATCATAGGCTTTAGAAAGATCAAGCTGCATCAACATCCCTACTATTTTCCTGGTCTGAAGAGTATGAACCATTTCCTGGACTAGAAGAATATTATCCAAGACCTGTCTTCCTTCCACATACTCCGACTGCTCTTCCAAAATGAGGCTAGGAAGAATGGGCTTCAATCTTTTGGCTATGAATTTAGATATGATTTTATATATTACATTACACAGGGCTATAGGTCTAAATTTCTCTAGAGAGTTGGCCTCTTCTACCTTGGGAATTAGAGTGAGGAAGGTAGAATTTAGTGATTTAAGGATAGAACAGGAGCGTCTTGAATCTTCTACTACTTCCCAAACTTCAGTCTTAACAAAGCTCCAACAGGCTTTGTAAAAATTGATGGTGAAACCATCAGGCCCAGGTGCCTTGTCATTCGGCATACTTCTAACCACTTCTTCCACCTCCTCCAAAGAAATTTCCCTACTAAGAGCTAGGTTTTGTTCATCTGTAATAATTTTATGAATAGCCTGAGTGAGCTCCTCAATAGCTTTTGTTCTGTTTGTTGGCGGCTCCTGTGCTATATGATTGAAGTGCCTTGTGATCAGTGCTACTACTTCTTGGTGACTTTGTAAAGTTTCCCCTCTTTCATTGTTGAGGTAGAGTATCTTATTAGCTCCTATGTGGTCTAGCGTAGACCTATGAAAGAACTTAGTGTTTTGTTCCCCCTCCTTTAGCCATTGTATCCGGGATTTCTGTTTCCATAAGGTCTCTTCCTGTTGACAGCGTGCTTGCCATTGTTGCATCAGGACTTTTTCCTGCTCTGTTGAGTCCTCACTGTTGTGCCCATTAGCCCATTCTTTGTGAATCTGTTCTAACTTTCCCTCTATGATAGTTTTCTCCTTAAAAATGTTCCCAAATTCTGTTATATTCCATTCTTTTATTTTGCTTTTGATGTATCTTAATTTTCTTTGAAGTTTAAACATTTTGGTTCCTCTGATGTCCATTGGCTCGTGCCACCATTTCTCCACCAATTGAATGAAATTAGGGTGATTCAGCCAGAATTTTTCGAATCTGAAAGGCTTGTTTCTAGGGGTTCCTTAGATGGCCGCTACCAAAGATATTGGCCAGTGATCCGATACTCCACTAGGAAGGATGTCAGATTCCACTATTATTCCTTCTAGTATAATGCTTTCAGAAATAAGGAATCTATCCAAACGAGATGCTATCTGCTTCTCGCCTCCTCTCCTATTATTCCATGTGAAAGTTCCACTTTTTGGCTGGATGTCCACTAGTTTGGCAGAATCAATGAATTCAGTGAAGAGCTCAGCATCCTTATTGAGTTTTCTAATTCCTCCTTTCTTTTCCAAAATAGAGGTTATCATATTAAAATCTCCCCCCATGATGAATTTCAAGTTGGGATATATAGTCTTTAAACTTAAAAGAGAGCGGAGAAAGGAGAATTTATCCTCTAGCTTTTGAGGTCCATAAACATTTGTGCATAAGTAAGTTTCAGAATTACCTATCAATTGGGTTTCCATGGCTATGAACGCTTTTGTGGCTTCTGCTGAGAGGATTTTGATTACTCGGGAGTCCCAAAGAGTTACTAAGCCTCCTTCCCAACCTTGACTGGCTACTTCCATAAATTCTATGTGTTTCCCAAGCCTTTTGTTGATATTCGCCATGTTGCTGTTAGCACATTTGGTTTCATGTATGAACATGATATCTGGTTTCTCTTTTTGGAATTTTCTCTTTAGAAGTCTTTGTTTTGCTTGGATACTAAGCCCTCTTTCATTCCACGATATAACTTTCATTTTTAACTAGATAGATTGTTGGTAAGATGGGAAGGCATTCAGAACCTTCATCTTGCTCGAGTTTAACATTAGAATCCCTAGTTCCTGCAATACTTCGCCGTTTTTCCTTCAGCCTCTCTTCCTTCTCTATTTCGAGCTGGTTGAGTTTCATAGTAGACTCTTTGAATGGCTGCCTAATCCCTTTGCTATGCCTAATTTCCTATTTTGCCTATCCATATTCACCTTCTGCCTTGCAATGAATAGATTGTTGATCTTTCTAATCTCTTCTTCCGAAATATTCTCTATACCTTGAGCTTTCCAAATTTCGGCCATGACTGGTAAGTTCATTCCTTCCTGCTCTAGAACCTCATTTAGCTCCAATTCCTCGCTGCCTCCAACATTGGTGAGCATATCTACATCTTCCTCTTGCTCTCCTATTAGTTCCTGCATTAGGACTATTGTACTGAGGGGATGTTCCTCCCCTTCTTTTGTTTCATGACCTGTCCTTTCTTTGTTCCCTTCACTATTATTTGGTTCCTTATTTTGTTCTTCTGAGTCTGTATCTGTCTCCAAGATTTCAAAGGCGTTGTTGGTGTTGCCTTGTGTTGCTTCTATTCTGTTGGTTCTTTTTCTGTTAGCCCTTTGTCTTGCTTTTGGCTTCATAAAAGCATCCCTGCTCTTTGCTGCTTGCTCTGGCTTAGGTTCTTCCCCTGTTTTGCTTAATGGGCACTCTCTTACTAAATATCCATGTTCGTGGCATTTTCTGCAGTGAAAGGGTATTTTCTCATAGCCGATGGCTTGGAAATAGTCTTCATCCCTGTACTCCATCCATAATCCTTCATGTAAAGCGCCTGATACATCCATTTCCACACAAATTCTCACACAGGAAGTATATTTTCTTTGCATCGTTGCTTCTGAGGCTTTGATGAAAGTTCCTTGTTGATCCCCTATTTTGTTTAGTGCCGCCAGGCCCTAGTAATCTATTGGAAGAGAGAAAAGATGGATCCACACTGGGACCTGTGTGAATGTCTCTTTTTCTGGCACGAAGTTGGGTTTCCAGGGCCTCATGTAGAGACCCGCTGAAGCGAAGAAGTAAGGACCCCCATCAAAAACTCTATCCTTATCCTCTAAATTCGTAAAAACAACAGTGAAGAAACCTTTTGCTCCTAAGTGCAGTTTGACATCACCTTTGGGTTTCCATTGCTGCCTGATCCACTGACATAGCACTCTTTCAGTTGGCCACAGTCCCATGAACTTGCATATTACCGCATGTTCCGACATGTGTTCTCTATAGGCTTGTATCTCCGGATCTGTTATTACCACTCTTAGGGTTTCTGCTTTTTTTGGTTTGCATGCTCCTCTTGTTGTTATGTTGTTGCTGGGGTCTGGTTCGGTCTTTTTCTTCTCTTCTTCTTTTGATTGTGTCCCTTCCTCCCGTTCCCCATCTTCCTCTATTTGTTTCTCTTTATGGGCTATGTGTCTTTGCCCTGTGTTATCCTTCCTTTCACTGTCCTCCTTTCTGTCCCTTTCTTTTTCTTTCATTTTTGGGTTGGTGCTTGTTTCTTTGAGTCCCTTTTGTTTCTTCTCTTTGCTTTTTTCGTTGTCTTGCTTAAGCTTTCCATATCTTGTTATCTTTACTCCCTCCTGCATTGCTTTCTTTTTCATAACTATTTGTTTAAAGGATGGGGTCCCAATGGACCCCCCGTTTACCATTTGATGGGTCAGTCCTTGTCCTCCTCTGAGCAGTTCCTCTATTATAACCCTGTGCACGTCCAGAGCTGAACCTGGTTCAGCAGGTCTGAAGTGCTAAACCCTAAACCTCGAACCCGCAGCCTGCCTCCATCTTCGCATCGACATAAACAAGTTAAGTTCTTAATAACGAAGTTAGGGCTCTATTATTTCTATGCTCATTTCCAGAAAGTTGGAATGGTTTAGTTATGGCCATTAGTAACTCTGTCTCTAGATCTAGTACTTTAAAGTTTGATGATGTTGTCGGTGCAATCCTTAGTGAGGAAATGCGACGGAAAAGATCCGGTGAGCCGTCAGGTAATGCTTTGACTGCAGAGACTAGACGAAGAAAAATGGAAAGAGGAAAGAACCCAGGATATCGTAGTAAGTCAAGAAAAGGCAGATTCAAGTCTAGATTGGGGATAGTTTGCTGGAAATGTGGGAAGAAAGGACACCTGAAGAAATATTGCAAGTCTCAGAAGTGAAAAGAAGGAGATGCACAACAAGAAACTAATCATGAAGCAAATGTAATAGGTGATGTGTTGCAATATGCTTTGATTCTTTCATTAGAAAATATTATTGATGCCTAGGTGGTAGATGCAGGGGCCTCATTCCATGCCACACCTAATAGGAAACATTTTTATGATTATGTTTAAGGAAATTTTGGACAGGTTTGATTGGGTGATGATAAACCCTCTAAAATCATCGGAATGGGTATAGTTTTCATAAAACAACAAAATGGAAATTAGTAGCTATTGAAGGAGGTAAGGCATGTTCCAGATCTGAAGAAAAATCTGATTTCAACAGGGCAATTGAGAGGTGAAGGTTGTGTAACGACTTTCAGAGATAAAACCTTTAAGGTCACCAAAGGATCCCTAGTAATAGCAAAAGGAGGAAAGGTTGGTACATTGTATTTATGCAAGGTATTTATAATAATGTTAATGCTTTAACCTCTATAGGAGAAGATACGAAAGTGTGGCATCATAGGCTCAGGCACATGAGTGAGAAGGGGATGCAGATTCTTCACTCAAAAAAATTGTTGACAGGTTTGAAGCATGTTGATTTAAAATTCTGCGAGAATTGTGTTTATGGAAAACAGAAGAGAGTCAGATTCCTTAGAGTTGGAAAAGAAAATAAATTCAAAAAATTAGAGCTTGTGCATACAAATGTATGGGGACCTGCTCAAGTATCATCTCTTGGTGGCTCTCGTTATTATGTTACACTTATTGATGATGCAACCATAAAAACCTGGATTTATTGTATTCGAAATAAATCTGACGTATTTGATACTTTCAAGAAATGGAAATCTTTGGTTGAAAATGAGATAGGAAAAAGGTTGAAGTGTCTCAAATCAGACAATGGAGGTGAATATTAGAGCAAATAATTTGATAGGTACTATTCAGAGAATGGAATTTGTAGAGAGAAGATAGTTCCAAGAACACCAGAATAAAATGGTGTGTCAGAAAGGATGAATAGGACAATTATGGAGCATGCAAGGTGCATGAGATTGCATGCAAGATTTCCTTTACAATTTTGGGCAGATGCTGTAGATACTGTTTTCTATCTAATAAACAAAGGGCCTTCAAGTTCCTTGGATGGTGGTATTCCAGAGGAGGCATGGTCAGGTAAAAAGGTAAACTACTCTTTTTTAAATACTTTTGGTTGTGAAGGCACTGTCCACATTAATAAAAAAAATAGAACAAAGCTTGAGGCAAAATCAAAGAGATGTACCTTTATTGGATATGGTGTTAATGATTTTGGTTATCGCTTTTATGATTATGAAAAACACAAAATCATTAGGAGCAAATATGTCATATTGAATGAAAAGGTTTTGTATAAGGATTAGCTATGGGAAAAGAAACAGAAAAAGGAAAACAAAGAATACACAGTGCTTGACGATATCATAGGAAAAGTGATGAAGCCTGAAAATCATAATGATCAACAGCCAGAACAACAACCACAACAGGAACAAGCACTTCAAACACCTGAAAGTGGTGTTAGAATATCTACCAGGATAAGTAGACCCCTTGAACGATACTCTCCTTCATTATATTATGTATTGTTGACTGATTCTAGTGAACCAGAATGTTATGAAGAAGCAATCTAGGTAGAAACTAGGAAGAAGTGGGAGCAAGCCATGAAAGAAGAGATGGACTCTTTAACACATAACCAGACTTGGGAATTAGTCAGGTTGCCTGTAGGTAAAACTACATTGCAGAATAAATGGGTTTACAAGTTGAAGGAAGAAGATGGAGGTAGAAAAAGGTACAAAGCTAGACTTGTGGTGAAGGGGTTTGCACAGAAGAAAGGCATTGATTTTGATGAAATATTTTCTCCTGTTGTTAGAATGACTTCAATCAGAACTATTTTAATTCTAGTAGCAGTTGAATATTTGCATCTTGAATAGTTAGATGTAAAGACAGCCTTTCTCCATGGGGATTTGGAGGAAGAGATATATATACAGCACCCACAAGGATATGAGGTAAAAGGGAAGGAGAAACTAGTGTGCAGGTTGAAGAAGAGCTTGTATGGCTTAAAACAGGCTCCTAGGCAATGGTATCTAAAATTTGACAAGTCTATGTCTGAACAAGGTTATGCTAGATGTCACTTTGATCATTGTGTTTATCTGAAAAAACAAAATGATGGCAGCTATATTATATTGTTATTGTATGTAGATGACATGCTTGTTGCAGGGTCTAACATGCAAGAAATAAATGTGCTCAAAAGAAAATTGAAAAATTCATTTGCATTGAAGGATTTGGGAGCTGCAAAACAAATCCTTGGTATGAAAATAACCAGAGATAGAAAAAATCACAAATTAACATTGTCTCAAAATGAGTACATACAAAAGGTGTTGAAAAGATTTAATATGCACAATGCAAAACCAGTTAGTACACCTTTTTCTAGCCATTTCAAGCTTAGTAAGGAGATGTGCCCAAAGACCTAAGAAGACATGGATTATATGTCTAAAGTTCCATATGCATTAGCAGTTGGAAGCTTAATGTATGCAATCGTTTGCACAAGGCCTGATATTGCACATGCAGTGGGAGTTGTAAGCAGGTACATGAACAATCCAAGAAAAGAACATTAGATGGCGGTGAAGTGGATTCTTAGGTATTTGAGAGGTACCACAAATCAAGCTTTATGCTTTGGTAGTTCAAATATTTCTCTACAGGGATACATTGATGCAAATATGGCGGGTGATAGAGATAACAACAGGAGCACAATAGGGTATGTGTTTACTGTAAGTGGAACAGCTATCAGTTGGGTCTCAAAACTGCAAAGTGTTGTTGCACTCTCAACAACAGAAGCAGAGTATGTTGCTGCTATAGAGGCTAGTAAAGAATTATTTGGTTACAAAGGTTTTCAGATGAATTGGGTAAGAAGCAGGAGTTGGGCAAGTTATATAGTGACAGCCAGAGTGCCATACATCTTGCAAAGAACCCTGCATTTCATTCCAAGGCTGAAATGCGCCCCCTGGAAACCTGTGACAACACGAAGTTAAGAAGGGAACACACTAGAAAAGATGCATCACAACATGGAAGGAAAGTAAGCTAGCATATCCAAGTGATGGTTAAAACAACAACACATTTCAAAAAGATTCATACATACATATACAGAAAATAGCTACACATGCATGCGTAAGCAAACAGATACATATATCATTTAGAGTAAACAAGATAGCTGAAATACAATACGACATATGCATGAAACGTGTTGGCTCTATTATATTAAGAAGTGTAAGTTCCAGTCATACAATACATCCATGTCCAACCACTAGTTTTGACAGCGGAACATTACAGTCACTGTCGCTTGGTCCTCCAAAGATATATACTAGCTCTGCGTAGTGGAGAAGCCAAGGCTCATTACAATATTGTCCAAGCTCTCTCTAAGATACTCATAGTGGAAGCTTGGATAACCAAAAGCCTATACAATGAGTTATGAGGGACTATATATAGAGAAGGGTGGGGTGGCCCTCGACATTTCCATTTCTGACAATTCAACTAGCCTCATGACTTTTCATCTACTCTATGATTGTTACATCCAAATATCGACACTTGAACTTACACTTGACAAGACATTACATACAATCTACACATGTACCCATGTGGGACAAAATAGGCTTGAGAAAGCCATGCAAGACATCACTATGATTCAGACAACTGTTGAAAGACCAACTCTTCGACTTCCTCATGGTGGTTGACAGTAGAAAACTGATGCCAAGCTCGGTAGTCCATGATGGTGTTCATGTACTCTAAGGTTACATCTTTTTGGAAATGAACTCTTGCCTCCATAGAATCTGGGTATACTACTTGGGCTCCTTTGCCCAACTCGTCTGATAGCATGCACATCATTTTCTTAAGTGTGGTCGAACCAACAACATACTTGTGCATGGCGTCTGCACTGATCACCAAGTTTGGGCTAGTGGTTATGTGCATCAACTCGTTAAAGTACGAGTCAAGCTCCAGTCGAACTTGTGCCTTTGTCTTCACCTGGGTGAGTGTCCCAATAGATGGGATCGCATGTGCGCGTACAACAACATCCATACTCTTGAATACTCATGCATGGGAAGCTTGTAGACGAGTGATGAGCTGCAGGAGATCTTAGTTCTGAATCTAACTCTGGATGCATGCCTTCAGCTCAACCACTCTGGGCTTCATCTATTAGGAAAGTGTAGTGGGCCTCCCTTGTATCTCATTTTCCATGTTTGCATATAATCAACAGTAGCATGCACGTTCGACAAGATACGTGCTCTCCTAGCACATCGCTGCTGCCAATCATTGAGATGGGCAACTGCCTTATGCAAGGTACCAAACTTGAAATACAACGCACGCATGACTATGTCAAGGGACAATACTTCATCTAGTATTGCCTTCTTCAATTTTGCTCAGGTGGATGTTGTAACCAATTCTCCTCCTTGCTTCGTCGTCTATAGCTCCTTAGCCATTCACCCGTTCTCAGCTATCTGGAAGAGAAAACTAGAGCTAGTGTCTTTGACATATGCTCTAGTAGCATCAGCCAATGTTGTTAGATGTTTGCGCACGTAAGACATGATCACTCATTCCTCAAACTGCGCAGGAGATGTATGATCATCTGGAGTCGACACTCTGTGAGATTTCACAACTCTATGTTGAGACTCGTTGAATGATATGTTGTGCATCTCTCCTCCGGTTGATCTCTAAGGATCTCAGTGTCTCCTTGGTTGCTTTGGACTTGCTCCTCTTCTATATGTGGTGAAGTTGGTGGGTTGACCTCTTAGTGGTGAGGCATGAGGTTGATGTCTTTCTCTAACTCTTGTTGCTCCATATTCGTATCCATTTGTTCAAGTGCTTCCTATATCTCCTGAGCGAAGTCCTGCTCCTGCGATTGTTCACCCTGTCTGCCTAATGCTAGCTATTTTGATGAGTCTACTACATGTACGAGAACAGTTTCATCTATTTGTATAAGTTGCACCCCCTGTTGTACATGTTCCTATTGTGCTTCCTTCTCTTGTCTACACAGCTCCTGTTCCTTCTAGAGTTTCTCCTTCAGTTTACCCAACTCCTTCTCTATTTCCTCCATTCTCCATTTCTCTCTCTGACTTTGCACGTTTCTCTTGTCACATTGTTGCCTCTATTGACGAAGCTACTTTTTGCACAAGTGGGTCTGCTCGGAACTTGCAGCTTTGCTCTTACTCCATGATGTCGACAATCTTCCTCTTGCCCTTGTTGCACAATGGTATGTTTAACTCTATTCTCGCTGCTTTTGGTGCTCTCCGGAATGCTACTTCACACTGCTTCGCTACCCATTCCACAGCGAAGTCGACCCATTCATTGGGTCTGGAGAAGTTGTAACAATATCTCCATGGGTTTTCCTCCACCCAATGACATGCCCGATGGATCCAGTTAAACTGTACTCTCGTGCAGTGGTCTTTCACAAGATAATGTGGGTCATACGGATTGTAACTTCAGGCATCAAGTGGATATTTCTTCATCTCCTCTGCCTCGACATCTACATGCTTGAAAGTTTGTATCTCGTATAACCCAATGCACAACCAAAGTGCGGCCCAAGGTGCCTTATTCTTCTGGTGCAGCCTAGTTGATAATCCTACTGAGATGTGATATGATACTTCCTGCATGACAAGTTTGTCCAAGGCAAACTTCGGTAGAACATTTCGAGGTTTCTCCTTGTTGTACATTCGTATGAAGGTGCCGGATGGTGAGGCATACCAATCAGCTATGTCGATCAGTTCCTCCATTGCTTCCTTCGACATGCAGAGTGGATATTGTTCGAATACCATCTTGTAAACCGGGGTGAAAAAATGATCGAACAACGATGTGATAACTCCTTTGAAGCTGCACTCAGACAACATCTTACAATAAGTGTTCACAGAGGACTCCACCGATGTCCATGCTCACTTCAAGCCCAGGAACTCCTGACGGGCACATATTGCATCCAAGACGTAGGCAGATGTTGGCATAGTGGGTCCTGACCCAGGTTCAGAGTTAGTTGCGCCAAACAAATCCCTACACTACTAGCCCTTTCAACATCAGTTTGCGAAGCGCAGACTGAAGTCTCACCCGAAGCAGTATGGGCGGTTGTTGGAACCAAGTTTCTGCACCTAGAGATCAACGTGGTGTCATTTTATGCCCAAAATCTACCTTCACGTAGATCGATAAGCCTTTATGGCTTATCGATATAACTCCTTTAATCAGCCTCTAGACCTCCACGAAGGTCTACAACTGTCTTTCACGGACCCTGAAAAGACGATTCAACTACTTATGCACATCAAAGATTACTCTTAACCCAATAATTACTTAGATCGGCTTAAGTGTTCGATAACTTTAACATATGACAAGATAATCTTTGCGTAAACAGTTAATATTAATTGCATTCAAGTAACAACATAAATCGTGTAAAGTCGTGCATCAATACATCATTATTTCATAAACCCATCATTCATCACAGCATAAGCACATTCATAATGAACAGAATTAAAGAGATAAACATGGGAATTTCTGCAATAATCTTCTTTATTAATATTTGGTTCAGCTTATAGACTCATGACTTCCCTATGCACTCAGCTACAGGGGTCCACGTACTCAGCTGTGAACTCTACTCTAGGCCTCTACGCACACAGCTGCAGAACCTTCCTTCTGCTCTAATACTTCTATGCTCTTCCTTCTACTGACCCATTACATTCATCTTCATCCTTTTCTTCCTACCTTAAACTCTCTAAGACACACCTATTTATACAATTCCACACCTATTTATACAATTCCATGGTCCGCGGACCATGGGTAGATCCTCAAAAAGTCGACTTGACTTACATAACAAAGGGTAAAACCCTTGAAAGAGTGTGGAATGACCTGTGAAGGAGCTTTTTTACCCAACGTTTCAGACTTCAAAGCGAGTCCATCATCAGGGGGAACGCTTAATATATTGAGAAGATTTAATGTAGAAGAGCTAATGATTTATATTTGTTGACGAGAAAATCTTTTGGAAATTTTAGTCAGCTAAATATTTGTATTAATTAATTTAATCTATAATAATGTGTATAATACTGAGACCTATTTAAATTGTGTTTAATTAATTGATTAATTTATTTATTTTTTTTAATTTTTGAAAACTTATTTAGTTAACATTGTATATCATATAATGGTTTATTCATTATTGTAGATATTTAAAAATTCATTTTTAATCTAATGATATTATGTTAGTTTGTGTAGTTTCTTGATGTTTATGAGGAGAGATGGTTATGAAGAAAGATTGGTTAGTTTATTGAATATTTAGTGTTTACGAGGTGTATGAAAAGAATTGATTTAAGATTAGTTAAAGAAAATTATTATTGTATGAGGTATATTGTATGTTTATTATTAATTAGTTTATGTTTTTAGTGAGGAATTATTATTTTTAATTACTTAAATGTTTAGTATGTAATCTAATGATTTTGTTATTGCTTATAAAGATTATGTAGCATATTGATGATTATAAGGTGTAATGTGAGATAAGTATAAGTTGATAAGTTTATTAATGTAATTAATTAGTGAAGGAGTATGTTTTAATAAATGATATTATCATTGTTGATTGTTTTTAATAAATAATGTGACATGTGAATATTTAGAATGTAATGATACTAGTAGGATAGTTGGATTTAGGATCTGCAAGGTTTTGTTAATAAAGGTTTCCAGGTATTGCTTATTTTTAAGCCATCATCTCGATTCATGTTGTTTTGTCTTTTTTCAATTTATATAGCTTCCTTAATTTTCCTTTTTAAATGGTGGTATTCTTTAATGATGAGTTTGGCTTCTTTAATGTAGATGTGGTGTGAGGAAGAACACGCATGTTCTACTAAGGCAGAACCAACGTTTCGGACTTCAAAGTGAGTCCATCATCAGGGGGAACACTTAGTATCTTGAGAAGATTAATGTAGTAGAGCTAATGATTTATATGTGTTGACGAGAAAATATTTTGGAAATTTTAGTCGGCTAAATATTTGTATTAATTAATTTAATCTGTAAAAATGTGTATAATCCTGAGACCTATTTAAATTGTGTTTAATAAAGTTATTTTTTTATTTTTTTAATTATCATTATTTTGGAAAATTATTTAGTTAACATTGTATTTCATATAATGGTTTATTCATTATTGTAGATATTTAAAAATTCATTTTTAATCTAACGATATTATGTTAGTATGAGGAGAGATGGTTATGAAGAAAGATTTGTTAGTTTATTGAGTATTTAGTGTAGGAGAGATGGTTATGTAAAACCCTTTATGATTCTTTAACTATGTACACACTCCGCAACCACAATTTGCATAGACTTTACATCTTTATACAACAAAACTTGGGCTTTTACCCCAAAATTGACCCTTGGGGACCCCATCCTAACAGGCCCCCAACACAAAGATTGTGACACACCCTCGAGTCACTATGTTGCCACGAAGATCTTACTACAAAGATCCCCCAGCTCCACTTCTGCAACTGCTACTTTAGTCATGCTCTGCGTGGTTGTTTGCTTGATCTGCTCTACCTGTTGCTCTGTGGTTGGTCCTACACTATCCTTCTTGATTTTCTACTGTGTACTCTGCAAGTTCGCCAATTTCTCCTGAATGTTGGCGGAGACAATGTAAGTCTCATCCAACCAAGGCCCCAATCTGGCCTTGAGAACTGCCTCTTTCTTTTGCGCTGCTTCCACCTATGTAAGCAGTTTCTTTGCCTCCTGCAGCTTAGCAAGGCATTGTGCTGTAGTAATGGTGCGCGTCGTTGCCCTCACTTCATCATATTTTTATTGCAGCTTGCGAACTTCTGTATTCAATCTCTGTAGGTTGGGATCTTCCTGTAGAGTCATTACTATCTCCATGGCTTGCTCAAACAGCACGGTGCAATCCCCGACAACGGCATCCATCGACGCGACTCTGTCTTTCACAGCAGCTTCACGTTGTTCCCGTACCTCTGGCAGGGTTGAAGGTTGTGACCTCAACTCCAATCCTTTGATCTTTAGGTTCAGCTTGAACTGAACTCTAGCCACTTACGTCTTGGCGTCCCGCACACCCGCAGCCATCTTTCTGATCTTTGCCTCCAACGATGCATCCTCCAATATATGCAGTTCCAACACCTTTTTACATGCCTCTGCCATTGCAGTGGCCAGCTGAGCACTCTGCACCTGGATTGTGTCCTTGGCCTTCAGCACCTCTGTCTTCTCAATGAACATTTTTTTGTTGTTCACCCGATACTCACTGATGAGGTTGAGCACATGCTGCTCCCGAGCTCTGAACTTTGCTATCACACTTTCATGTAGCATGTGAAGATACTCATTTAGGAGCGCAGCTAGGTTGAGGCCGATGTTCTTCAAAGAACTCATAATTACCTTATCATCGACTGCCTCCACTCTCCAGGCTTCATCTGGCAGCGCTACTGCCTGGAGATCCAGTGATGAAACCATCTCTGCTGCTTGAGTACTCCCCGGTGCCAAACTTGTTGATGCAAAGTTGATTTGTACTGCGCCTACCTGGATCCTGTTCATCTGAATCTACAACTCGCGCAGATCCTTATGAATGGTACTTAGCGCCTGTTGTTGTTGCTGCTTGAACTAATGCAGCAGTTATGTGGTGGTATCGCGTACCTTGTCACTAATCTCATCAAGGTCACCATCAGTCAAAGTGATTGGATCCATCGATGGCTTGGTCACTTTTGATTTCTTCCGCGACCCTTCCTTTCCTTGCTCCATGTACCATTTGATCCAGAAGGGAGTTCTCTGCCCCTCCAGACCACCGCCGCCCTACCCTAACTGTTCCTCCTCCTCTGTTTGGGATAAAGGAGACTTACCACTACGCTCGAAGGCATGCTCTTTTTTTCAGCCTACTGCTTCGTGGTGCGCTCTGCTTCCACCCAGGCATTCTCCTCAGTCTCTTTTCTCCTCTTCTCGGCTGACTACTAAACCTTCTACTTGGTTGCTTCCTTCTTTTTCTTCTTCCCGAACTTGTTGGTGCCTATGGCCAGATCAAATGCAGAATGCCAATCTGTTAGCCAGCGCTTAATTGTTTCTTGAATAATGTCATTTGTGGCCAAGTAAGGGAGGTCAAACCATTTCTGTTGCAGATCCTTCAACGCTCTGATGTAGACATGGTGGAAATCTACTTTGAACTCAACGTACTGTGAGAGTTGTTCAAACACCGTTGATGAAAACCGTGGCTTCTGGTTGATGTCCATGCAAATGCTCGCCTCCATCAGCACCCAAAAGATTTTGGTATCTGTGACATGCGCGGCGTCCTTTGTTGCCCATAGGGATGCAAACTATGCAGCCTCCAGCAAATCCTTATCCACGGGAGGAAACTGACTGTCCTCTGGCAGATCCCAAGCGACGAGCACAATGGAGAGCAACAACCATGAATAGTTGAATGTTTTACTCTCGTCCTGCTCTTCTCGACAATTCACGAGGAACTCACTACAAAGGTAGTGCGCCCAGTTAAACTGCACGCCCTCCACACACTGGGTAGCCAAAGAAATCACTGGCGTCAGAACCTTGTCCACTTGGCATTTTCTCATGACTTTGCCCGCAAGGATCTGTGTGGAAATCTACACCGTGGGGTCAGTGATAGAGGTGATCGAGTACCTGCGTGGCTTCTTCACTAATTTGAGCTTGTCCTTCATATTTTCAGCGAGGTCATGCTCACTCATCTTTCCGCCAAACTACTTGGCCGGATTCAACCCTGACTGCAGCAATAGCATGATCCAATGGATCAGCATATCAATAATGGGGATAGCACGCTCAGCCACAAACATTCGTCATGCATCAGGGTAACCAACTTCTTGATCACAATGAGGTTGAAGTTGGAGCGGTGGTAGTGGGGCACCCATAACAGGTTTAGCATGTTGGAAATAATATTGAGAGGGGGGGTGAATCAGTATTATCAAGTCAATTACTTTTTCAATTCAACCACAGATTTGTATACGCTACTTTAGTTAGAGAAACCAGCATATATACGCAACTTCAGTTAAGGAAAAAAGCGTATAACTCACAGACTTGATATTTAATTATTCTTCAGGTGTTAATCTTAAATCAGTGTGTCAGAACCATATAGACATCAACTAGGAATAGAAAAATAGTGCAGACAGTCACACACAAGAACACAAGATATAAGGTGGAAACCAAATGTGGGTGAAAACCACCTGCTGCAATATGTCTCTATCTTCTTTCAATTAGAAACTTCTTTTTACAATGATTTTGTACTGGTGCAGTCCTTTACGAGTACGCAGGCTACAACCTGCAGAGGGCTACAACCCTCTCTCGTTCTCCAGTTTCTCCTGGAAGGGAGCTACAACCCCCTTTAGCTCTTGTACTAGCAGTGGTACTAGTACGTAGGCTGCTACCTGCAGAAGGCTTCAACCTTCTCTTTCTTCCAGGGACCACGTTTCATCAATTTTCAGATTGGATCCATGAACAACATCAATCATACATCAAGTATATCTGCAATAATCAATCTCCTTTGTACAACCCAATATAGGATCAACCAAAACACTTCTTAGAATGTTGTAACCAGAAAATAGTACCAGTAACCAGACACAAAATCTGAACCCAGAACACTGCAGCAATAAACAGAGGCAGCTAAAGCATATTTCATGAAATGTGCGCTACTTCACTAATCATAAACCTGCGTACATACGCAGTTGTATCAATGCCAACCAGCGTATACGCAACCAGATTCCCCAAAAAACGTCGTTTAGGGCCTCAAAACGGCTCCGGAAGTTCAGGACCCGAAAAACTGCTAAAAATAGTAAGTTGTGCTACAATTAAGGAAACTGAAAATGCTGAGAAAGACAATGGTGGGGGTCCAGGTGGACTTGGCAGGTGTCCACCAATATCCACCTGGATCATTTCAAATGGTATGGTCACTTCAATGGGACATAGTGACTAGAATCCAAATCCCACCTGAAAAGCGATGTGGCTAGTTGAGATATGGAGAGCTATGTTGTAGCTATGCTAGACATAGGGGAGTCTTTCATATCATGTGTGTGGATGTTTCGAGTTGTACATGTGCAAAATGTGTACGATGATTTGTTGACGACCTATGTTTGAGCATTAGTTTGGGGGTGGAAATTTGTGGACTTAGTGAGCTTGGTATACAACATCGACCAGAGATTTGACCAAAATGTACTTAGGAACCTGTTGTCCTAATCTTAGATAATGGACTGTGGGATCCCAAAGTGTACCCACACCCATTCAAATAAGATATTACCAGTGTATTCTTCTGTGATACTCTTCTTGTAAGCCGCCAGAATGGCCATCTTAGAGAATCTATCGACGACCATGAAAATATAGTTGTTTCCGCTTAGTAGAAGGAATTCCCGACATGTAATCCAAGGAGATGGATTCCTAAGGTCGACTAGGAGTAGGCAGAGGAGTATATAAGCCTTGCTTCTTGATGGTCAGTTTGGTAATGGCGAAGGAAGTGTAGGATCTGATGTACTTCCCACATCCTGTAGGAGGTTTGGCCAATAAAAATACTTCTTCAGCACTGCCACTATTTTCTCTACCCCGAAATTTCCAATGACCCAAATGTAGTGTGCCTCCTAAATCATCCTGGCACGCTCACTTGAAGGAACACAAAGGTGTCCCAAGTGGCATAAAAGTGCATCCTAGAGGTGAAAATTTAGAACTTTCTTTCCTTCCAAGAGAATTTGGTATGTGTTGTCAAATTATGGATCGCTCTTGTAAAGATGCAGCCACCTTGTAGTCTCATGCCCACAAGAGTCAAGCACAGTGGTCAACGCCATGACCGATGGTCGGCTGAGGCAGTCTGGAACAATGTTGGTGCTTCCCTTCTTGTACTTAATGTTCAAATGGAACTATTGAAAGTATGTGGACCATTTTTATGGCGATCGTTATCCAACTCCCCTTGTGTCTGTATGAACTACAGGGGTCGGTGGTCTATGTGGATGACCATTTCCTTCCCCATAATGTAATGCTTCCACTTTCGGCAGACCTACACAATGGAATACATCTCTTTTTCATAGGTGGGATGCTTTCAGACTGCTTTTGAAAGTGTCTCACTGTGATATGCCACTAGATGCCCATGTTCAGTAAGAATTGCACCAATAGTATAGTCATAGGCATCTGTCTTGATCTCAAAGGGTTGTTGCAGGTCCATTAATCTGAGAACTAGTGCAGAGTAGAGGTGATACTTCAACTCAAAAAATGCCTTTTGTTGAGATTCAGACCAAAAGAAAATTTCTTTCACTCCTCCCTTGGTGACTTGACTCAAAGGCCAAGTGATATGAGAGAACCCCAACACGAACCTATGGTAGAAGTTGGCAAGGCCCAAAAATTTGTGGAGCTCTATTAGAGTGGTTGGGGTTGGCCAATCCTGAATGACTTTTATCTTTTTTGAGTCCACATCCATGCCCTACTCATCAATAATGTACCCTGGATATTGAACCTGGGTCATACCAAAAGTGCATTTCTCCAAATTGGCATATAACTTATGTTACTATAGGGTTTGGAGGACCTATCAAATATGGTTGAGGTTCTCTTCCTAAATCTGGCTAAAGATTAGAATGTCATCCAAATACAGCACCATGAATGAGTTGGTGAAGGGTCACAATATGTCATCCATCAGCCTCATGAAGGTTGCGGGGGCATTTGTCAAAATGAAAGGCATGACCAACCATTAAAAAAGGCCCTCCTTGGATTTGAAGGAAACCTTCCACACATTGGAGGGTTTGATTGATACCTAGTGATAACTAGACTTCAATTCAATCTTGTTGAAATATTTGGCCCCCTTAAGCTAGTCTAGATGGTCATCAATCTGTGGGATTGGATACCTATTCCAGACAGTGATCTTGTTCAGTGCCCAATAGTCAATAAAAAGTCTCCAAGTCCCATCCTTCTTTTTTACCAACATGATCAGGCTTCCATAGGGTGATGAACTTGGCCTGATGGGCCCTTTATACAACAACTCTTGAATCTACCTCTTGATTACATCGTTCTCTAGAACATAGCATCGATGGATCAGTCCATTCAATGGCAACCCACCTAGGGTCAGATCGATCGAGTGCTTGACCTGACATTGTAGAGGTATCCCTGTGGATGAGGTGAATATGTCCCTGCACTCCTCAACAACCTTGTCCATCTGTTGTTGTCATGTAGAGGAGCACTGTCTATAGGCCGTGGCCACAATCTTATTCTTTCCCTTAGAAAAAATCATAAGGAAAACAAATTTCCTGGTCTGGGAAATGACCTTATTACATTTCTTCACAATGATCAAAGAAATGGCGATAGGTGGTGCTACCTTTGGTATCCTATACAACTTATCACCCAAAGTAATAATAACAGTGTGAGGCCTAGACTCATACACAACATGTCGCTTCCACAAGTATGGTTGGCCTAATAATGCATCACAAAATTCAAGAGGAGAAAGATCACACAATATCTCATCCATGAAGGGCTTGATGTTGTAGGGCAGGTGAGACTGTTGGATGACGCAAAGATCTCTCCTTTGGTGAAGCCATGTAATAGTGTACAGTTACGGGTGTGGTGTGGTTGGTAGGCCCAATCACTTCATGACCTTTGCTGAAATGAGGTTGTTTTGGCTCCTGCTGTCGACAATGAACTACAGTGGGGAACCCTTCACCCACATCTATGAGTGGAAGATCCACTCCCTCTCCTCTTGACCTTCTGGCTCATCCTTATGGATCTTGGTGATGGCAGTGGTGGCACTAGGATCCGCATCAATAATCTGCTTCCCTTTTTCATTCCCCGTGTTGGTTTCTAACTCAAATTTAGAACATGCATTTGATTCAGAAGCCTTTAGTTCGACCACCAGTGACTGCTTGGCTCGACACTCACTTGAGTTGTGAGTGGGGCTCTTATGGAACTCACACCATTTCCTTGTTTCCTTGTTTGTCTTCATGTTGTTGTTCTTTGCTTGCAGCTTCGACGGGTTTTCCTAGGTCAACCCGCCTTGGATTTGTCCTTTGTTCTATGGCTTGGGGGAAAATTTCCCTTACTTTGGATTTGCAGATCCAAAGTCTTGCTTCTTCTATTTAAATTTTTGCTTGATCTTGACAATGTATCGATAGGTGGCACCAAGCGAGGATATGTCCAGGAACTCCATCTCATCCTTGATGTACTTGTGTATATATCCACGGTATTTGAGTACCAAATGCTGCTCAAAATCCTTGATACATAGCTTCATGTGAAGGGTATGGAAAACATTTGTGAACTCCGACACATCTTGGTCCCTTCCCTGCCGTAGTGTGGTCCACTTTATGTATTTATCTTCATAGCTCCTAACAGGGTAATATTGTTCCTTGATGGCATCTAGAAAAGAATTCCAAGTGGGTGTGGCTAAAAAAAATGAGGATCCCCTCCCATTCTTTTGTTCATATTAGGTTTCCCACCAATCCTTGACATGTGGGGCAGATTTGAGAAGTGAAAAAGCAATCTTTTCTTGATTGGAAAAGTCACGAACTAAAAAATATCCTTCCAATAGATTTACCCATCTATCTATGACATCTGCATCTATCTGGCCTTCAAAAATGGGAATATCAAAGTTAAATTGCACCTTAAAAGGAGTGGCGCCTCTAGAGTAACTACAAGATGAAGATGTGTTGTCTGTGGGTAGCGTCAAAGAATCTGGTCAAGGTTATCCATCATTTTGTTCCTCTATCGATCAAGGGATTCCTTGAGAAACATTTTGAAAGGATCTTCTGCCCCCTCATCTTTCTTTTCTTCCACCATGGGAGGCTGTCAAGGTTTTGCGAGGTTGGCCTTGCAAAGGTTCAACCAGTTTAATCCCTAACTCCTTATACCCTGACCTCATTGGCAACATGCAAATAAAATTAGAGAAAGAGAAGACTACTCTGATACCATTGATCCAAACTTATGCAAGAACACAAAAAATACAGAAATACACATATACATAGAGATTCAATAGAAATAACGCTTCATTTATTAATATCAAAGAACTAAAATATGCTTACGTACAAAAATGGAAATAAACTAGCTTGGGCAATGGTATCTTATCTCTAAGAAGATATGTAGTGGATACATGCCTCTAAAATATGTTAAAATTAGGCTTGAAGACCTATTTATTATTGATAAATAATGGAAAACCCTAAACATCCAAAAACCTTACCCTATGAGATAAAGCGCCAAAACTATGGGCCCTGTTTGGGTAAATTGGTACATCAACTTCCTGGGGTCGTAACTTTGGCATACGATCTTTGTTTGATGCGCACAATACCTCATTAGAAATATATATTTGAGGACTACAACTTTCTACTACAAACATGAGTCATTAACTCATGTTTTCTTGTTCTCCCAGAAAAAACGTTGTTTAGGGCCTCAAAACGGCTCCGGAAGTTCAGGACCCGAAAAACTGCCAAAAATAGTAAATTGTGCTACAATTAAGAAAATTGAAAAATTGAAAGAAATAGTGATGGGGGTCCAAGTGGAATAGGTGGGTGGCCACCAATATCCACTTAGATCATTGGAATTAAATGGAAAAGTTAGGGGGAGATAGGATCACCTTATCATATACCTTTAAATAGGGTAAAGATTCATTATGGCATACCATTTACTAAAATTGAAAAAACAAAAAAGAAAAACTTCCGAGAATATAGCTATGACCCAGTAAATCCATTTCTCATCAATTCCAAAATATGAGACCATATGGAAAATAACCCACCAACTAAGGCAATTAAAATATTTATATATATCAAGTTTGATGAACACACCATGTTTCATTAATAATTTGAGTGAATCAATGTGGTCATGAGGCAAAACAATATTGTCTAAATTTTTTTGATCCTCCACATAGCTAGAATAATCCAGGGAAATAAGGGAGAGAAGTAAGGTCTTCAGTATATTAGCACTGACCTTAGATATATTTTTGTAGATTACATTGCAAAGAGATTTAGATGAAAATCATATGGATTCTCAAATTTTTTGCTTTTGGAAATAACATTGAGAAATGTAGCATCTAAGAATGGGAGAATTAAGGTTAATTTTCTAGGGTCTTCCACCAAGAGCTAGACATATTCCCCAACAATGTTCCAAAAACCATGGAAAATTTACATGTTAAGAAAATCCGACCCTAGTTATTTTCCTCTGGGGAAGTTCATAGCTAGCTCTTCAACCTCCGACAATGTGATTTCCTATAAAATTCCTTCATTTTTTAGACAAAAAACTATTATTTCTCTTAATTATCTTTCTAATTTTCATCCACTTATCCTAAATTGGATGATTAAGGATATTCCAATAAAAATTGACTAGTTCTCACTCTATCTCTCTATGGTTTTCTAGCTTCCACCCCTGCAATTTACGAAACTAGAGATTCCATTTTGCTTCCTATGTTGAATTATTGAATGATGAAAATTTTGGATTTTCCCCTAAAGCCATTAATTTTTGGGATTCTTCTTCCATAATATATCTTCCTGTTTATGTCTTTCTTCTAATTGAAGTTGACTTATGGCTACTAATCCTCCAAGAAGAAAGCATAGTTCCCACCCTCAATCTCCCATAATTTGTGATCCTAAATGAGGTAATAGTTTCTCCAAGCTACATTCCAAATATGTGAACCTTTTATGTAATAATTGGATTAGTTGAGATTTCTCAATGTTGGGGAACATTTTTCCTTCCAAATTTGGCTACAAAATGGAGTACAATTTTTTAGCAACTTTCACTAGGTTTTTTCTCCCAAAGCTTGACATAGAATCTCTAGATCCCTTAATCCCATCGCTCCTTGAAATCTCAGCCTACAGAATTTTTCCTAGGCAACAATATCCCACTTCCATTCATTTTGTTCTCTTTTTTGGAGGAAGGTTATATGAATTATTTTGATCTTCTGCAGAATTGATTTGGGAGAAGATATGGCTAGGAGAAGATAAAGAGGAAGATCTTGCAAGATAGACTTAAGAAGGTTTAGTCTACCAGTGATATTTAAAGATATCAAAATTCTAAGATGATATTTTTTTGTAAAATTTGAGAAATAGTTCTTCCCATACCTATAGACATATAAGGTTATCCAACAATGGGGCTGCAAGGTATTTGGATGAAAGGGAAATCCTTTGAAATGTAAAGGGGCTTGAGGTATGTAGATGAATAGCTAGGGGAGTGTCAAAGAAGAAGATATGAGATTTCAATAAATTAATGGAGGTTCCTAAAGCTTCTGAGAAGTCATAAAGGATTTGTTTGAAGTAAACCACATGTCAGATTGAGGGACACTCCATAAGAAAAGTGTCATAAAAAAAACTATTGATGTATAGAAAATAGACCAAAATCACCGAGGTTCATGTCTTTGATTTCCTTGTGCCTTTCCATATATTTGATTGTATTTCCTAAGCCTTCTAGAACTAACAGGAAAATGTTGGGGGAGGTAGGATCACCTTGTTAGATACCTCTAAATGGGTTAAAGATGCAATATGGGAAACCATTGACTAAAATAGAGAAAAAAAATTGAGAACATAGCTAAGACCCGATGAATCTATTTCTCATCAAATCCAAAATTCAAAAGCATATGGAAAATAAAAAACCAACTAAGGCAATCAAAAGCTTTAGAAATATCAAGTTTGATGAACATACCAAGTTTCTTTAAGAATTTGAGGGAATGAATGTGCTCATGAGGCAGAGAATGTTGTCTAAATTTTTTTGTCCCACCACATAGCTAGTTTGATTTGGGAAAATAACGGAGGGAAGTAAGGCCTTGAAACTATTACCAATGACCTTACAGAGAATTTTGTAAATGACATTGCAAAGAGATAATGGGTGAAAATTAGAGTGATTCTCAAATTTGATGCCTTTTGGGAAAAGGGTGAGAAAGATAGCATTTAATGATGGGATAATTGAGGATGATTTTCTAGGGTCTTCCACCAAGATCCACACATCTTCTCCCACAATATTCCAAAATTGATGGAAAAATTCCATGGTAAAATCATATGTCCCTAATTATTTTCCCTAGGGAAAGTTCATAACTACCTGTTCAACCTACGACAATGTGATTTCCTATAAAATCCATCCATTTTGTTTTAAATAATAATCCATTAATGTTCTTAATTATATTTCTAATTTTTAGCGTCCTATCTTTAATTGGATCAGTAAGGATATTCCAATAAAGATTGACTAGTTCTCACTCTATCTCTATATGGTTTTGTAGCTTCTTCCTTATGAATTTCTAAGACTAGAGATTACATTGTGCTTCCTCTACTGAATTATTGAACGATGAAAACTTATTAGAGGAATTTTTATTTCTAAAATGGGCCTCCTAAGGAAATTATAAAAGAATAGAGGAAATAATAAAATAAGATTAGATTACATCATCAAATTTTAGAGGGAAAAAAGAAAAAACTACTTTTGCAACTTGTATTTTCAACTTATCTCCCTATGGGTTTACTCAAATTTTGAGCATGGACAATTTTTGGATGAAAAATTTGATTCCTCATCCAAGGATTATGCATGTTGAATACTTTTGATGGACCCTGATACATGAAAAATGAAAAATATGATTGCAATCACATTTTTTCATGTATTTCTCATTTTTCGTGTAGAAAGGTCCATCGAAAGTATGCAACATGGGTACTCCTTGGATAAGGAATTAAATTTTTCCTCCAACAAGTACTCCTGCTTGAAATTTGAGTAAAAACTTAGGGAGATAAGTTGAAAATAAGAGTTGAAAAAATAGTTTTATTATTTTATTATTTGTTAATCTTTTTACTTTTTTACTCCAAAAATGGTGAATCATCCCCCATGGTTGACATCATAATATTGAATCCTATTGGTTCTTATAAAGTTTATTTTGTTTTTACATTTTCCTTAGGAGGCCCATTTTAAACCTCAGAATTTCTCTAATTTGAAATGGAGTTTTTTTACCCTACCTTAAGCCATTGATTTCTAGAATTTTTCTTCCATAAGATATCTTCTCACTTAAGTATTCATTCTAACTGAAGATCAATTATTGAATTCCTTTTGATAAATTTCCTTCTATCTTCCTTCTTTTATTATTGTCTACTAGATGGATTCCATTTCTTTCTCTAATATTTTCTATTCCTCGTGTATGTTACCAAATTCAAGTTTTTCCAATTTTTTTATTTCTTCTTGAGGTGTTTTAATTGTTGTTGAATGTGATACATGATTGCACCTTCATTGGACTTAGATTCCTTCCTCCAGCTTAAATTTTTCTCATAAAGGTAGAGTGTCTTGTCTAGAAAGGTTCAGATATAAATGACCTATTTTTTGGATTGTCATTCCAATCCATTGTCAAGATAATTGGCCATTGGTCTGATCCGTGACAACGCAGAATGGAAGCTTCAAAAATTGAGACTAGTAATAAGAAAATATTTATACATGAAAAATATATCAAAATGGGAAGAGATTTGAAATGAACACCCCCCCCCCCCCCCCCCGGATTTTATTATTCTAGGTAAAGATGCAATTATTTGTTTCCGCCAACCATTTTAGAGAGATTTGAGAATTCTAAAAATTGCATGGAATCATCATCTAGTCTTGTAATGCCTCCATTTTTATAGCTTAGGGATTTGATAATGTTAAAATTTCCTCCAAGGATCCAATAATATTCCCTATTAAACTAAAATTTTTGAATAAATTCAGATGGAATACATTTTTCTCCCTAGAGTAGTTGGACCATATACACTAGTTGTATATTCTTTCCTAGTCGAGATGATTCAATGGAATCTGGTTATTAAAGGTATTGAGGTAGCAACAAAGAATTATAGGGATATGGTTCCTAGGTTCGAAATAATGGAAATGCATGTTGAAGCTCATTTTTCATAATTAATTATAACAACCTTTGCATATACCTTTCATGATTTTTTCCATAACTTGAAAATAATAGTTTGTTTCCAGCAACATCAATATGTCTAGTTTTTCTATGCTAACTTTATTCTTAAGAATCGTTTGTTTTATCTCTCCAATGAGGCCTGTTAAATTCAAAGAGATGAATTTAATTACAAAATATGGGGGTTAGGAAGGTAGGTCTCAGTCATTAATGAATCCCTACCAGTATTGACGAAGTATTCTCTGATCTCTTGAATGAGTTGCTTGTTTATTTTATTTCCTCTTCTTTCTCTTCTTTCATGGACTTTGGGTTTTCCTATGTAGGTTTTTTATTTTTAATTCCAAAGGATGAAGAAGGGGGTGTGATATTATCTTAAGCTTGCTAATACATAACTTCCTGAAACTTTATATAGGAAATTTTTATTAGATGCACTTCCTCTTGAAGGATGATACTTACATCCTTCAATTTCGATTCAAGGGCTAGTGTATGAATATCCATGTTAGATAGTTTTATTTCTTCCGCCTCTTCAACCTTTGTGTTTTATTTCTTTTCTTCTTCCATATCCACATCTTCTGGCTAATTATCTTGACCCTCTTTTTAGGAATGCTCCTAATTGATTATTCATTGAATTTTATAGAGATTTATTTGCCATATCTTCTCATTGTTTTCTCTCCATATTCTGATGTGTCTTCCTCCAACTTCTGAAGGATCATGTACTTGTTTCCATTTTTGTTTCCTCCTAGATGTATATCACTCGTTCCTCTTCTAGCAATTTTTCTCCCATTAGAAACCCTCATGTATTCATCTCGATTTTCCTCTTGGGAAGTCTTGGAGGGTTTCAAACTGAATCTATCTTAGAATGATAAATAAGTCCCCTAGAACAAGAAGATGCCTTAGATAGAATGTACGAGCTAGGATAATTCCTTATAGAAGAGCATAATATTCTACTAAATTGTAGGAAAGAACTCCTAGTTTCCATGCATATTGTCCTTCGATTATTCCCCTGAGGTGAAATATTCCAGCCGGCAGCCCCCTCCCCCACCACAACACCTACCTCCCATAGATTTTAATTCTATCAATATTAATATTAATGTAAAATTGTCTTAATTATGCAATTATTATGCATCGAGATGAATCAAATCCATTCAAATACAAACCTTGTTTTAAGTTTCTCATTTTAAAAATAGGTTTTAATCTCAAGGGATTTGATCCCTTTAAGTGCATGATGATTGGTTCTTTAGACACACACAACACATCTTTTTCAATTAGGTTAATATCAAGTGATTGGGAGGAATTATTAGGATCATCCCCATCCAAGTTCAATTCTCGCAACTGATGTGATTTTCGCTGAAATCTTTCTCTTACTTAATGAATAGGTCCTCGAGGACCAAAACATGTATATTATTTATATGGAATCTATTTTTAGGTCCCTATAATACTAGTTTAGCCCCTATATTTTTATTTTTATTCCCTTACATTATTATTTTTATGTAGGCCCTAATTATATTTTGACTTGTTAGACTCTTATACATACCAAGGAGGTTTTATCATTTGAATCATCCAATAATTGTTCATTTATTTGATGTAAAGGGAGGTTTCCTCCTCAAAGCAGATTGTTTTCTCTTCATTGATATAATTTTTATTGTGTTTCTATGCTATTTTTACCTAATTACATAACATTGGGTATTAGAGCTCTAGATTCTATGGTTTTGTTGCTTCAAATGGGTCATTGTGGATTTTTCACTATAACTTTTTTCTGTGATGCTTTAGATTGTGAAATTGTTACTAAGTGGAGAAAAAATCTCTATGAACATCTAGTTAAAATTTCATACCTTGATTCACTAGATTTTGGGTGATATGATCCAAGTTAGGGTTTCTATATACTCTAGAATTTAATCTCAAAGGAGGTGTCCCGAGAAAAATCATCATAACTTTCTCTTCAAGAATCATATTTGTATTCCATAAAACGTGGTTTAAATTGTACATACTTTATTTTTTCAAGTATGAGTTTCAGGTCTGAAGGTTAAAACAGTGACATGTAGAAGCCCATACAAGTTCACTCTACTAAACCAGTCCATAATTAGGTTATCATGGGATATTTGGCATAACTTTAACTTGAAAAATCCAATATCTCTCTAACATGTAGGGTTGGAAATAAGACACAAAGAGATACCTCGAGATGAAATTTCAGACCTTGGGAGGCTAGGATCACAGAGATACAACAATTTCAAGGTCAACCAGATCAACAAGCTCAAAATCAAGCTCTTAAAAGGTGTGTATTTTTAAATTTGCATGAATTTTGTTTGAAAATTCTTTTGAACTGATTAAAAGGGCATAGTGAAGCATAGATATCATTATTTTGGTTACAAAATGACTCACAAAAAAAAATGATACACCCATTAAGCCCACAAAAATCTCTACTATGACGCATGAAGAAGAGGACGAAATGCAACATGATGTGTCAAAATTACAGGAACAAGTGCAACAATTTTCACTCTCACAAAGAGAAACCAAAAATGAATTGTAAGTTATGATGAATGTTAAGAGGGATAGTTTAGAAGAAAAATAAAAGGGGACATGGAAGGTTTGAAGATTGTTTTAGAAGCAAAATTAAAAGGTTTGAAGGAAGGTTTGACAAAGTTGTTACAAGAAATTCTTCCTAGTGGTGATAAGGTATTCCATGAAAATAATGATGAGAACAAAAGTAATGTGAATCGTGACTTTAGAGAGTCTAAATTTGGGTTTAAAAACCACCTCATGCCAAAGATAGATATGAGGAAGTTTCATGGCAAGGATCCAGTAACATGGATAGTATAGATGAAGCAATTCTTTGATCTACATGATTTGTAACACACACAAAAGGTACGCTTTGCATCTTTATATTTAGAACCCAATCATTTTGTGTGGTATTGATGGTTTTGTTTTCGTAAATCACTTATCACCTGGATAATTTTTATAGAGGAATTGGTAGAAAATTATAAGGATACAAAGAGTAATACCTTCTTTAACCAATTGATAAATCTAAAAAAAAAAGTTCAATGGTAGAGCACAATGAGGAATTTCAAAGTTTAAATATCAAAGCAACAGATATTCGAGAGAAACATTTGATTTATGTCATCATAGGAACTTTAAATGATAACATCCAACATGAGGTTAACCTTTGGGAACCTAATTCACTGGAGAATACATTCAGGGTGACAAGAAAAGTTGAAAGCAAAATTATAGCAACAAGGAGATCTACCACTCACAACTATAAAGATGGAAATATTTCCACTCCTAAACTCCCACAACCTACAAGGTTTAAACCAAACCAACTTGAGTAAAAAGGAGCAAAAGGGCTTTGGTGCAGCTATCATAGAAAATACACTAAAGGTCATAAGTGTGTTGAGAAGAAATTATTTTACAGAGATTGTGAAGAGGAGGAAGAAAATGAACAATAAAAATCAAAAGAAGAAGTCATACACTAGCAACCAACCCCAAGGGTTGGAAAAGAAGAAATGAATCCCAACATATCTTGTAATGCATTGGAGGAAATTACCACTCCTCAAACTCTCAAGACAGAAGGATATATCAAGAAGAAAAAGTTAATAGTATTGATTGATTCTACCTATAATTTTATTCATTGTAAGATAACCAAGAATTTAAATTTCTTTCTATATCTAGCACCAAAGTGTCAAGTGATGGTTGCAGATGGAGTAACTGTAAATTTCTCATGGAAGTATCATAATATCAATCTAACCATGGGGAAATATGTATTGAATAGTCCAATGCTTTCCATTCTAATGAGGGTGTTGATGCTGTATTAGGAGTCTCATGGTTACAATCTTTCGGGACAAAAAATTTTAATTTTCAAGAACTTTTCTTGAAATTTTTTAGAGAAGGAAAGGAAATTGAATTAATGGGTATCTTAGGGAAACCCACAAAGATAATTATCTCTAATGGAATGAAAAATATTTTGAAGAAGGAAAAACGAGGGATAATTGCATAATTATGTTGACTAGATGGTCAAACATAGAAGTCATCCATTTCTCTAGATTTCCAAAGAGTCCTTGATAGTCATACCAAGTTATTTGAGACTCCCAAAGGTATCCCACCTATTTATTATCATGATCATGCTATTCACTTGATTCCAATAAGTGTTCCTCCAAACATAAAAGCTTACAAATATCCCTATGCCTAAAAGTGTGAAATTAAACATATGGTTGCAGAAATGCTAGAGGCAAGTATAATTGAACCTAACCAAAGTTTTTTCTATTCTCCAGTAGTATTAGTGAGCAAGAAGGATGGATCATGGTGTATGTGTCTGGATTATAAAGAGCTCAACAAGCTCACTATTAAAGATAAATTTCCTATTCATGTCATTGATGATTTGTTGGATGAACTACATGGAGTGATTTACTTGACCAAGTTGGATCTTCATTCAAGATATCATCAAATTAGAATAAATGCAGAAGACAATCCAAAAACAAAATTTAGAACTCATGAAGGTCATTACGAATTTTTGGTCATGCCTTTTGGCCTTAATAATGCACCTTCCATATTGCAAGGTTTTCTTAATTCCACTTTCAAACACTTCCTTAGAAAATTTGTGTTCGTATCTTTTGATGATATACTAATCTACAACAAGTATCAAAAATATGGTGTTCAGCATGTTGATAGGTTGTTCAAACCATTGGAGGAGAAACATTTGTATGAAAAACCATCCAAATGTTTCTTTTGGGTACAAGAAGTGGCATATTTGGGTCATATTATATACGATGAAGGTATTAAGGTAAACCCTAACAAAATTAAAGCCACCAAGGAATGAAAATTCCCCACAACCTTAAGGAGTATTTGAGGATTTCTCAAGTTGATAGGATATTATCACAACTTTTTAAAGAATTATGGGAAATAAAAACACCTCTAACAATATTACTATAGAAAGATGCATTTTTTTGGACTCTGGAAGCAACTAAGGCCTTTGAACATGTTAAAGAGGCAAAATATAGAGCTTTAGTCTTAGCTACACTAGACTTCACATAAACCTTTATTGTGGAATGTGATGCCTCGGGAATGGCATTGGTGTTGTTTTAATGCAATAAGGAAGACCCATTTCTTTTGAAAGTTGTCCAATCAAGGGAAAATATTTACACAAACTTATTTATGAGAAGGAAATGTTGGCAATAATACAGGCCCTGAAGTAATGAAACCATTACAAAATGGGAATATACTTCAAGGTAAAAGTAGGTCATAACAATCTTAAATACTTCTTTGAACAAAGATTATCTTTAGAAGAGTAGCAAAAAATGGTCATAGATATGTTGGGTTATGACTTTGAATTGTCTATAAAAAAAGGAAGAAAAATGTTGTTGCAAATGCACTCTCAAGAAGGGATGAGGATGTGGAGGCATTGCTTTGTGCCATTTCTATTATCCAGCTTGATTGGATAACTGAAGCAAGGGATGGATGGAATAATGACAAAGAGGTGTGGACACTAATTCAAAATTCATAGTAAGATCCCAGTGCATCTGATATGTTTATCTAGAAAAATGATTCATTGTGGTACAAAGTTCACTTATATATATGTAAGAACTCCCAACTCAAACAAAAGGTTCGTTTGGAATTTCACACCACTCCTATAGGAGGGCACTAATGATTTTTAGAAAGTTACCATAGGGTGAAGGAATTTTTTTTAGATGGCCTTAAATATGATATTCAAAAGTTTGTGGTAGAATGTTTGGTTTTCCAACAAAATAAAGTTGAGACAGTTAATACCCTAGGTCTTTTACAACCATTATTCATTCCAATTCAGCATTGGGAGGATTTTCTCAATGGATTTTGTCATAGGTTTAGTCAAGTCCAAAGGAAGGAGTGTCATCATGGTGGTAGTTGACATACTTTAAAAATAGGAACATTTTTTTGCGCTATCTCGTCCTTTCAAAGTCAATATAGTTGCTACTATATTTGTGGAAACAGTTCAAAAGATACATGGAAACCTAAAGATTATTGTAAGTGACAGAGATCCCATTTTAAGATTGTTACAGATCAAACAAGAAAATGACCTAATACAATTTTTTTTGAGGTAGCAAAAAATCACTCGATTTTGAAAAGTGGTGATTCAGAATAAACAATTTTTTTTTGGAGCATATTTTTGGAACTTAAAATTTTCTTATGTATCAAGTATGAACATTGTTTTTAAAATGTTAGTGATTTTCATGCTAGTTTTGAAAAGTGTTGATGCAGCATAAACACAAATATTTTAGAGGGCTTATTTTTAACACTTTAAATTTTTTTATATATCCAGTATGAACATTTTTTTTTTGTTAGTGATTTTCATGTTGATTTTCAAAAGTGTTGATGCAACATCAACACAATTTTTTTTTGAGGGCTTATTTTTTACACTTTAATTTTTTTTATGTATCTAATATGAACATTTTTTTTATAGTGATTTTCATTCTAATTTTCAAAAGTGTTGATGCAACATCAACACAATTTTTTCTAGAGGGCTTATTTTTGACACTTTAATTTTTTTTGTGTATCTAGTATGAACATTTTTTTTGTTAGTTATTTACATCTTGATTTTGAAAAGTGCTAATGCAGTATCAACCATTTTTGTTTAGAGGGCTTATTTTTTACACTATGAAATTTACAAAGTGATAAGTGTAGATATTTTTTTATTGTTAGTGATTTTCATGTTGATAATAAAACATAAATAAAATAAAATAAAAAACATGACAAAAAAATCAAATATAAACAATATATATATATATATATATATATATATATATATATATATATAAACAATATATAAAAAAGTAAATAAACAAAATTAACTTGTAAAAAAAACAATAAAAAATATCAAAATATTCAAATATTCAAAAAATAATAATAGTAATAATAATAAAAACACAAAAAATAATACAAAAGAAAACAAATATTCAAAAAAAAATAAAAATAATACAAAAGAAAACAATTTTTCAAATATTGAAAAAGAACAAAAACAATAAAAAATTAAAACACAAAATATAAAAAAAATTAATAACAAGTAATAAAACATAAAATAAAAAGACAAAAAACATGACAAAAAAATCAAATATAAAAAATATATTAAAAAGACAAAAAAAAAAAAAAAAATCAAAAATTTACTAAAATATCAAAATTTAAAGAATAAAAAACCAATGTTTTTGAAAAAAAATTAAATTAAATTAAAAATAATAATAATAATACTAATGAAAAAAAAAAGTATATATATATATATTAAAAATTAAAATAAAAGAATATTTAAAAATTAAAAATTAAATATTCAAATGAAACATTATAATATAAATCATTTAAAAATAATAATAATAATAATAATAATAATAATTCAAAAAAAAAAAAAAACAAAAAACCCTGCCACCCTAGGACATGTTGGGTTGTAGGGGTGGGTCGATTATGCCCAACACTTCACCGTAGGAATTTATCAGTTGTTTATATTTGTTGTATAATCTGACCACTAGAAAGAAACTTCATACTTAAATTCACTATTTTAAATCATGAATATATTCACTATTTTAAATCATGCATATATTATACCGTTTTAAATCTGTGTCATCAACTCATATCGCTTGAATATTTAAGGAATTAAATGGCTTTAACAAATGTCATGCATGTACTTATTCAACCTTAACTTCATACTAAATCTGATGATGCTGAAATCATAGATGTGCAAAAGTTTACTGGAGCTAAACACAAAAGTTTACTGGAAATATATGCGAATAATAAACGCAACCCAAAACTTCTAGTGAAGAAAATTACAATGGTTCAGTATCAAAACATCAAATCACTCCGACTTATTCGTGTTTTTCCTACAAAAATTCCTTGAATACATCATGTTGACCTTGTCAAAGTTTTATGATTACACTCCTCCGCACATTTACATAAATTACAACTAATGGAATTTACACTATGCTACACATTACATAAATTACAACTAATGGGATTTTTGGATATATTTAAGACAAAAGAACATTGGTATATGTATGAAAGGGTTAAATACAACACATACTATAGGGAGGAGGCCCACTTTCTTGGTGAGAAGGCACTTGTTGTTTGTGATCCTATTGTGGGGTTATGAATCTTATCCAAAACCAATGCTCCATTCCACACTCTGTTAATCTCTTCAATGGGCACGTTCTTGGTTTCAGGGAGAAAGAAGTAGACGAAGACAATTATGATGACCACCCATCTAGTGAAGAAGAGGAAGATCCCAAATTTAAAGTGACCCAACATCGCCAAGAATTCTTATGCAATGACGAAAGTGAATAAAAGATTCATTGACACATTGATTGATTGCCTCGCCGACCGGATCTCCAAGGGGAAGATCTCGTTGGGAACAAGCCAACCAAGGGGACCACACAACAATGAAAAGGAAGCATGAATATGCATATCACCAACACCACAAATACAGAGTACCCCCTCGATAAATCTTTGTGTCCAGACCTTCCAAACTTGATTCATAAAAGCAAAGCCACAAGGTCCACGGGGGTGGACCAGGTGGAAATCTGTTATATACCTAGGGGGGATAATATGGGGTACCAAGGGAGGTACCCAAGGTAATAATGTAATAATGGGATGGGCCATAGTAATAAATAAGGTGGGACCACAAGTAGTTGATAATAATGTAATGGGCCCATGGTATTAGTTGATGGTATGAGGGAACCATGGTAATGACCCATGGTATTGTATGTATGAGGCCTATATAGAGGCTAGAGACTCCACATGGAGGAGATGAAGTGAATTATTATTGTATGAACAGGCATATGGCTTGTGGAGTGTTCTCCTTCCTTAAGGAGTGAATGTATGGTGTTGCCCTACCATAAGGGTTTTGATAATAAAGAAGAATTTCTATCTATTTTGATCTTGTTATTCTTGGGTTATTTCTATTCTCATATATCTTTTGGATCAGATCTACAACAATTGGTATCAGAGCACTTTCTTGGGCACAAAAGTGGATATATACAACAATTGTTACCCCATATGGACCATAGTAATATACCTTTCTTGTTGTAGCTTTGATACCAATTGTTGTAGATCTGATCCAAAAGATATATGAGAATAGAAATAACCCAAGAATAACAAGATCAAAATAGATAGAAATTCTTCTTTATTATCAAAACCCTTATGGTAGGGCAACACCATACATTCACTCCTTAAGGCAGGAGAACACTCCACAAGCCATATGCCTGTTCATACAATAATCCTTCTCTTCGTCTCCTCCATGTGGAGTCTCTAGCCTCTATATAGGCCTCATACATACAATACCATGGGTCATTACCATGGTTCCCTCATACCATCAACTAATACCATGGGCCCATTACATTATTATTAACTACTTGTGATCCCACCTTATTTATTACTATGTCCCATCCCATTATTACATTATTACCTTGGGTACCTCCCTTGGTACCCCATATTATCCCCCCTAGGTATATAACATTCCATCCCCCTAAGCATGTTTCGTCCCCGAAACATGCGAAGAACACAAATAATAAGATCTACTCAAAAGAGTAGTCCACTGGTACCATGCACATGCATCTAGCCATCCAAGAGAAAGGTGAACCCTCGATCTCCCTGGTGCCTCACTTGCTTGAGATGGAAGTTGACCATGGCAGCTCTTTTGTGTTGATGTGTAGTGGGTGGATCTTCTCTCCTCGCTATCCGTCATGTGACTACTTGGTTTCCATCTTGATGGTTGTCTTGCCGGGTGATGTGGGTGATGATATGTTGAAGTTTTAACCCACGATGTCTTTTTCTTTAATTCACCCTGATGTGGTGCCCGTTGTGGTGTCTTCTTTTCCAATATGACTTCAACTACTGAACCCTCATCAGATGTGTCAGCACCTATTACCTTTTCTGCTTCCGCCTCTGTTTGTGTTTGATTGTCGATCATCACTGGCTCATAATCAGATGTGTAAGTGTCATTAGAGATTTGTGCTTCTGCCTCCATAGTCTCTGCTTGGGTATTAGTGGAAATATCATGCACTGTAATTTTCTTCCTTTTAAACCAGAGCTTCAAGAATTTCTCCTACACATTATTATTAATAGTACCCACGGATTCCATCCAAGGATATCCCAAAACAACATCCATATTATCCATCTCTGAAGTATAAAAATCACCATGCAACACATACTTATCCATAGAAATCTTCAAATCCTTATACACTTGAACATCCTCATCCTCCACCTGTGTGTTTTTAATGTTTTTGGCAGGAACTTGCAATTTTTTTGCCAAATTAACATGGATGAAATTATGCTTGCAACTAGGATTTATAGAAACAATGATCTTCTCTTTCTGAATCAATCCATGAACCTGCAATAAGGATATACCAGTAGGAAATAACCCCACATGTTTCCCCTTATCTTGTTTTCTAGTCTGAGACCATTTGTCCATAAGGAGTTTTTCCATTTCTTCATTCGAGATTTTGGTCAAGGCTATATAGCCCAGTGAGTTCCACCATATGGCGGCCTCTTCTGTCAAAAAAAGTGGTACCATAAACCTCCATATCTCCTCTTTATATATTTTCTTTAGGCTTTGTATGAATTCTTCAATAGTAGGGCTATCATCTTTTCCAGCAAAATATTCCATGAAGAGGGTTTGAAAAAAATTCACTTACTTTGGCGAAAATTTGAATTTGTCACAGTTTCGTCAATATTGCTTAGAATATCTATTATAACCTGCTTTTAGAAATGGAACAATCATTCTGTATCTGCCCATGTGGTAGAAATATTGATCGAGACACTTGGAATTTCAGATGTGTGCTGCTACTCTCCCGCCGTCACCAAAATTTCTGCAAAAAGAGCTGATTTTAAATCAACGATATCTCCTTCATCCGGACTCCGATTCGACTGGTTTTTTTTTTTAAATTGGGTATTTTTCCCAAAGAATTCAGATATGCAATTAGATTTTGCAGATCTTTTACCAGGACGTCTAGATCTGTGCCGCAAAATCGCTGCCCTGAAAATTGTCTGCAACCCCACTGATTTTTAGATCCCACCTTATTTATTACTATGGCCCATCCCATTATTACATTATTAACTTGGGTACCTCCCTTGGTACCCCATATTATCCCCCCTAGGTATATAACAAAATCTATGATTCTTCTTTTTGTTGTGGAGGAGGAAAATAGATAATAGCACAACTCCCACTACTAGAGAATCATACACAGATGCAATCTCTATTGAATACACCAAGAATCAAATAGCTTCATAAAATAATTCACTGCATTGACCCATGAAAACCAAAATGAGATACAAAATTTAAACCACCCAAGGGTGTCCAACGATCTTGTTTTGAATTTTCATTTGGAGATAAAACAATTATCTCAACAAACTAACCAGGTATCTAGTTTTGAATGATTATTTGGAATGGCAAGTGGAAAACACGCATTGCCTACCAAACACCAAAATTTATTTATGCAAAGGTAACTTTCTTCCAATCAAGTCCCAACCAACTACAGTTCGTTTTTCATTGCTCTACTAAACATTTTTTATTGCTAGTATGCAATATTTTGTTATTCAAAGTATTTTTAAATTAAAGAACATAAATCAAATACAACATCTTTATCCAAAAATAATTAGATAATATTTATGATCTTTAGCTTCTACATTCTGTGAATGTAATGTATATCTACCAAAATTAACCAATATTTTCCAAAGAATTTGTAAGGTGACACGGCCAGCATCTACTGGGTACAGTAAGCACATGGTTTTTCTTCAACATCGCATTCTACAAATAAAATCTATTCTAAAAGGATATCTTCAGGGCCATGGGATGGCTTCCCCTTCTCCAAACAATGAACACCATTGAACAAGTCTATAAAATAGCAAAAGTGCAGTTGATTATTTCTTTGTGCTCGACAGTCCCTGGCTACTAGTTCACAATCACCATGAGCAACCACATCAGAAGAAAAACAATTCAGTTGATGGGATTCTTTTTCATGACAGTCTTCATGTTCACGCTTTCTATTCCATACTACCGCTAGTGAGGTAGTACCGCATGTACCAGCGCATTTTGTCTTGGAAATCACATGGCCTTCTTGATACTCTATGCCTTCACCTTCTTCTTTTCAAACTTCGATCCAAGCGCCGCTACATTCATTGTTCCAACAAAAATCTTCCCGGCATGGCTTCATTCAACATGCCACAACATATCTGCAGAAAGAGCCATAATCGAAGCCATAGGTTTTGTCTACGCATCTGAGAACACTCATATAACTAAATTCGACAAAGGTTACCACACTGGTATTGGCATAAAGAATACTCTAATGATATTAGGAGTAACAAATGCTCTTGGTTTCCTTTGCACGTTTATGATCCCTGTAACAAACGACAAATCCTTGGAAGAGCTCCCGCGTGAGGACGAGGAAGGCGATGGAATCAAACTTGAACTCACTCCCCGCCCACTCCCACAACCCAACAGGCCCTGGGGTGGTAGGGGCCAATTCCCGGAATCGTCCCCTACCACCCCAGGGCCTTTTTATCAGGTTTTTTTTGTTAATATTTTAATTTTGTTATTGTTTTTATTTTCATTTTTTTTTATTATTTTGTTTCTATTTTATTTTATTTTTTTAACTTCAAAAAAATACTTTTTATTTGTTTTTGTTAATTTTTTTTTTCCTTAAATTATGTTATATTTTTGAAATAGTTTCCTTTTTTTAATTTTAAATTTTACTAGTAAATTTTGATTTTTTTTTTACATTTTATAGTTTTTTATTTTCTTTTTTATATATATATATATTTTTATATTTGATATTTTTTGTTATGTTTTTTATTTTTTACTTCATGTTTTATTACTTGTTATTATTATTTTATAAATTTGTGTTTTTATTTTTTATTGTTTCTATTTTTTCACAATATTTCAAAATTTGTTTTCTTGTATTATTTTTTGTGTGTTTTTTATTGCTTTTTTTTAATATTTGAATTATTTGATTTTTTTTTTCTTTTTTCTTTTTTTTTACAAGTTAATTTATTTCATTTTTTTTACTTTTTTTACTGGTTTTTTTCCTTTTCTTTTTTAAGGATTTTTAGTCATAATTTTTTTCCATATAATGTCATGTTTGAAATATTTTGAAAACTTACATTTTTTGTAGTCATAATATTTGGTTTTAATTCCATGGTTGAAAAATCGTCAATATTTTAATGTTTTTCTAAGTCATGAATATTTTATCTTTAATACTATGGTTGAAAACAGTTATTCGTATTTTTTCTGAAGTTCATGCTTGAAAATAGTTGGAAATTTAAAGATTTTCAGAGTGATGATATTTTATTTTTTACATCATTATTAAAAAATGTTGAAAATTAACCCTTAAAAAAAAACAAAATGAAACAAAACAAAAACAAAACACAAAACACAAAACACAAAACAAAACACAAAAACAAAAACAAAACAAAACAAAACAAAACAAAAAACAAAAACAAAAAAAAAACAAAACAAAACAAAAACAAAAACAAAAAAAAAAACAAAAACAAACAAAAACAAACAAAAAAAAAAACAAACAAAAAAACAAAAACAAAAACAAAAACAAAAACAAAAACAAAAACAAAAAAGCAAAAACAAACAAACAAACAGAAAAACAAAAGCAAAAACAAAAAACAAAAAAACAGAAAAACAAACAAACAAACAAAAACAAAACAAAACAAAACAAACAAAAATACAAAAGAAAACAAAAACAAAAACAAAAACAAAAAACATAAACATAAACAAAAAACAAAAACAAAAACAAAACAAACAAAGCAAAACAAAACAAAAAACAAAAAAACAACAACAACAAACAAACAAAAACAAAAAACAAAAAAACAAAACCAAACCAAAACAAAACAAAAAACGACGTTATTCCAACATCAACTTTCTTTTTTCAGGGTGTTTTTTGCACACAAAAATTTGGTTAACATTCAGGTTTTACTGTCATTTTTAAAAAAAATTGAAAATATACACACAAAAAAAAAAAAAAAATTAACATCAACACTTTTCATTTTCAACCTATCTTTTCATGTTTTTTGGGGGTTTTCGGGCTAGAGTACTTGTTTTGAGGTAATAGTTCTCATTTGATCAGTAACTATGTTTTTTCACTGGAAATTTTTGGAGATAATTATTTTCTTGTCTTGGTACTCAATTAGCTCATAGCTCATCTTAACATCCTCATTCTGAATGGAAAACAGAGATAGTGAACAAATGTTTGGAAGGATATCTTCATTGTTTTGTATATAATAAATAAACACAATGGTTCAAGTGGTTACCTTTGGAAAAATGGTGGTACAACACTTCCTTCTACACCACAACAAAAATGACCTTTTTATGGCACTTTATGCATATCATCCATTGTCCATCGCATCGTCGTTAAGAGACAATTCTAAGGTTCAAGCAATGGAAGATCCATCGAGCATCAACAACAAGTTATCTAACTCTTAAAGGATAACCTGACTCTCGTGTAGAACCGAATGAAACAACATGTAGATCAACATTGTAGTGAAAGAATATTTGACATCGGCGATTGGGTATTTTTACAGATACAACCATACAAAAACATTTCTCTAGAGAAAGCTAAGAAGTATAATAAATTATCACCCAAGTACTATGGCCCTTACAAGGTTTTTCAAAACATTGGTAAGGTGGCATACAAACTGGAGTTTCCTACATCTTCGTGATTACAACCAATTTTTCATGTTTCATGCTTAAATAAGGTTATAAGTGTAGAGCCTTGAACCTGTACCTTCCCATATACCTCTCAGCCTCCTTTTCCCACTCATTTCATCCACCAAATTGATTAAATCATTGTATTTTAGGGCTTTTTACATGATTTTCTAACTATGCTAAGTGACTGTTGTTTGGTTTAGAATTTTGGTTCAGAGTGCTGTGTTTCCGCAGCCAACACAGGTTTTTGTAGCTGATCCAGGTTTTTGCAGCTCGCACAGGATTCCGCAGCTGTTTTATTAAACGATATGTTGCAGGTGTCCTCTAAGAAGATGAGCCACATGGGCAAGTTCCAGGGGTCAAGGACATGGTACGTGTCCCACCAAATCACCCAGAACAGCCATAAAAGCCCGCGGTCAACAAGGAGGCAAATACCGGTCAACAGAAGTGTTCAGCGGTGGCACGGCTCTGCGTTGCTCTGTTTTTGGGCACGTGAAGCTAGGTGGCATCATCCTCAGCCACAGAGACAATCTAGAAGCATGAATCCAACAGCCATATTCCCCAGATTGAATGAACACGATGACAGTTACCTAGATCCCGGGACGCAGAGGATTCACGTGTTTTTAAACAGCTGGTTGAATAACATAGATCTCGTAAAAGTAGTTTGCTTTCTCCTTATAAATAAAGCATCCTTGAACGCTGTAGAGTTAGTCGTTTGGTAATCATTTTTGTATGTAATTTTGAGCTCCCCACTGTACTTTTACATTTGCTGTCAATACATGAGAAGACTGTTTTGCATTTAAGCGTATAACTGCTCCTTGAACCGGCTGAAGTAGGCAGAGGGCCCCTGTTTGCTGAAGCCCTGTACAGTAACCTTTAATTTCTAGCATTTCTTTTTCTTGTTTCATGTATAATAGTTGTACAGATGTCTTTTAAAATTGTTGCGTTTTTATTTCTTTTCAACATGTATATTAGCTGTACATAAACTTTGATTTCTGTTGATTTACATTTCTGCACTTTTATGTTCATGACTGATCAGTGTGTTATGCAGGTTTCTTAGGCAAGCCCGGGACAGTTTTCCTTCTTTTCTTTTCATAATTAGTGGCATGCGTGATCATCTTGTCTATGTTGCTGACATTCATTGTTTTTCAGTTTTGATTTTCCTTATTGTCATTTCTTTAACTTGCATATTTACTTTCTGCTCTTAGATATCAAGTTTTTCATCTATTGATGGTTCCTTTTCCATAATCAAATAACTTTATTGGGAGCCAAAATATCACTTAGTATAGCTTGATTTAGTTTGCTTTAGAACTCACATTACTTGACTTATTCATAACTATTTCTTACATGATAAATTCAGCTGAAAGGCAAAAGGTTAAGAGAAAGTTAAAGTGTTGTGACTAGTCTCTTTTATGTAATTTCACTTAGATTTCACATTGCTTAACATTTCATGATATCTTTCCATAGAAAGGATTAAGTTGAAGAGTTGAAATAGTGTGAGATAGTTGTTCTTAATTTTTGGATTTCATTTTCATTTTCATTCAGCAGCAGAGACACTGGGTCGATGTCATTAGTCCTTTATTTGATTTCTTTATTTTCCTTTAAGAGTTGATTTTATTGCAGTTGTTGTTCAAACTTTCTTGTAGAATACTTTTTAAGTTTTGAGAAATCATTTAGAGATCACCACAATGATCCACATTTCACTTGCTTTATTACTTCCATCACATCACAGTAGGAAAGATACATTCGAAAACAAACTTAAAAAGCTAAAAACGACAAAAGACTAAGAAAACGGTTACCTAAGTACATATAGTACACCTCACTTCATCAGCTTACGAGCCTCGGGTTGACATTTAAAAGTTGCAATTTAGACATCACTAAATTGACCAAACATTTTGGCACCGTTGCCGGGGAAGTGAAATTAGGTAGCCAAATTCTTAAAAAAAAAAAAAAATTCAAGGAAGAAAATTGATAACATCTCAAATTATGCTCTCCTCTTGCACTTAATGTGATCTGGAGGATCAGAAAAGAGAGAGTTATTGGTTTAATAGTTTCTTGAGTATGCTCTCTTTTTGCACCTAGAGTGACCTGGAAGATCAGAAAGAGAATTATTAGCCCGACTTGAAGAAAAAATAAAAATGACATGCATAGAGCAAGAGATTCTAGGGGAAGGTTTTTAGCTAGAGCCAAAAGTTCGATTTTTACAACTCCATCTACTTCAAGGAATAGACAAGAGACACCTCCATCATCTCCAACTTACACTCCTAGCCCTAGGATTCCTGGAATTCAAGAGGCAGGAGTCGACTCTCCCACACCTTCCATCAAATCTGAACTAGAAAGAGATCCTTTCCTTCCTTCTACAGAGAGACAAATTGTAATTGAAGAAGTAGAATCATCTGAAGAAGAGGGAGAAATTCCTTCTCGTACACCCTTAGTAGAAGAACCAGAAGACTCTTAAGTCTCCCGGGAAACTACCATGACAGAGGAAGGAGCAACTGGATTTGGTAGAGGTAGAGGTAGAGGAGGAGGAGGAAACAATGGAGGAGGTAGAGGTAACATTGGGGGAAATAGGGATGGGGATAACTCATTCGGGTTTCCTATAGTTGATGAGGACTCCCGAGCTACAATGAAAAACATCTCACCATATGTCCTCCCAAACTTCCATGGGTTTAGGAATGAGGACCCTGAAACATTTCTATTTGAGTTTGAGGTAGTGTGTCGAACTTATGATTATTTGGAAGACTCTCAAAAACTCAAATTGTTTCCTTCAACATTGAAAGGAGCAGCCTTGAAATGGTTCATGGGATTACTCACTCAATCCATTAGGTCTTGGAATGATATGAAACAGGCATTTTTGGATAGGTACCTGGACTATTGTATGCCCACCAATCACAAGGATGAGGTATTCAAAATGATGCAAAAAGAAGATGAAAACTTGGAGGAGTTACTTGAAAGATTTCAATATAATCTGAAAAGAGCAAAAATGAGTAACCTGGATGAGGAGACCTTGAAAGCCCTTTTATTAAAAGCCATTAGAGATGAATGGATAGATATTTTGAACATGATGGGAAAAGGAGATATATCTCAACTTCCACTTTCTGACATAGCAGAATTATGTGTCCATCTCTCAAGGGGGAAATTTAAAACTCAAAAAGGGCCTAGAGATCCTTCTCTCATCAGAGCAAATAAATCTGCAACTGGATCGGTAAGTAGGTCTGAGATTGGCAACATGCTTGATGAATTCAAAACTGATATTTTAGGGAGTCTTAGTGAGCAACTGGACACCCTTAAGATTCACAATAAGCAGAAAGCAAAAGCTGAGGCTTTGGCCATCTTTTTCCCAAAGTGTAGGAAGAAACATGCTCTAAGGGAATGTCCCTTGGATGCAAAAGTTGTAGAAACATGTGTAATTTGTTCAGAGAATCATGAGACCAAGGATTGTCCTTCAATTCCTGGGCTCAAAGCTATCTTTCAAGAAGATCCAAATACAAGCGAATCTCTCCGTTTTGTTGCAAGGAGACCTTGGCAGGGGCAACAAAATCAAGGGTTTAGCAACTCTATGAATTTTCAACCCCCACCAAATTGGAATCCTTGGCAACAACCTTGGTCCCAACCTCAAAATCCTTTTCAATCATGGGTACAAAGTATGCAAAATCCTTATGGGAGATTTGCTCAATTTTACCAATATCCTCCATCTTTTCAAAACCAACAAGCTCCATAACTTCCAAATCAAAATCCACATCTATCATTGCCATTTCCACAACAACAACAACCTTCTCAACAAAATCCAAACTCTCAACTCTTGCTTCCATTCCAACAGAAGTCAAATCAACTTCCTTCTCAGCCATTGCCAAACCCCAATAATAAAAACCCTCAAAATGCCTACATGATGGAGGGTCAACAATTTCCTACCTATATGATTGTTCCTCTCAATGAAGTACAACTCAGATCAGGTAGAGTCCTAGATAAACCTTCTATAAATGCTCAAGAGCAAAGCATTTTTGAGGAAGAGTCTCTTGAAGCCAATAAGGGTTCTGAAGCATCTCTTCAAAACCCAAGTACTCAAAAAGAAAAAGAAAAAGAGTTAACCCCCACAACTCCCATAGTTGAGCAACCTGCATCTTTATCCGCACCTCCTTTTCCCGAAAGATTACAAATTGACAAAGGAGTGGAAAAAAAAAATTGGTTGCCTGACTATAATTTTCTAGATGAATTGAAGAATGTCTGTATCAAGATTCCCTTTTTACAAGCCATTAAAGAGATTCCTATTCTAGCAAAAACAATAAAGGAGTTGAGTCTTAAAAGACCAGTAAGGAAACCAAGAGATACAAGAAGGATCCACTTGGTAGGGAAAATTGCATATATCATGATGGGAAAAATTACTATGCAGAAATGTGTAGATCCTGGTAGTCCAATTGTCAAAACACATATGAATGGGGTAGAAATACCAAATACTTTGATTGATTTAGGGGTTGCTATCAACATCATGAGTAGACAGACTATGGAACAGCTAAAACTTCCTAATCTTCTTTTTACACCTACTTTATTGCAACTTGCAGATCGATCAATTATTAAACCAGATGGTGTATTAGAAGACATTCCAGTCTCCCTAGACTCTTGGGAATATCCAGTGGATTTGATGATTTTAACTCCCAAGAGTAATCTAGGTGGACATCCTCTTATTTTAGGAAGACCTTAGCTAGCCACAGCTGATGCTTTCATAAGTTGTAGGTATGGGGATATGTATATTTCTGATGGTAATTCGACAAAGAAATTCAATCTTTATCGTCCAGCAAAAGAAATTACAGAAATAGGGGATAATGAGTGGGTTGATGATGAAGATACTATACGACCTGTCTTTACCATTTCTGAGATCAGTGAAGATAGTCAAATTCTGAACACATTAGAAAATTTTGAACCATCTTCAGAATATGACCACACACAATTTCAGTTGGATTCTGACATTGAGTGTCTATCATCTAGACAAATGTCTCTTTTCTCTATGGAAGAGTTTGGTAGTTCTACCATTGAGATTTTTCCAGGAAAAACATTGAATATCAACAAAAACTTGGAAAAATCACAACAGGAAGAGCTAACCAAAGTCTTACAAAAACATTCTACTGCATTTGCATGGAATATACTGATATGAAAGGTATTGACCCGAAGACTTGCATTCATCACATCTACATTGAGGAAAACAGTAGACCAATCAGACAACCTCAAAGAAGGATGAATCCAAACCTTAGGGAGATAGTGAAAGAAGAGCTCCAAAAGTTACTTAATGTAAACTTCATTTACCCCATTTCAGATAGCCGGTGGGTTTCTCCTTTGGTTATAGTACCTAAAAAGAATGCTAAATGGAGGGTTTGCATTGATTATAGGGAATTGAACAAAGCAACTTTGAAGGATCACTTTCCTTTACCCTTTATTGATCAAGTATTAGATACTTTAGCAGGCAAAAAGTATTTCTCATTTTTGGATGAGTTTAGTGGTTACAATCAGATTCAGGTAGCACCTAAAGATCAGGACAAGACCACATTTACCTGTCCATGGGGAACTTTTGCTTACCGAGTACTTCCTTTTGGATTATGTAATGCACCTGCAACATTTCAAAGGGCAGTAATAGGGATCTTTTCTGATCTAATTCATGATTGTGTAGAGGTCTATATGGATGATTTTATAGTTTATGGTAATTCATTTGAAGAGGCATTAGAAAATTTGGAAAAAGTCCTTATAAGATGTAAAGAAACAAATCTTTCATTAAGTCATGAAAAATGTTTTATGATGTTTACTGAAGGGATTTTTTTAGGACATCATATTTCAGGAGATGGAATTAAAGTTGATAAATCAAAAGTTGAAGTCATCTCCAAGTTACCTATTCCAAATTGTCAAAAAGATGTTAGAAGTTTTCTTGGATTTACTGGATATTATAGAAGATTTATTGAAAACTTCACTAAGATAGCATCTCCGCTTTTCAAATTACTTACAAAAGACAGTGAATTCAATTGGGGTCCTGACTGTCAATCTGCATTTGAAACTTTAAAAACAAGAATATCTGAAGCACCCATTTTGAGAGGGCCAAATTGGAAACTTCCTTTCCATATTTCTACAGATGCTTCAGATACAGCTCTAGGAGCTACGTTGGGTCAAAAGGATTTAATTCCTTACGCCATTTACTACACCAGTAAAAATTTGACTCCCACTGAGTTAAATTATACTGTGACAGAAAAAGAGTTCTTAGCCGTTGTTCATGCAATCAACAAGTTTAGACATTATATAACAGGCTATGAAACTTTTGTCCATACTGATCATTCTGCAATTAGATATCTCATGAACAAACCTGTTACTAATGGCAGAGTTACAAGATAGCTTTTACTTTTACAAGAATTCAATATTACTGTGTTAGATAGACCAGGAAAACAAAATACAGTAGCTGATTTCTTGTCTAGAATCCAAAATACTAACGAAGATTCTCCTGTAGAGGATAAGTTTCTAGATGAATATTTGTTTGCAGTAACTACTAAAACTCCTTGATATGCAGATATTGCTAACTATTTGGTTACAGGGAAGCTACCTCCACACTTATTTCCTAATGAGAAAAGGAAAATCATTCAAGAGAGTTCAAAGTATTCATGGATTTCTAATGAATTGTTCAAAACAGGGCTAGATTGTGTGATCAGAAGATGTGTTCGGGAAGATGAAATGCCTGACATCCTTAAGGCATGTCATGATGAACCCTGCGGTGGACACTTTGCTGACAAGAGGATTGCCTATAAAATCCTTTCTTTAGGATATTATTGGCCTTCTCTCTTCAAAGATGCAAAACAATATGTTAGAAGGTGTGAAAGCTGCCAAAGAGTTGGGAGACCAACTCTTTCAAATGAAATGCCATTACAGCCACAGGTACTCATCGAACCCTTTGAAAAATGGGCTTTAGATTTCATTGGACCTATTAATCCACCATCTAGACAAAAGAAGTATATATTGGTTTGCACTGATTATGTTACTAAATGGGTAGAAGCCAAGGCATTGCCTTCTGCCACTGAAAATTTAGTTGTTCAATTTCTTTTTGAGGATATTTTTACTCGTTTTGGTGTCCCAAGAGAAATTGTGACAGATCAGGGAAGTCAATTTACATCTAACTTGATGGAGAAGTTGATGGAAGAATAAAAATTCAAGCACAGAAAATCTACTCCATACCATCCGCAAGCAAATGGTCAAGTGGAATCTACAAATAAAGTTCTTGAGAGCATCATCACCAAAACTGTTCATCTCCACAGAAGAGATTGGACAGAAAGGCTTCCTGAAGCCTTATGGGCCTATAGAACTACATGGAGGAACACAACAGGACATTCTCCCTATGAACTTGTTTATGGGAAAGAAGTCTTGCTCCCCATTGAGTTTCAAGTCAAGACCTTCAAGATGGCAGTTTAGTTGGGGATGAATCTATCAGAAGCCCAAAAGTGCAAAATGGAGCAGCTGAATGAGCTAGATGAAATAAGACAAGATGCAATTTTAAGGACTGATCTAGTTCAGCACCAAAGAACTAAGTGGCATGACAGATATATCAAAGAGAGAAAGTTTCAAAAGGGAGATTGGGCGTTACTGTTTGATTCCAAGTTTAAAGACTTCAAAGGAAAATTTCAGACTCATTGGCTTGGACCATATGAGATTGATGAAGTTTTTAGCAATGGAGCAGTTCGAGTCAAGACTATTGATGAGTTTCAAACTCCTCTCATTGTGAATGGCCACCGATTGAAAATTTATCATAAGCCACTCTCAAAAGAGGACTTTGTCAAAATGTTTCAAGAAAATTCTGCAATGAGGCTGGTGGAGAGGAATCCTTCTCCTCCATCAGCCTAAGCTTTGTTTCTTTCAGTTGAAAAAAAAAAAAAAAAAATCTTTTGTATAAGCCTGAAAACCAATCATAGATTGGCAGTCTTATACAGAAAATGTAGAGTGAAAATCAGGGACACCTGACACTCTATATTTTCCAAAAAAAAAAAAAAAATCTCTCTTCCTTTCCATCTTCACTCCACCTCACTTGTCATTTTCATTTTCACCACCATCTCATCTTCATCTCCATTCCACTTCACTCCACTTCATCTCCATCTCATTCCACTCATTTCATTCCATTCCATCAATAAAAGTCCCTCTCAGGACTATTTCATTTAGTTAGTTATTTTTATAACTATATTTGTGCAGTTAAAGGGGTGTTGTCTCAGTTTCCGCAGCTGGGAACCGTTTCTGCAGCTAGCACCAGTTTCCGCAGCTTGAAACGATTTCTGCAGCCAGCATCACTCTGTCTCTACAGCCAACAGCACTCTGTTTTCAAAAAAATTATAGTCAAAGGTTAGCATCATCATCACCAAAGGCAACAAAGATATGAGTCATCTGCAAGATCAAAAAGCAATAATGGGTCAGAAGCCTTAATCAACAAGTGGCAAACTTCCAAAGGTATGATCAAAATCTCTACCAAATAACAATTTAATGTCATTGTATGCATAGTTATTAGATCATGGAAATTCCACTAAATACAATGATTTGATACGGCAAGATTCATATCACTCCTCTTCCACGATGATAATCCATCCACCTCATTCCTTTCTAACGGTCCCATAATCACTCTTAATTCAAACTCGAAATGGGGCTGCTCTTTCATTTATTGGTCGTACGTAGAAGAAGTGACCTACTGTACTACGGCTCTCCTCCACCATAATTTCCACAGCCAACGTTGAGACGTGGCGTAAACCAACCAATTCGAAAGGACGCAGCCGTTATACTGCCCAGTTATCACTTCGCTCCCGCATGCATTTGATGCTAAACCCGTGACTGTTGCTTACCTCGTGCTCATACCATTCTCTGCTCTCCATTTCCGCTGCAACCTCCATAGCTTTGCTCTCTCCATTTCCGCTGCAACCTCCATAGCTTTGCTCTAAACCCTGATTACAGTCACTGCATATGCTTTGCATTTCGATTACAGCCACTCCATTTCCCTTAAGCATCCCGTAATCAGCTCGTTTTCCCTTTAACGTCCACACACAGTAAAATTCTCAGCCGGGGTTGAAAGCCGAGAATGGGAAAGTTACTTAGAGCTGAACCTGAGGGCCCAAAATACCTGGAGGGGTATCTGCAGACAAAGGAATCATTGAAGAAAGCAAAGTGGCTGAAATTTATTCAAAAGTTCAGAGGTTATAATAAGGAAGTCACTAAAGCTTTTGCTCGGTCCTTTAATGGACACGTAGTGGAGGTAGGGGATTTGAAATTTACAATAACAGAGGCCACAATAGCAGCAGCAACCAGTTTACCACAACAGGGAGACAGATGGTTTAAAAACAGAGGTCTGGATGATCAAGGATGGAAAGTCATGCTCAAGAACCCAGGTATGGATACTTCCATATTTACCAAAGGAATTCCTGTGCATATAATCAAAGAAGAATGGTCTACGCTGTTATTACTTGTTCAGAAGTTTATTACATGCGAGGGTCGTTTTGGCACTATGTACATGTATCATGCAAGGATTATGATGAATTTTATGGAGGGCCATGCCCTTAATTTACCTTACTTTCTGTTAGCAAGCCTAAAGAAAATGAGCTCTACTGTTCAGAAACATGTAGGCCATATTGAATCCCACCTTTACCATCACGGGCTCATTAGAATTCTCATTGAAGATCAATTGAAAAATAATAACGATACTTGGGAAAAGTTTTTAATCAGAAATCACTTCCAAGAAGTGACTGAAGCCTCTGCCAGTAGTTCCCCAAAAATCCCAAAAAGAAGTAGGAGGAAAGAAAGAAATGTTACAACTCAGGACTCTCCTACAAAAGACACTCAGGAAACTGTTCAGGAGGAAGAAGAAGAGGGAGCTAGAAATAAGAAGCAGAAAAAGGACAAAGGTAAAATAACTATTCAAGAGACATATCCATCCCCTGAACCATTTGTAGAAGAAGAGTCTCAAACCCTGGCAGAGAGGTTAGCACATCTTCAAGCTGCTGCCTCAGCAAAGAAACAAAAAGAAAAACAGAGTGCCCAGAAAGTAAGCACTAGTCCATATGTGAGAAGAAGCAGTAGGCTCAAAGGAAAGAAGAAAGTGACCCAAGAAAAACAATCACACTTCATTGATTTAGGTGAAGGAACACCTGAAAAAGGTCCAGCTCAGCAAGACATAGAGGCAAGTCCTCCACGTGAGGAAAGTCCTTTTCAGCTGGAAAGAGAAAACAGTCCTCCTTTACCAGAATTTGAGTTCAGGCCGAGAAAAACACCTGAGGTAGATTCCACCCAGCAAGAAGCATATAACTACTTAGAGTCCTTAGAACAATCAGCTGCAGGACCAAGCACTACCTTGCCACTTGATGCACAAGTGCAGTCTTTAAAACATGAAGTGTTTGAGCTAGAAGTCCTAAACAGGCACATTAAACAAGAAAATGAAGCATTATAAGAGCAAAGTAAAGTGGACAAGATTGTCCATGACAATACCATGCTTCACTTAGGACTGTGGCAGAAGAAGAATAGAAAGTTGAAGAAAAAGTGTAAGAAGCTGAGCAGGGCATTGATTAATTTGAAGTTCGGGTGTCTAGTCAAGAAGCCAAGGACCATTTTGGCATCAAGGAGAAAGAGAAGAAGGCTGGATGTTCTTGCAGAAGCATCAGAGCACATGGATTGAGGAAAAGAACTAAGTTTTGGTTGCATGAGGACATGCAACACCTTCACAGTGGGGGTATGTAGAGCCTTGAACTTGTACCTTCCCATATACCTCTCAGCCTCCTTTTCCCACTCATTTCATCCACCAAATTGATTAAATCATTGTATTTTAGGGTTTTTTACATGATTTTCTAACTATGCTAAGTGACTGTTTTTTGGTTTAGAATTTTGGTTCAGAGTGCTGCGTTTCCGCAGCCAACACAGGTTTCCGCAGCTGATCCAAGTTTCTGCAACTCGCACAAGATTCCGCAGCTTTTTTATTAAACGATATGTTGCAGGTGTCCTCTGAGAAGATGAGCCACATGGGCAAGTTCCAGGGGTCAAGGACATGGTACGTGTCCCTCCAGATCACCCAGAACAGCCATAAAAGCCCGCAGTCAACAAGGAGGCAAATACCGGTCAACAGAAGTGTTCAGCGATGGCACGACTCTGCGTTCCTCTGTTTTTGGGCACGTGAAGTTAGGTGGCATCATCCTCAGCCACGGAGACAATCTAGAAGCACGAATCCAACAGCCATATTCCCCAGATTGAATGAACACGATGACAGTTACCTAGATCCGGGGACGCAGAGGATTCACGTGTTTTTAAACAGCTGGTTGAATAGCATAGATCTCGTAAAAGTAGTTTGCTTTCTCCTTATAAATAAAGCGTCCTTGAATGTTGTAGAGTTAGTCATTTGGTAATCATTTTTGTATGTAATTTTGAGCTCCCCACTGTACTTTTACATTTGCTGTCAATACATGAGAAGATTGTTTTGCATTTAAGCGTATAACTGCTCCTTGAACCGGCTGAAGTAGGCAGAGGGCCCCTGTTTGCTGAAGCCCTGTACAGTAACCTTTAATTTCCAGCATTTCTTTTTCTTGTTTCATGTATAATAGTTGTACAGATGTCTTTTAAAATTGCTGCGTTTTTATTTCTTTTCAACATGTATATTAGCTGTACATAAACTTTGATTTCTGTTGATTTACATTTCTGCACTTTTATGTTCATGACTGATCAGTGTGTTATGCAGGTTTCTTAGGCAAGCCCGGGACAGTTTTCCTTCTTTTCTTTTCATAACTAGTGGCATGCGTGATCATCTTGTCTATGTTGCTGACATTCATTGTTTTGCAGTTTTGATTTTCCTTACTGTCATTTCTTTAACTTGCATATTTACTTTCTGCTCTTAGATATCAAGTTGTTCATCTATTGATGGTTCCTTTTCCATAATCAAATAACTTTATTGGGAGCCAAAATATCACTTAGTATAGCTTGATTTAAGAAAGATTCTTCGGCGAAAATCACATGGAATATCATTTGTCGACGCGTTTCGAACCAACTAGTGTGGTTCATCGTCAGGACAAGTTGAAGCAACAGATCCAGCTTAGCATGATAAATAGTTTGAGCAGAGACTCCAATGGCTAAATTAACGGCTAATTTTGACCTTAGGCCAGGTCAAATTCTTATTTACTATTTTTAAGGAAATCAGTTGAATTCGGTAAAGAGGATGGTTATAAAAAGGGAATCTGTTTATTTATATATATATATATATATATATATATATATATATATAAGGTAGGAATAAATGGTTGGTTTGCTAGTATATTTATTTATTTATTTTATTCAATTTATAAAATAATTATTATTGGTATTGGTATTCTACATATATATATATATATATATATATTGATTAAAATAATAAGATGACTAGTTTTTTATTCACTAATAATTTAATGGTTAGTTTATTTTTATGGAAGTTAGTTAAAATAATTTTAAGGTTAAATATATAAATATATATATTCTATGATTAAAGTTAAAATATTCGGTTATTAAGGTGAAAGTTAGGGTTAATGGTTAGAATTAAAAGGATAATTTATTTACTTATTTAAATTATTTAATAATTATTATATATATATACATGCCTATATATATAATTAATCATAGGTTGAGAAAGTAATTAATAATTAGTTTATAATAATGTTTAGGACCAATCCCATACAAATAATTCTAAGGGGTATTAAGATCAAAAAATATTATCAAAAATATAATTTAAAAGGAATTAAAGTTAAATAAAGGGCCAAAGAATATAGAAGTTAACTAATAATAATAAAATGGAAAAATGGATTTAATAAAATAAAGCAAAGTTAGTTGGAAAATAGTTAAAAATTATAACAAGATTAGAATGACTATAGAAATGATAATTTTATTTAAATTATATTAATATAAAAATAGTAATAATCTTATTTAATTTATATTAATAGATAAAGGTAATTAAGTTCAAAAATCAAAGTTAACTATTATGAGTTAATGGGAATAAGTAAATGCCTACAATGGAATATATAAGTAAAAATATTAATTAAAAGAATCATTAAATTATAAGTTGAATAATACTTTAAATAAATAACCTAAAATAATAAATTAATTTCTATTTTATTAATATAAAACCAATCAATTTATTTAAATTTCATTAGTAAATAAAGGGAAATTATTACCATAAGATCAAGGAAGAAGAAATAATAAATTAATACTATTTAGAAGAATCAAAAAAGGTAAAAAAGGACTTTATAAGAACTACAGGGCCAAAATAGGTTAAAAACAAAATAAGAGGGCCACAGAATACTAAAAAGAACAAAGAAATAAATAAATAAAAATAAAAATAAAATAGAATAGAATAAATAAAAATAGATATAATAGAGACGAAAAACCAAAGAGGATAAAAAAACGACTAGGACGAGAGGGCAGGGACCCAACACCTACTGAATTTCCACCCGTCATCCCTATTGAGATTGCTTGGTCTCTTTTTAATCTCAAGCGCTTCCCTGAATTTTCGATGGTGGAAATGCGAAACCTTAGCTATAACACTGGCCTCTTCAATACAAACATGATGATTGGTTTTCTCAGCATGTTCAGCCAAAGCGGAAGACTTAGCTCTCCTATGCTTAAGATCCGCTGCGTGCTCGCTAATCCTCTGATTAATGGAATGACCAGTCTCCCCAATATAGGGGGTCCCACAGGAACAAGGGATCATATAAATGCCCTTCATATCCTTAGGGTCGATAGGATCTTTCACTGATCTGAGGGACATACGAATGGTGTTCAGGGGCCTGAAGGTCACAGGGACATTATGCCTCTTAAAAATCCTGCCAATTTTATCAGTGGTCCCTTGAACATAAGGAAGATGGACACCTGGAATCCGATCTCTCGGTTCTCTTTTTGCCATAGAATTCCTGGAGGCTTTAAGGAAAGCCTTATGACCCAAGAATCTACTATAACCATTCTTTGCAAAGACATCCAGCAGATGGGATTTTTCTTTTTCAAAGCTCTTCTTGTCAGAGATCCTTAGGGCCCGAGTAGCAAGTGTACTAAGGACACCCATCTTTTGCGCCGGGAAAGGAGCAGGAGGTAGATGGTTGCCTTCCTTTCCTTGATATTCTTATTTCTAGGAATGATGATGGTTCCCTCGCCCATCGAGTTTTCCGGAAGAAAACTCATACGGAGCAATATCTTCTTGCTAGTTCGCACCATTTCCCAGCGCAAAAGATGGGTGTCCTTAGTACACTTGCTACTCGGGCCCTGAGGATCTCTGACAAGAAGAGCTTTGAAAAGGAAAAATCTCATCTGCTGGATATCTTTGTGAAGAATGGTTATAGTAGATTATAGCCTTAGAAAGCTGGTCTGCTTCCTCATTCTTGTCCCTGTAGATGTGGGAAATAGTAAAATTGTTAAAGGATGACTTTAAAAACATAATTTCTTCTACAAGAGTCTTCAGAATCTGGTTTTGACAAGATGCATTTCCATTAACCCATTTTATGACATTCAGAGAGTCTCCGAAGATTTGAATTGTGAAGATATTTCTTTGAAGTAACTAGCATAGGAGAAGGCGCAAGGCAGACAGCTCAGCATAGTTGTTTGTACCAGGTCCTAGCCCTACAGATGCTTTTAAAGTATGATCAGGGTTTAAGTGAATGCACAGGCCTACTCCAGCCTTGTTATTCTGGGAAGCCCCGTCAAAATAGGCCCAAGGAATGCCCTCCAAGATAGTAACAGGCTTTTGATTCTTTTGAAGATTTTTAGCATCAGGGATCGGGATGGCAAAGTATATGGCAGCACAATTGATGGCAATGGTGGCTATGGGAGTGTCCTTGTCTTGAAACAAGCTTTTGTTCCTTGCTAACCATACACCCCAAAAGAAAATAAGAGGCAGATTTCTCATGTTTCCCTCTGGATAGTTTTGCCACCATTTCCTCCAAGCCTCTTCCAAAGGATCTAATCCCCACTGAGATTTTACCTTAATCAGATAGGTTACCTCCTCCCAAATTTTTTGAGAGACTACACAGGCTGTAAAGAGATGTCTGATAGATTCCTCTTCTGACTTGCATAAGGGGCACCTCCCAGGCCCAACTAAATATCTGGCTTGTAAAATGTCCCAAGTTGGGACCTTTCTTTTGAGTATGCACCATAGGAAAATCCTGGCCTTAGCTGGGCATTTTAATTCCCATATGTTTTTCGCCCACCAGTCTGGTGTTCCCCATCCTTTCTTTTCCATTAAGAAAGTATATCCATCTTTTGGGGAATATTCTCCTGTTTTGCCTTGCGCCCATATCAGACGATCTGGTTCGTCTTTTAGCCTAACATTTGAACGATGCAGTTCTTGGATGTAAGAAGCCCATTCGTTCTTCCATCTGATATATATTCCTAAGTCTTCATCATTCTTCCAAGCTTGACCCCATATAGTAGAGTGGCCTACTTTCTCCACCTGATTTAGAGTTGTAATTCCTTTACTATCAAGATGTCTGAGAAAACCAAGTGACAAGGCAAAAGCTTCATTACAACCTACCCATGGGTCTCTGCTGATTCTGATATGTCTTCCATCTCCCACTTTCCAAGCCAAACCTTGTTCAATCACAGAGAAGGCCTCCACCGTGGCCTTCCAGATGACTGAGATATTCTTCATTTTCTTATCTTGGCTCCGAATCCAGTCTTCCAAAGGAACTGGATCAATGTACTTCCTTTTAACCACCCTTGTCCAAAGATTCTCCATCGAGATTAATCTCCAGCCTGATTTAGCTGCTAGGGAAAGACTGAACTCAGGGAGCCTTTTTATTCCCCATCCTCCCCAATCTTTTGGTCTAGCCACCTTATCCCATGCCACCCAGGGTAAGATGGAGGATTCTTTGGTTCCTGCCCATAGAAATCTGCAACACATTCTTCTAATTTTCTCCATCACTCCTATGGGGATCCATGTTAAAGCTGCCCAGTATACTGGAATGGCTAACAAAATAGATTTTATGAGGGTCAATATGCCAGCTCTGGAGAGCCACTTGAAACTCCAATGTGAAATTCTGGCTTCTAGCTTTGCTATGAGCCAGTTCCAATCCTCTTTTTTATAAGCTGCCGGCTTTAGCCAAAACCCCAGATATTTGAAAGGGGAGTCCAGTGGTTGATGGTGGTAGGGAAAAAGATTAGCCATCATGGATCTTTCTCTTCTGTCAAAATCTGCCACACAAACTTGAGATTTCCTAGAGTTTATCTGCATTCCAGTAGCTTTCAGAAATAGATCGAAAATGCATTTTAACTCCTTAAGTTCATTATAAGATCCATTGGTGAAAATCAATATATCATCGACAAAAAGCAGGTGAGTGATAAAAAGATTAATTGCTACCTCAATACCTTTTACCTTCTCCTCTCTTCTGGCTTTATGAATCAATCTGCTTAGCCCTTCTGCCACTAGAAGAAACAGGAGAGGGGATAAAGGACAGCCTTGCCTGAGGCCTCTTTGGCTATTGAAAAAAGGGGAGGCTGCTCCATTGATCAGAACTGCAAAACTGACATTTGTGATACAGCCCATTATCCAGCTGATAAAAGAATAGTTGAAGCCCAAATGAGTAAGCAACATCCGGAGATAGAGCCAGTTTATTCGGTCATATGCTTTGGAAAGATCTATTTTGAGTACCGCTCCCTTCTTTTTCTTTTGTCTGACACTGTGAATTACCTCCTGGGCTACTCCAATGGCTTCATGAATTTGTCTTCCATCCAAAAAACCAAATTGTTCCATTGAGATGTTTCTTGACAGGATAGGAACAATTCTGATAGCTATTACCTTAGCAATGATCTTGTAAATACAATTACACAAGGAGATTGGTCTGAAATCTTCAAAGCTCTCTCGATCATCCTTCTTAGGAATGAGAGCAATAAAAGTTGAATTAAAAGGCCTGTAGACTTCTCCTTTCTGTCTTGATTCTTCTACTACATCAGTAATTTCAGAGCCTATTTGGTCAAAGAAGGAGAGAAAGAGTTCAATAGTCCAGCCATCAGGTCCTGGACTTTTGTCTTTGGCCATATGTTTCATAGCAGCTTCAACCTCCTCCTTGGAAACAGGGATTGATAGCTCTTCTGCTTCTTCCTCCTCAACGAATCTTGGGAAGCATTGTGCTGTTCTTATGACTTCTGCTATGGTGGCCTCTCCCGGATCTGAGAAAATTTTCTGGAAGTGTCTCTGTCCTAAACCAGAGAGATCTGAAAAAGAACTGACCTCCCTTCCTTCTTCATCTTTAAGGCTCCAAATGGTATTTACAGATTTCCTTCCTTTTGCATAGTTATGAAAAAAACTAGTATTTTCATCCCCTGATTTTAGCCATATTGCCCTACTCTTAAGCCTCCATTCTTCTTCCTTGTCCAAGAGGATTTTGTTTTGAAGCTTCTCCAGATGAAGGATTCTGTCCTTTGAAGCCTGCGAAAAATATCCATCTTCCTTAGTGCTCTCCAGAAGCTTCAACTCCTCCCTGATTCCAGACAGTTCTTCATTATGTTTCAGTTTCCTATCCTTTGCCCATGATATTGTCGCTTTCTTCAATCTTTTGAGATTCTCCATGAACAGGAAGCTTTTGTCCTCTCTTGCATTTCTGTCAGGATGGATCCATGTTTCCTTAAAGAGATTATTGAAAGATGGATCTTGAAGCCATGAGGAGTTGAATTTGAAGGGGGTAGGAGGCTTTGGGGGGGGGGGGAAAGAGAGATCTAAAAAAATAGGGAAATGATCAGAGTTGTCTATTTCCTCAACCCACTGTCTGAAAATAGGAGCTTTAGAGATTAGGTCCTAAAATAGCAGAAAGCGATCTAATCTTTTGGCGATCCGATCCTCCCCTACTCTTCTGTTCCTCCAGGTAGGCTTTAGTTTGACCGGGGAAGGATCTATGAGGTTGTTTCCCAAGAGAAGATTGAGGAAAAAATCCGACAGAGGGTCTTCCCTAGCTGATGGACCCCATGCTTCTGCTCTGCCTATAGAGAAATTTAGATCACCCCCCACAATCGACAAGGAAGACTTCATCAAAGGTTTTGACAACAAATCATCCCAGAAGATCTCCCTTCCTTGACATGGGCCATATATGTTAACAATTGAAATGGGGTGAGTGAAATCAGGAGAAATTACCTCCATGCCCATAACTTGCTTCATCCCCCATTGATTAATGACCTTAATTCGACCTTCTTTAAACCCAATTGCTAGACCCCCCGAGTGGCGTGAAGAATCTATTGCAGAAAAGGTCCACCCTGGCAAGAGAGCCTTTAACATTGTTTCTACCTCAGTAGCCTTCCCCAAAGTTTCTTGCAGAAAGAGAATGTCCACTTTTGAATTAAGGATCCAGTCTTTCAGGGTCAGTTTTTTAGGTTTATTGGCCAAACCTCTACAGTTCCAGGATGGCAAAAACATTTGATAACAGAAACAGGGGACTGCACTACTCTAAGAACCCTGGGGATAGAGAATTGTTTTCCATCTACTATGTCCAGCTTGGCTTTAAGTTTTGCCTTAGATAGGTCCGATTTTCTACCTCTCTTATTTTTGGCATAAACCTGAGAGGTCGACTGTCCTAAGCCTCCAATTACATTTGACAGCCCAGACTTCCCTCCCATAGATCTAAGGTTATAGGGGCACGGGGTGTGAGGAACTGGGGGAGCAAGAGGGGGCCACATATCTTCACAATTCAAATCAAGAGACGGCATGGCAGCCGAAATAGAGTCTACATCAGGAGAGGTCTTTGCAGGTTCCATGTTCTCGTTTATGCCAATGTTATGAGAGGGAATGTTTGAAGGCGAAACATGCATAGAAACTGAATCATGCTCAGGAATTTTAAGAGAAGAAAGAGGGGGACCTGAGCACATACCCTTTTCAGGATCGCTGAGAGGATTTTGTTCTGCGGGTGTGACCTTTGCGATCTCCTCCACTGCTTCCGCCGGATGCGATTCAGTGGTCTGTGCAGCCTCTTGGATATGGGGGTCTTCAGACACTGGCTCTTTTAGAGTCTCCTCAATCTCCATTTCTTCTGTTGCCTGCTTCGCCATGTCTTCTTTCTCCTGAGGCGCTTGAGGGTGATTGAAAACTGGTTCTCTGAAAACTGAGGTCCTCCGAAAACGTCTCCTTCTCCTGAACAGCGGACAATCCTTTGCAAGGTGCCCATACTCATGACAGCGGTGGCACCTAAATGGCAAGTGCTCATAATCCAAAATTTGTTCGAACACATAATCTTTGTATTGTAAATTTATTTTTTGGGCCAGACCTCTGCTCGGGTTTAGGCTTACCAGGATGTGGGCCATCGCTCTGTTCTTCGTCTCCAGAAAAGACATATCTGCTTCCAGGAAGGATCCCAGTCTGTTCCCGATGGCCTTGAACATAGCTTCTGTCCATAGAAACGAGGGGAGACCCGGGGCTCTCACCCATACCGGGAACTCATCAGTCCTCTCTTTGATAACATCGAAAAGGGGGCTCCATTTTTTTCAACAGAACTGGAATGTTCCCTATGTTCCAGTTTCGTTCAAGCACCCACTCTGCCGACTCCTAGTCCTCAAAACTGAACTTGAACCACCCTTTCGCTAAACATTGTGCCTCGAACCGAAAAGGTCTATCAGAGACAAAACAATTTTCGCCCCATGCTTGAAGAAATTCCGACGAAAATTTCTTTCCTCTTGCCCTTCCGACTAGGGTACATTCTGCAACGGCTAGGGTTTCTTCTATAGAGACCTCCATACCTAGGACTAAGTTCCCTTCAATCTCCTGAGATCCAATTGGCCTTTGGGGTTTTCTTTTCGCCCCTTTATTCCTTAACTCTTCCGCAGAGGCCCTAGTTTCCCCGCGGCCGTCGGTCCATTCTGGTTCCTCCTGTGCCGAATCCGCAGGGAAATCTATCTCCGGCTGTGACTGAACATGAGCAGAGAAAACGGGATCAGGGGTCCCTGTAAAAAGATGACCAGCCGCCGCACCCTCGAGACCTCCCCGCTCTCCTACTAAGCTGTCGGATTGGCCTACGAAACCTCCTGCAGAGCTTTCTTTTGGTAAAGGGGATTCTCTTTGCAGAGAAACCCTAGAGAGCGGAGGAAAACCACCAGAAACCCTTGTTGAGCCGAGGCCTGAAGAGAGCCCCAAATTTGCGAAATCTTCAAAACCCTTTGATGGAAAAATCCGGCTTGATTCTGCTTTGCCCTTTGGATCAGAAGAAGGAGCACCTACTATCGACCCATCCGTCACATTCTCCCTAACCACCTGCTTGTAGGAAGCCTGGTTTCGAAATCTAGAGGCTTCTCTGCCGGAATCCTTACTTTGATGCAGAAAAGATGGTTTTACCTCCTGTGAAAAAGACTCCAACCTCGACAGCTCGAAAGCTCCAAAATACTGTTCCACGTTTTGAACTGTGGGTTCCTTCCCCCACATTGAGAGAATGTCTTCCAATTCCGGGTCCAGATCCACCAATTCGTTGGGATTAACCATGGTTAGGGGAGCCGTTCCGAGAAAAACGACAGCAAAACGGTCAAAGTGACAGGCGCCCTTACCCTAATCTCTTGTAAACGGAATAAACAGAAGTTCTGCAGCTACTGTAATGGTTTTTCACCGAACAAAACACTTACGCCAAACAAAACGCCGACCTCCAGCTGCCAGTCACCCGGGAGATGCTTTCCTGCGCCTTCAACTGTTCACGGAAACTGACTGCAAACTGCCTACCCGTGACCTGAACGCGGTTCCGCCCGAAACCCTCGTCTCCAAACCCTAGCCATCGCTCAATCACCATGAGATTGTTTTTTTTAAATGTACCTTTTTTCCATTTTATTATTATTAGTTAACTTCTATATTCTTTGGCCCTTTATTTAACTTTAATTCCTTTTAAATTATATTTTTGATAATATTTTTTGATCTTAATACCCCTTAGAATTATTTGTATGGGATTGGTCCTAAACATTATTATAAACTAATTATTAATTACTTTCTCAACCTATGATTAATTATATATATAGGCGTGTATATATATATAATAATTATTAAATAATTTAAATAAGTAAATAAATTATCCTTTTAATTCTAACCATTAGCCCTAACTTTCACCTTAATAACCAAATATTTTAACTTTAATCATAGAATATATATATTTATATATTTAACCTTAAAATTATTTTAACTAACTTCCATAAAAATAAACTAACCATTAAATTATTAGTGAATAAAAAACTAGTCATCTTATTATTTTAATCAAAATATATATATATATATGTGTGTGTGTGTGTGTGTGTGTGTAGAATACCAATAATAATTATTTTATAAATTGAATAAAATAAATAAATAAATATACTAGCAAACCAACCATTTATTCCTACCTTATATATATATATATATATATATATTTAAATAAATAAACAGATTCCCTTTTTATAACCATCCTCTTTACCGAATTCAACTGATTTCCTTAAAAATAGTAAATAAGAATTTGACCTGGCCTAAGGTCAAAATTAGCCGTTAATTTAGCCGTTGGAGTCTCTGCTCAAACTATTTATCATGCTAAGCTGGATCTGTTGCTTCAACTTGTCCTGACGATGAACCACACTAGTTGGTTCGAAACGCGTCGACAAATGATATTCCATGTGATTTTCGCTGAAGAATCTTTCTTAACTTGATATGGATCACAGAAGCTTAAACTCTATTATAGCTTGATTTAGTTTGCTTTAGAACTCACATTACTTGACTTATTCATAACTATTTCTTACATGATAAATTCAGCTGAAAGGCAAAAGGTTAAGAGAAAGTTAAAGTGTTGTGACTAGTCTCTTTTATGTAGTTTCACTTAGATTTCACATTGCTTAACATTTCATGATATCTTTTCATAGAAAGGATTAAGTTGAAGAGTTGAAATAGTGTGAGATAGTTGTTCTTACTTTTTGGATTTCATTTTCATTTTCATTCAGCAGCAGAGATACTGGGCCGATGTCATTAGTCCTTTATTTGATGTCTTTATTTTCCTTTAAGAGTTGATTTTATTGCAGTTGTTGTTCAAACTTTCTTGTAGAATACTTTTTAAGTTTTGAGAAATCATTTAGAGATCACCACAATCATCCACATTTCACTTGCTTTATTACTTCCATCACATCACAGTAGGAAAGATACATTCGAAAACAAACTTAAAAAGCTAAAAACGACAAAAGACTAAGAAAACGGTTACCTAAGTACATATAGTACACCTCACTTCATCAGCTTACAAGCCCCGGGTTGACATTTAAAAGTTGCAATTTAGACATCACTAAATTGACCAAACAATAAGTGAGAAGCTCCCATTTCAAAATATATTGCCATAACTTGACAAGGAAGGAAAAATCATATTGCAACCTCAAGCAATCATGGAAACAAGAATCTAGCAACTACAAATTGATCAATTTAGAGCATCTCATTAAGTGGAAGAACTTACCTATTGAATATTCCACATTGGAGGATGAGTATTTTATACACAAGCATCCAAAACTACTCAATCTTTGAAGGAAACACTTTTTTGAAGGAGAGGGACATGGTAGGTCCCTATAATACTAGTGTAGCCCTCATATTGTTATTTTTATGCCCCATAGAAGCCCACTATTGTTATTGGTGTGCCCTTACATTATTATTGTTATGTAGGCCCTAATTATATTTTGACTCTTCATACTCCTATATATATCGAGGTATTGTCATTTTAATCATCTAAGAATTTTTCATGTATGTGATGTAAAGGGAGGTTTCCCCCTCGAAGTGGCTTATTATATGGTCGTTGATCTATTTTTTCTTATGTTTCTATGCTATTTTGATTTGGTTACTTTATATATATATATATATATATATATATATATATATATATATATATATATATATATATATATATATATATATATAATACTAGTGTAGCCCTCATATTGTTATTTTTATGCCCCATAGAAGCCCACTATTGTTATTGGTGTGCCCTTACATTATTATTGTTATGTAGGCCCTAATTATATTTTGACTCTTCAGACTCCTATATATATCGAGGTTTTGTCATTTTAATCGTCTAAGAATTTTTCATGTATGTGATGTAAAGGGAGGTTTCCCCCTCGAAGTGGCTTATTATATGGTCGTTGATCTATTTTTTCTTATGTTTCTATGCTATTTCATGTTATAAACAAAATAATGGTACAACCATTAATTGGTGGGTTGTTTCCTCAAGGGAAATTAAACCCCCCACTAGCTTAATATCCATACATATATTCATAACTTTGATTTGTCTATAAGGTAGCATAATAGATCAATTGAAAGTACCCATGTCAAGGGTTAGACATAGTGGGGTGGGGATTGCTCCTTAGTTGGCTTGTCTCCAAATATCTTGGTTCTCTTCTCCTAATTGTCAGCATAATATGAAGGTTGGGTACCCTCCTCAACAAGAATTGGGTTGGATTGAGTGCATTATAGCTTCCCTTGTTTCCTCTAATTGTATGCTTCTTCAAACACTTAGGTGTCTAGGAAGATAATGCCAAATATAATATTGCATATTACTTCAAATTTCCCCTCAAATATTCTGATTATGTGTAAGGTATCTTCCTAGTCAACCTTAGCCTTCTCTAGAGCTTGAACAATGAAAGTATTTACTAGCCAATAACTTTTTGAAATTAAAAAAAAAATGGTTTCTCTTGTGCATGATTCAGTAGGGTTTATGACCCATCCCTGGATTTCCTCTAGAATTTTGGATTATAGTAGAACATTGCTTCTTTTGTGCTTCCTCCTCTAGCCTCTCTACTTCTTATTTATCATCCTTCAAATATTTACCGCAAAAAAATATTCCACTTCACAAGATTCCCTAGTAGCTTGTGATAGATGAGTGGGGTGGGTCAAAGAGGAAGCCCTACCAACCCATTGGCCCTTTCCTTTCCTGTATTTTCCAACCTTGGCATCCTCATGTTCCATAATATCTTAACTACCTAATTCACTCATTTAGACAAAATCCAACCCAAAAAATACTCAACATACAAGAAGTATAACACACAAGGGATAAGGCTTAGATGTCACCCACGTTAGTTCCTCCTTCTACTAAATAAAGAAGGAAATAATTCCCATCACGAAACCCACCACATGAAACATACAGACTAAGGAGAATCCATAAGAGGGGAGACTGAGCTATTTGACAATAGAGGAGCTAGGATAAGGAAGGGTGGCATGTTCACCTCACCATCCTTTATCTCTCCTCTCACTAGTGGGCTTATGAAAATGTGTATCACTATCATTCAATCATCCTACGGGAGGGTTGTTGTGTCTTCCCTTAAGGGCCTTGTGTCCCTCCTTATTCCATCGTCCCATTTCTCATAATGATGGTAAGATATAACTCTAGCCCATTCCCATCTCATCCTCCATCTAAAATCGAACTTCATTATCCACTACATCCAATACACACCTTCATATACTTCGTGAATCATCACAACATTAGTCTAAATTGGAGAGGGGGTGAGGATGGGGGAGGTGGAACTCCCACTCCTCCAAATTATTTACCCTCTGCTTTGTACTAGGGAGAAACCAATCAATTTTTTTTTAATGATAGGGATGACAAGTTCATTAGAGTGGAAAACATGCAATATGTGTGGGTTTTCATGTCCTTGCCAATTGACATCCCATTCGAGTGGGAATTTTTTTAACTTTTAATAACTTTATGTGTGTGTGTGCACGCCCATGGGGCATAGAGAAGATAGTGACAAGGTTTTATATTAGGGAACTCCATGGTGTAAAGGTCACAAGATTGAAACTCCATGGGAAAAAATCCAATCAAGCTAAGGGATGGTGTGGCATAGGCTAGATGTGATCCCTAGGTGATACTGACATCTTAGATGCCCCTAGGTCATGGCTACACAAGTCACAAGTTAGTCATGCCAGTCATCTCTTGAATAACATAAACTAGCAAACAATATACATACATATATATAGATATATGACATTAAATATTATATTAAGCATTGAAGAAGAAATGACCTATTGACATAATACAAAATGTTTCACTTTCAACTACTTTATCTCTCTTTACTTAAAGTAGGTACAAAATTATTGCACTGAGAGGCACTCTCTAGTCTAGTGTGGAAGAGATGTTGTAATGTACTATCATATCCTATTATGTAAACATTTTGACTTGGTCACATTAAATTAAAATAAAATTAAAATAAATAAATTATTAATTAATATTAATATTAAACTATAAAATACTAATAATTAGCTTTATTATTAGTATTATTAATTAGTACTTTATTAGTAATAAGAACATTTATTACTAATAACTTTGTACTTCATACTAATAACAAAATATTATTATTATTATCTTTATCATTTAATAATTATTATTAATAAAATGTGAATATAATAATAGTGATTATTAATTACAACTAACATAAAAAAATATTAATAAAATTTCTAATATATATATAAATTAAAATTAAAATAAATAAAAATAAAAATAAGTTTTTTTATTATGTTCATGCAAATTTTTTATTTTATCTTCTTTATGGTTTTTCTTCATTTTTGGATTTGTTGGTCAAATCTCCTCCTCTTTTCTTGCATCCATCCCATATTTATTTCCTCTCACCCTTCTCTTCTTTGCATATTGGTCCTGAAGATGAGTCTTGTTATAGACTCGAAACATAGAGTGAAAAATATAGATACTATGGATAATCCAAATCAAAAATCTCAAAATTCTCACCACAAAAATCTACAAACTCTCATAATTCTTAATTAATAATTAAAACAAAATTGAGGTAAAATAATTAATTTACTATTGGCAGTTTTTGGGCTCTAGGTTTTGACAACACATGGTTTTCACAACTTTTAGAATATTGGGAAAAAATGTTCGAAGACGATAATATCCTTGGTCTATGATTTAGTGGTGATCGACCATGGACGGTGGCGAGAGTGTTTGGAGTGTGAGGGTGATTGTCCCTTTCATGGGTTTTCATGTTAGGAGGGTTCACTTTTGATATTATACTATAATTTTCTTTTTTGTAGAGGTAGGGAGGGTTATTTTACTATGAAGTTTTATTTCACCTTGGTGGAGGAGTTTACCCATGGAAGATAAAGCTTTCACTTGGTCCTCTTCCTCTTGGTTTCGTTTGTGGGGATTTTTTTCCTTGACTCCTTGTTTTTACCAACGAATTTCTTGGTAGAGTGTTATTCTGGCAATATCTGAGTGGGGAACACGATTAACCAGGACTAGGTCGACTATGATTCAGGGACTCCTTTCTGGAATTCTATATTTAATCGACCTGGTGGCTTTGAACCTTTTAGTGAAGGATGTAGTTCTTACATAGGAAATGTCAAAAGGGGCTTTCTAGCTTCTGAAACATTTTTCCTCTCCAGTATATTTCTCTCTAGTTGGTTTTCAAGGTGGTTTTCCTCCTTTAGTCCCACCCCCTCCTCATTCTAGTATGTTGTGATTTTCCAAGTTGTTTTATACCATATTTCTAGATTTGGGTGTTTAATTTCCAGCTATTAGTGGTGAGGTGTCATATTTTCTAGTTTCCCCTTCTAGGGGTGGTATCCTAGTGGCAGAAGAGTCTCTTTCTAATGCATATGTTAAAATTGTGCCTCTTCCTTTAGTGGGGGTCATTTTACCTTAGTTCCTTGAGTTTTAGGAGGGTCATGCACATACAAAGGGTGGCTTGTGCCCGACAGCTCTAAAAGTGGATTTAGAAAGCCCTAGTCTATTAGATTCGGGCAACAAAGGAAACCCTATTGACAAGAAAAATAAGTTGAGGGTTTTTAAGAAAGACACATTTACAACACCATACAATTTATGCCTCACAAATGATGTGGATATGTCTCATGTGGTGGATATTGCAAAGAAATCATTGGTTGGTTGAGCGAGAGGTCGTAAATTTTGCAAAGAGACCCTTATTAAATTGTGGGATCAAATGGTTTTCTCTAGGGTTTCAGATGTACTAGATATTTTTGTGTTAGAAAAAGGTTGGGATTAAACTCATATTCAAATCTCATGAGGCGAAAACAGTTGTCGCTAAATAAGTGTGGTCTATTGATTCCACTCCCATCATTTTCAAATTTTGGTTGCCTACCTTTGATGCTGGTACAGAGAGGCTTGATGTTTTCTGTTAGGTCCCTATACTACTAGTGTAACTCCTTATTGTTATTAGTACAACCCCCTTATTATATTGTTGTGCCCATGTAGTCCCCATAATTTTTATTATTGTGCCCCATAGAAGCCCACTATTGTTATTAGCTGATTATATTATGACCCCTTATACTCCTATATATAGAAAGGAGGTCTTGTCATTTGTATCATCCAAGAATTGTTCATTTGTGTAATGTAAAGGAGGTTGCCCCCTCAAAGAGGCTTATTTCTAAGGCGTTCATCTATCTTTTATATCTTTTTGTGAGCTGGTTTCATAAAATTTGGTATCAGATCTTTGGATTCTAGGGTTTCACTGCTCCAAACAAGTCATTGTGGTATTTTCGCTATAACTTCTTTTCTATGACATTTCATAATCTAAAAAAAACCATTTGAGAAGAAATATTGTTGAACCACGCAACCAATTTTTAGATCTTTTCTTGCTATATTTTCGAATATCTGATATGAGGAAGTTAGGGTTTTTGCAAGATCCATAATTTCATCTAAAATAGGTCATTATGGAATTTTCGCTATAACGTTTTTGCTACAAAGTTTCAGAAGCTAAAAAAAACCCATTTGATAAGAAATCGGTCTAAACATTGCATCTGAATTTCAGATCTTGTATAGCTATATTTTCGGATATATGATCTAAGGAAGTTAGGGTTTTTGCAGACTCCCAAATTACATCTTAAACATGTGACCTTGGGAAAATCGTCATAACGTTCTCTCTGAGCATCAGATTGAAATTTCGTAAGAAGTTACAAAAAGAGGACAGACTTTAGTTTTTGTGTGTATTTTTCATATCCGAAGGTCAAAACAGTGACACGTGGCACGTCATACAAGTTCGCTATTCTGAAAAGGTGTATAATCAGGTCATCTTGGGAGATTGTGCATAACTCTTTCTTGGAGAATCCAATTTCGATCAGACTGGTGGCATTGGAAAGAGGACACAGAGGACTATTGCAGGTAGTGATTTCATACCTGGAAGATCTAAAATTAAATAGTTACAGTTGTTTCAAGATCGAGCTCCTAAAATCAAGAAAACACGAGATGGGGAAGTTTGATGGCAAGGATCCGGTAAATTGGATACTACAAATGGAGAAATATTTTGATCTACATGGTGTATCATTGTTATTAAAGGTATGTATTACATCTAATTATTTAGAACCGAATCAATTTTTATGGTATAAAGGGCTTTGTTCTCGTAAACCACTTGTCATGTGGTCAATTTTCATAGAGGAAATGATATCACATTATGAGGATACAAAGAGAAACACCTTCTTTAGCCAATTGATAAATCACAAACAAAAGTGTTCAATGGCAGAGCACATTGAGGACTTTCAAAAATTGAATATAAGGAAAAATGATATTCCAGAGAAGTAGAGGATTAGTGTCTCCATAGGGACTTTAAAGGATAACATTCAACATGAGGTTCGTCTTTGGGAACCTGATTCATTGGAGAAGGCATTCAGGTTGGCAAGAAAAGTGGAAAGCAAAATTATGGAAACAAGGAATTCTACCCCTCACAACTATAAACACGGTAGTGTTGTTTCTCCTAGCCTTCCACAACCTACAAGGGTGACACCACAACAATTGGAAGAAAAAAAAGATAAAGGGCTTTGTTATAATTGTGATAAAAAAAATATTAAAGGTCATAAGTGTGCTGAGAAGAAATTATTTTACATTGATTGTGGAGAGGAAGAAAAGGATCAAGAAACGTTAAAAGAAGAGTATATACACTAGGAACCAACCCCAGAGAAAGAAGAAATGAATCCGACCATATCTTTTAAAGAATTGGAAATAATTACCACTCCTAAAACTCTCAAGATAGAAGGACATATCAAGAAGAAAAAGGTTCAAGGAGTGAAAGATCACATCGAAAAAGAAGAAATGAATCTGACCATATCTTGTAATGCATTTGACGGAATTACCACTCCTAAAACTATCAATATAGAAGGACATATGAAGAAGAAAAATGTTCAAGAATTGAAATATTACATCGAGTCTCAAGAAATCAATATAACCATATCTTGTAATGCATTGGAAGAAATTGCCACTCCTCAAACTATCAAGATAGAAGGACATATCAAGAAGAAAATGTTGATTGATTTGGCAATACCCATAATTTTATTGATTGTAAGATAACCAAGGAATTGAATTGCTTCCTATATCCAACACCAGAGTGTCAAGTGATGGTTGCAAGTGGAGAAACCATTAATTGCTCTGGAAAGTGCCATACTATCAAGCTATCCATGGGAGAATATGTATTGAATAGCCCAATGATTTCCATTCCAATTGGTGGTGCTGATGTTTTACTAGGATTCCAATGGCTACAATCTTTGGGTACGATAGCTTTTAATTTTTAAGCACTTTTCTTGAATTTTTTTGGGGAAGGAAAGGAAGTTGAATTGAGGGGTATCGAAGGAAAGCCTAGAAATGTAACCAACTCTAAAAACATTACGAATCTTCTAAATAAAGAACAACGGGGTGTAGTTGCACAATTATGTTCACTAGAGGATCCCACATCAAAATCATGTATCTCTCCAGATATCCAAAATGTTTTGGACAATCATTCCAAGGTATTTGAGACTCCCAAAGGCCTCCCACCTATTCGTGATCATGATCATGCTATTCATTTTATTCAACAAAGTGTTCCTCCAAACATCAGGCCTTACATATATCCTTATGCTCAAAGGAGTGGGAACTCATTCAAAAGTTGCAAAAGATCCTAGTTCAAATAGTATTGCGAGAACTTGATAAGGAAGGAAAAATCATATTGGAACCTGAAGTAGTCATAGAACCGAGATATCTAAAGCTACGAAATAGATCAATTTTAGAGTATCTCATCAAGTGGAAGAACTTACCTGCTAAAGATTCCACATGAGAGGACAAGAATTTATATAGAAGCATAAAGAACTACTGAAGCATTGAGGACAACACTTTTTGAAGGAGAGGGGCATGTTAGGTCCCTATACTACTAGTGTAGCCCCTTATTGTTATTCGTACAACCCCCTTATTATATTTTTGTGCCCATGTAGTCCCCATATTGTTATTATTGTGCCCCATAGAAGCCCACTATTGTTATTAGTTGATTATATTATGACCCCTTAGACTCCTATATATAGAAAGGAGGTCTTGTCATTTGTATCATCCAAGAATTGTTCATTTGTGTAATGTAAAGGAGGTTGCCCCCTCGAAGAGGCTTATTTCTAAGGCATTCATCTATCTTTTCTATCTTTTTGTGAGCTGGTTTCATAACATTTTCCTTGTTTTGGTGTGGTTTCTAGGGTTTCGATCCATATGTGGAATCCTCAAACCTTTTCAAATATGGGGTATAACCTAGGATGCTTTTTGGAGGCTAATTAATCATTTCGGGAGTTAAAGGATATGTCTATGGCAAGGATTTTAGTCAGTCTAGATCTGAGGAAGAAACTTCATGATATAATGAATATTGGAATTGGTGGGGTTTAGCTATAAATTCTCAATTATGAAGGGCTCCCTTTCTAGTGTCATAGGTGTCACAAACATGGACATTTGGTCCAAATTTTAAGGTTCCCTTCAAGAATCAATTGTGCTTAGAACAAACCATGAAAAAAAAAAGGAAAAAGGAAGTGGTGGTGGACGTTGAAGGAGGGTTTCTTTCTTATGAGGGGTAGCTGAGGATTTTCTAGCATCATTGATCTTTGTGGTCCCTAGTTCAATGTACACTACTATGATTGTCTCTTGCTTGGCTAAATCCACGGTGGCAGCAGTGTCCACTGAATACATGTCAGAAACTCATGCACCATCTTTGGGTACCTTTGAACTCATTCCTCCTATCTCTTTACTTGCTAGTTCTTTTTTGGAAATTAGCATGGATAGAGTTTGTTCCTCTATGGGTATTAGTGTGGTTTTTCCTTTGACGTTATTTTCTCATTTTTCCTGTGTAAAAGAAATTTGTTCCATCCCTCGTAGTTATATGGGTTACACTTCTCCTTGGGCGTTGGTTTCTTCATTTTTTTTCTAGGATTATGAATGGAAGTGACATTTTAGACAATCTCAGGTCAAGGATTATTATCTCAATGTCTGAGGGTTTCTCAGGTGGGGGGGTTGGGTTAGGTCACATTTCTAGTTTTGTTATTCCATCAAAGTGTAGGGGGTGTAAGTCTCACATCTCACAAACCAAAGAAAAGGATTATGAGGAAATGGTTGTGGGTAGACAAACTTCAATTGAAGGGGCACTTATAACATTTCTAGCCCTTCATGGGGTGCCCAAATGAAGGTTCTTTCATTTAATTATAGGGGTTTGGTGAGCAAACCTTAAAAAATTGCACTAAGGCAATTGTTTTAGGTTGAGCATCCTGGTGTCATTTTCCTTTAAGAAACTCTTGGGGAGGGAGAGATAAACATTAAAATTTTAGAATTTATTCTATCTACTTGGCATTTATATACTTCAAATTTCTATTGTTGATCAGGGGGTCTGACATTGGGGTGGGATTCTAGGAAGTTCCAGGTCAATCATATATAGAGTGTCCACTTCAAATTAGGCATGTTTGGAGTCTCGATTGAACTTGAATACTCTTTCTCTTTTATAAATATATGTGGTCCAAATGAGGACCACATGGTATTCTTGAATGATTTTTTCAACAAGACTATCCTAAATGTGGATAATATGATTGTCGGTGGTGGTATGAATTTATCATTTGGTGAGGATGAATCATGGGGTAAGCATGCAAAAATTGACCCTCTTTCAAAAATTTCACACATCACGTTAATTATAAACCTTTTCTAATATTGTTTCGGGTCATATTTCACCCACTTGGAGGAATATGTAGGTGGGGGATGATTATATTGAAAAAAAGATAGATCAATTTCTTGTGCATGAGGTTATGACTCGTACCTTCCATGTCCCTTGAAAATGGGTGGGCTCTGGGGTGTATATGATCATGCCTCCACAAATGGGCTCCAATAGGGACTCAACACAACCTTTATCGCATTAATACCAAAAGTCGACAACCCTTCTTCTTCGAGGAGTTTCTACCTATTTCATTATGTAATTGTGTCTACAAGGTAATTTCAAAGGTTATTTTTAAAAGGATTGAGCCTATCCTTTCTATGAACATTTGTCAGGAACAATTTGGTTTCTTGGAGGGAATGAAGATTCACGAAGCCATAGGAGTAGCATAGGAGTGCCTTCATAGTCAGAAGACCCTGAAGAAAAAGGGTTGTTATAAAGATCGATCTTTTAAAGGCATACGATAAAGTTAATTTGATATTTATTCGCCTTCTCTTAACTCTGTTGGGTTCAATGTTCCATTCATCAATTGGATTATGAGTTGTGTGATATATGTCTTTCACTATTCTTATCAATGGTTTTTCAGCCTCCTTTTTTTCAGCTCAACTAGGATTAATCCAAGGGTGTCCTTTATCGTTGTTACCATTTCTTGCTGGTGGAAAAAGACCTTAGTCACATTATGGTTGAGGAAAAAAGGAGGGGTGAATTTAAAGGGGTGGAAATTTCCTAAATCTTATGAATACTCACTTACTCTTTATTGAAGATATCCTTATTTTTTGTAATGGGGAGGCGAGAAATATCCAAAAACTACATGAAATACTCCCTTTTTTTTTATAGGACATGGGTAAGGTTATAAATGAGTGGAAATCCTCTATATCCACTTTCAATCTAAATGATCAAGAAATTCAAAATATGAGTTCTATTTTCCCTTTTGCGGTCTCTAACCTTGAAGGAGACCTCAAGTATCTAGGCTTCCATTTGAAGAAAAACTGTTATAAAAAGGATGAATGGAATTGGTTGATTGCAAAGTTGGATAAAAGGCTAAAGTGTTGGAGTTTTCAACGGATTTCTAGGGTTAAAATACTAGTTTTCATTAAATCAATCCTAGAAGCTATCCTAGTCTACTGGATGTTTTTGCCATGGATTCCTAAAGGTGTGTTGGAACAATCTAGGAGGATTCACTTCAAGTTCATATGGGAGGGTTCTCAAGATCAATTTTTTCTTCCTTGGGCCAAATGGTCCCATCTTCTTGTGCCAAAACTTCTTGGTGGTTGGGGTTTAAAAAATATTTTCTTGTTCTCCAAGGATTTGGTTGCCAAGTGCAAGTGGTGTCTCTTAACTTTAAACTGTGTATGGACTCATGTTATTTCTCATTAAGATATTTTTCCTTATTATCTATATGAATGGGTTCATCTTCAAGAAAATCCAAGACAAAATATTTAAGTGGTTTGGCGGGATGTATGAAACTCATTTCACTTGATTTCCTCTGGGTTGGCTTGGAATATTGGTAATGGGGCTAGGGTTTGGTTGGGTATGGAACTGCGTCCAAGTAGTGGTATCAATAATATATTATCTTAGGAACTTATTGACTAGCTCAGGAATCATTTCCTTTCAAGAATTTTTCATATTAGCAGCCCTGCTCGAACCACTCATTAGAAACAAGGTTGGTTTTCTGCTTATAATTTAAATTACATGGGAACTTCAAGAGGTAACGTGTCTTACTCATAAATTCTTTATACACATTTCCTATTCGTCTAGCTGATTATGAGGATGAACTGATATGGTTCACGGCTCTAGATGGAGTATATAATCCAAAAATTGGTTATATTAAATTAAATATTTTGGCTTAGAATATTGATCTTCTTTGGTAGTGGCATGTTCTATGGAAATCTAAGTGCCCCTCTACTGTAGCTACTACAACAGCCTCTAGAATTTTGGCTTACACTCAATTTTAGAGCCTTCCTTGGTCTTTTATATTGTTGTCACAAACATTAGAGCTTATTTCATGAACTCTCTTGCAACATGTTAGCTTAGTGGGTCCTGACCCAGGTTTAGAGTTAGTTTTGCCAAACAAATCCCTACACTATTTGCCCTTTTGGAATCAATCCACATAGCTCAGACTGAAGTCTCACCTAAAGCAATATGGGGTCATGCTGGAACCAAGTTTCCGCACCCAAAGATTAATGTAATGTCATTTTATGCCCTAAGCTTGCCTTCGCACAGATTGATAAGTCCTTAGGGCTTATCGATATAACTTCCCTTAATCAGATTCTATACCTCCACGATCGTTCATGACTATCTTTCGCAGACCCTAAATAGGTGAATCAACCACTTACGTGCCTCTATGATTACCCTTAATCCCATATTTACCCATATCGTTTTAGTCATTCGATAAATTTAACATGCAACAAGATATTCTTCGCATAAATAGTTATTATTACTTGCGTTCATATAACAATATAAATCATGTAAATTCATGAGTCAATACAATATTATTTCATAACCCATCATTCATCACAGCATAAAAGTGCATTCATGCATAACAGAAATAAATAGATAAACATAGGAAATGGTGGAATAATCTATTTATTAATACTTCAGTTTTGCTTACAGACTCAAGACTTCCTTGCGCACTCAGCTGCATGGGTCCGCACACTCAGCTATGGACTCTACTCTAGGCCTATGCGCAAATAGCTACAAAACCTCTCTTCTACTCTAATATTTCTTCACTCTTACTTCTACTGACCCATTACATTCATCATCATCCTCTTCGTTATGCCTTAGACTCTCTAAGGCTCTCCTACTTATACAATCCCATCGTCTACGGACCATGGGTAGATCTATAAAGCTGACACAACTTACATAAAAGAAGGGTAAAACCATTTATGACACTTTACTATCTACGCGCTCTGTGACCACAAATTGCGGAGACTTTACATTCTTTACAACAAAACATAGGATTTTCACCCCAAAACTTGGGCTTTTGCCTCAAAATTGACCCTAGGGGACCCTGTCCCAACAGGCCCCCAACACAAATATTGTGACTCACCCCCCAATTACTCTGCTGGCATGGAGATCTTAATGTGGAGACCTCCCAACTCAACTTGTACTATTGGTAGCTCAGTCATGCTCTGTGTGGCTGCTTGTTTGATCTACTCCAGCTACTCTGTTGCGGGTCCTACACTATCTTCCTCCCCCACTACTAGCACAAACTCTTTGTACACGGATGTGCGCCAATACCTTAAGCAAGAAATAGTTCCCTCCCACTTTTCTGCATGGTAGAAGAGGGAACTCATACTTAAAGCATTATCTTATCAATTGGTGCATGGTGTGTTGTTCAGAAAGCACCACAACGGAGTTCTATTCAGGTGTTTTGGAAGCACATGATTCAAAAAAGGTATTGTGTGATCTCCATGACAGACCAAACAGGGGACACTTCACATGAAGCACCATAGTGCATAAGGTTATGCGGGATGACTTTTACTAGCCTAAATTATTCAGAGATGCTCATGCTTACACATGCAAGTGTCTAGTTTGTCAAAGGTGTGTTGACATAAAAAAGAAGTTAGTTGCCCCACTACATCCCATTGCAGTGGAAGATCCTTTTCAATGGTGGGGCTTGGACATTATTAGGGTTATTTTCCCACATTCATCAAAGCAACACTGCTACATCCTAACTTCCATAGATTACTTAACACAGTGGACAAAAGTAGTTCCGCTCAAATAGGTGAATGATCAGGAATTCATTAGCTTTCTGCAATAGAACATCATTTCCAAGTTCAACATTCCTACTTCACTTGTTTTCGACAATGAAACATACTTTTCATCATTAAGACTCTATGATTTTGCATTGGAAAATGGTATCATATTGAAACATTCAACTAATTATTATCCACAGGGGAATGGTCTTGTTGAATCCATGAATAAGAACCTAATCCGCATTATCAAAAAGACCATATTCTCTGAGCAGAAAAACTAGCACTCTGTTTTGGTAAATGCCTTATGGGTTGACCAAGTCACGCTGAAACCTTCCTTGAACACCTCCCCTTACTTCCTGGTGTATGGAAAAGAAGCCATCCTCCCGCCCAACATCTACTTTCATGCTCTCCAACTCTCACAAGAATCCCAAGGCAAGCCATGTCTGTTAGTTTAGCGTAGGATGGATACCCTTCATAAGCTACAGGAAGAAAGGTTGAAAGCAAAATAAAAAAATTCACTTCACCAGAATCATATGAAGAGGTGGTTTGACAAGAAGTCTACAGGGAAAAACAACTTTAGTGTGGGTAAATTAGTCTTAAAGTGGGATAAAGCTCACAAGGACAAAAGCAAACACACTAAGTTTCAGTCCCTATTTATTGGGCCATTCACGGTGCATGAAAAGCTGGCTAACACACTTATCATCTTCAATCACTTGACGGGAAGATTGACTCTCCCCTTGTCAATGGCCAAGACTTAAAAAAATATTTTCATTGAAGATCTAGGGTTGTGCCCTACACTATGTACATAGTCTTTATTTTGTTATTTGTTTGTTTGTTTGAATTTTGTTTTGCTTTTCATTATGTGAATAAGTGTTGTGCACGAACATGTTGTGGATTCTAAGTGTGTGTCTGGCCAAACTATAAAGAATATTGTGACACTTCAACATTTGGCTAGCCTTTTGTCCATCTTCCTTGTGTTCGTTACATCTTTTTTGCTAATGAAGTTCTAACAGAAAATACGATCCATCCATAAACAAAGTTTTGGTCCAAACATGAACCCATGTTTAGTCTGGAAACCTCATGCCTACACTCGGTATTTATGTTTTGGTGTCCTCAAGCTTATCCAACCTGTAGAAATGAAGAAGGGAAAAAATCTAAATGAGAAAACCTTAATTAGAGGTCTCTAAATGCTTCTCTAAAGGAACAAACTCTTCTACTCTCAATAAGTTGAGATCCCTCTTCCTCCCTAAAATAAATAAGTTCCAATGCACAACTCTCTTTAAATAAATAAATAAAGGTGAAATAATAGAAAGGCCTCCTCTGCGGAGAGCTAAAGAAAGAAACTTTGCTAGGGTACTGTCCAGGATTGTTGGCAGCAGAGAAATTTTTGTGTTCCTGCGTGACTCTGTTGGGGTATTGTCAAGGCCTGCTGGTAGTGGAGCAAGACCAGAGATGAAAAATTAAACTCTGGAAATCTTAATCTCGCGAGCTACACTACCCTTCCAAACTTGAAACATTGTGATTATGTTGAATCCTATGTTTTGTTCAACCGAGAAGGTATAGAGGGGACCTTGTCTATTCGTGGGGTAAGTGGGAAGGCCAAAGTATTCTGCACAATGAATCAATACTCCCTGAAGAACCAAGGCCTTGCATAGAAGAATTTAACCAAGACAGAGAAACTAGAGTTCAACCAATGTGTTGCCAAGTGTTGTAGCCGCTATAGCACCCTCCAAAATTTTGGCTTACACTCAATTTCGGAGCCTTCCTTGATCTTTAATATTGATGTCACAAACATTAGAGCTTATTTCATGAATTCTCTTACAACACTTTGTATTCTTTTTCATGTTAGGTTAATTATTGTATTTTGGCATGTCAGTTGTCGCGCAATGTTTGCAAGCATATTCTGATGGTTTCGAAGGTCTAACTTTGTGTATATGAGTTTTTCTAACTATGTAAACATTTGTCGCACCCATACACAAATTCTTGAGCACTGTCGCACAAGTGTCGTCACGGTCGCCCTAAAGTCTATCTTAAGTGTCACACTTGTCGCATCTTGTCGTAAGGAAGTCACACGGAGGGAAATGCTTTGTTCATGTGTTAGGATGCTCTATGTTGTTGTGTGGTCGAAGTATGATAAGTGTTTGATCATAGTTCCTCACCTATTCCACACTTAGCCTTTTTCGGAAAATCTTCCTAACCGAGCAAGTTAGCTTCACCAGGCCCCAACTGAACTGCTCACTGTGTATTATAAACACTCTAAGATGTGACCTTGCTTCTTGATACCACAAAATGTGTAATCCCTATCTCCCAGGGTTGTTTCACTAAGAAATTCATGTGCCCGACTTCCAACCTTGACCCCCATACTTGCACCTAAAATTATGAATTTTAACAGCTTTTACTTGGATTTACAAAAATCCCAGCAGGATTTTTTCAAAATATGCCCATAATTTCCATAACTTTCAGGGCAAAAAAGTATATTTTTAGACTACGACTAGTTTATATAATATTTCATCATCATTTAAGTTGTCCAAATTATTCTAATAAACTAATGATTGATTTTATTATTATTATTATTATTATTATTATTATTATTATTATTATTATTATTATTATTATTATTATTATTATTATTATTATTATTGTTGTTGTTGTTATTATTATTATTATTAAAAAATTAACTAGATAAATTTGACGAATTATGCTCCATGTAATGCATATGTGGTATACTTACTTTTAGAATGCATGTTTCAAGAAAGAAAATGAATGGAATGATGTATATTATGTTGAAAATGTTTTTAAAAAGGGTGGTAAGTTTGGTGAGAATAATAAATATTTATTATAGGTCTAGAATTCAAGTTATAGGCCATGTTTATTTAATTTATTTTTTAATGATTGCTTTTTTCGGAAAATATATATATATATATATATATATATATATATATATATATTAATTATAATTTAGTTGTTATTTATTAATTATCAATATCATATTAATAGGATCTGATAAGGTTGTGAGGATCCTCAAAATGTATAAGGTTCCCTCTACCTTTATACCCCTTAACATCATCCGTAGCTCCCTTAGATTGGTAAAAGACCCTATGAACCCCAAGGACATGAAAGGTGTCTATTTTATTCTTTGCTCTTGTGGAACCCCCTATGTTGGTGAGATGGGGCGTTCTATTAATCAAAGGATTCAAGAACACTCAGCTGACATAAAACATAGGAGGACTCAGTCTTTTGCCTTGGCAGAGCACGCGGAAAATACTAAGCATCACATATGCATTGAGAAGGCTCGGGTCATTGCCAAGATTGCTCCTTTTTATCACCAGAAATTTAGGGAGGCCATAGAAATTGAAAAAAGGCCAAGGAATCTCAATGGGGATGACGGTTGGAAAATTAGCAGTTGTTGGATCCTTGCGCTTTCGTCCTAGCCACACCACCCCCCCCTGCCCCCACCCCCGCCCCTTGTCTTGTTCTTGTCCATGTGGTATTCTTTTTTTCTTCCCCTATCTTGTTCTTGTCCATGTGGTCTTCTTTTTTTCTTCCCCTGTCTTGTTCTTGTCCGTGTGGTCTTCTTTTTTTTCTTCCCCTCGTCTTCTAAATCTTTTTTTTTGCCTCGTCTCTTTGTTTTTTATTCAATCTTTAGTATTTTATTTTAATTTTACTAGTTCTCTTTCACTCCTTCTAGATTGGAAAATAAGAACAAAATGTTTAAATAGGTAATAATAATCCTTTTAATTAACATAATTGTATAAACAAATGAAATAATAATTTTCCGTTCTAATCATTGATGTAAACTATTTATCTTACCAACCCTTTAGATATAATTAAATAAAATTAATAATGAATTAACTAACCAATTAAAAAAAACTATTTTCGTTCTCATTAGTTCTTCAACGATTTTAATTTAATTTTCAAGTTGTTTTAATTAGGAGAATTTGCTACATACTCAATACTAATAGATTCCTTAAAGTTAATATGAGGTCAATTATTAAACTATCTTAATAGGTTATACATTTAATAAACTTGTATTAATTTTTCTTATTATTATTTCATATAATTTTAATGTTATAAGTTTTTATTGGGATAGTTTTAATATTAATAAATGGATCTTTTAATAAGTTACTGATCTAGGTAGTTAAATACAAAGAATTACTTTTTATGATATTAAATATAACAAAACCATCTTTTAAATTAATTAACTAAATATTTATTTATATAGTTTTAATATGAAAAAGGACCTATAAATAGCTAATTAATTCATACTCTCGAGAGTTAAATAAAAACATTACCTTTATTCAACAATGGTAATAAATATAACAAAACTGATTTACATATTAATTAATTATTTCATTTTTCTTGTCCCTATCCCTTAGTCCAGTCTAGTTGCCCAGTCAATTATAGTCGTTTCCTAGTCAAATATAGTCATTGGTACAATCTAGTTGCTGAGTCAAATATAGTCGTTTCCTAGTTAAATTTAACCGTTGCATTATCTGCTCTCTCTATTTAATATGCAGCCATGATCTAGTTCTTCAACTTGTCTTGACAATGAACCACACTCTTTGGTTCGAAACGCCTCGACAAATGAATTATGATGTGATTTTCGCTGAAAAATCTTCTCAATAAACATCATATTAATAGTTTTTTTTTTTCAAATTTAAATATATGAAATATATTTATAGTTAAGTCTCACTAGCACAACTAGTTGAGGATGAGCCCCGTCAATAAGGTGAACCAGGATCAAACCTCACAGGGGATGGTTGTGCCCTGTGCTAGGGGGAGAAGACATGCTAAAAAATCTAGTTAGCTAAGGGTTGGTGTGGCTCAGGCTAAGATGCAGGTGACTTTCACAACTTAGATGCCCTTGGGGTAGTGACTCCTCAAGCCATAGGTCAAGCCTAAAAGATCAAAGAAAACTTGACAAATAAACAAGCAAAAAATATTTATAAATATCAATAAATATTAGTAATTTTAATTTCTTTTCAAATTTAAATATGTCAAACATGGTTATTACGCAATATTGCATTATAAAGGAACTACAAGTGAGAGTAAATTTTACTATGATCAAAATAATAATTTAAGATTGGGATTTTCTTTATCATTTTAATATATTTGATATATTTTTAATTAAAAAAATTAATAAAATGAAAATCATAATAATTTATATTTATAATTTACCATATTATGAATAAAAATTTAATGCAAATTTCTAAATTAAAATCAATTTTATATATATATATATATATATATATATATATATATATATATATATATATATATATATATATATATATATATATATATATAATTGTGATTACATATATTCAAAATCATAGTTTTAATAGCACATATGACTGCAATTAAATATTTTAAAATTAACCCCAAATTAAAAAATAGTGCCAATGGTAACAATATATAATTACCTATTGGAGAAATTTGATATAGCACCCGATTAGTGACACAAGGCGGAGAAAACTAGGGTTCGACACTGGAAGCGACAGAATCAAGCTGGTAACCATGGAGGGGCAAGGAGGAGGGAGCTCCACTCCCTCCTACAATAACGTGGTTTCAAACAGAGGAAGAGTAGAGAATAGAAACAAGCCACAAAGCTCCTCGGAGCACAAGACAAAAATCTCTGACATTCAAAAGGCAGAAGGCAGCAAACCCCAGGAAAAGGAAGGGACCCACAAGGAGGTCCGACAGGAGGAGAAAATAAAAGACAGCGGTTAGGGATCTGAGAATAGAGCTAAGATGGGGCCCTGCAAACCAAAGTCCAACATTAAACTGCGGGTAATCCTAAATGATCCAGCTCTGCTAGAGCACAGGGATCATATGACAACCTATGCGATCATCTGCAAGTTTATGGGCATCTGGCCGATGGAGAGAGCATTGTACACTTGGATAAAAAACACCTGGAAACCAAAAGGAGAGTTAACGATACATCTTGGATCCAAGGTTTTTTTTACTATAGTATTCACAAACCTGGAGGACAAGGACAAATTTTTTGAAGGAATACCATACTTCTATGCGGCTATTGGTCCCTATATGCGACCTTAGACGTTGAACTTTGTTCCGGAGCGAGAAACTTTCACATAGGTCCCGATATGGATTAGACTATGCTCCTTACCTTTAGATTATAGGATGCCTGAATCTTTAAAAGCTATAGGTAACAAATTAGGTCATTTTATAAAGATATCAGAGGCGTCTCTGTGAGGAAAATATACCTCCTTTGCTCGTATATGTGTAGAGATGGACTTATCAGGAGCACTTCCAGATGAAGTCATCCTAGACGTTTATGACAAGGAATGGGTTCAGGCAGTTGACTATGAACACATACCATTCAGATGTCGCAAATGTCATGAACATGGACACCTATTCAGAGACTGCCCTCTTAATAAAAGGGAGGAACACCAGAAAACCAACAAAGGAAAAGACCCTATAGAATTTACGAAAGTGGGATGAAAAGAAAAAGGAGGGGGGAAATGACCCAAAATAAACCTAGTGAGAGCAAAGGACCAAGTCACAATAGTTTTGAAATTTTAGAAGATGAAGTGGAAGAGGAAGGAATACAAAAGAAACAAGAGGACCAGCAAAGCGAGAAAGGAAAAGAGGCTAGCATGGAAATCACAAAGGAACATAATGAAAACAAATGGACCCACTGAGTTTCATAGATCTAGAGAGGGACCATGATATGACCCTAAGTGAAAGTGGTACAAAATACCAAAACTTACAGGAGATCCTTGAGAGGGAAAACCTTGAACTAGAAAAGTTTCTAGAACAGGGAAGCAACAAAGGAATCAACTCTCTACCTCAGGAGGAAGTTGATAGGGTGCAACAGTTATTCCTCAACAAGTCACATCAAAATGCTCTAGGAGTCAAAAGAGGCCATGATAACCAAGAAAATAGAGGGGTTACATCAATGGGATTAATATTAGGAAAATCCGCCAAAAACCCAGGTAAAAAAAGAGGGAGGAAGAGACAGAAAGAACTGCTGCTAGAATGTGGAAAACTCATGATTGACTCAAGCAAGATGAAAGATCTCTCTAGTTACTCCTTTATAAACCCCCCTCAATGAAGCTCACTACCTGGAACATTAGAGGACTAGGGAGTAGAAGAAAATAGAGAAATCTAAGTAACAGAATCAAGGAAGAAAAACTAGACATGGTGTTCATACAGGAAACCAAATGCTCAGTAGAGAAGATCAGAGAAAAGCATAGCAAATGGTTAAGCAAATATGAATATCTTGAATTCAAAGAAACTAACTTGGCTGCTGGAATTCTCACTTTATGGAATCCTCACAAATTTGGTATACTTGATGCAGAGGTGTCCAGACACCACCTTTCTTTGATTATTCAACCTATGGGGGACAAGGTGTGTTACATGATCACCAATGTCTATGGCCCTCAACTACTGGAAGATAAAATCAAACTCCTCTCCTCTCTGGAGGAAATGAAGCAAAGACACCCATCAATACCTTGGATTCTAGGGGGAGACTTCAACATGATTAAATCTCTCACAAAAAAAAAGGAGGAACCAGAACACTTGGTAGAGACTCAGTTGCCTTCCAAAACTTCCTCACCAATATGAGACTAGTGGATATGGACACAACTAATGGCATCTTCACATGGAATAAAAAAAGAGGGGGTACTACCCAAGTAGCCTCAAGATTAGACAGATTCATAATCTCATAAGAACTTCTGCTCACTGGACGAAGCCTGACAGCATTCATCCTCCCTTTTGGAGGCTCTGATCACTGGCCCATACAGCTGGAAGCTTCCTTAACTGATACACCAAGAAACAGACCCTTCAAGTTTGAGAATGTCTGGCTCACTCACTCTGATTTCCTCACAAACATTGAAAAGTGGTAGAAAGAAGGGTTACACTCCCAAGGCACAAAGATGTTCCTTCTACATCTTAGGCTCAAACATATCAAGAGAAAACTCAAAGAATGGAATAAAAATGGGTTTGGCAATATCTTCAAAGCTAAAGGATAAGTGGGAAAGCAATTAAAGTAAATTAACCAAATTCTCATCACTGAAGGCTTCACAGAGGAAAGAAAAGAGCTAGCCAACACTCTTTAACAAGAATGGGACAACATATGTCTCTAAGAAGAGATCTTCTAGAGACAGAAATCCAAAGTTCAATGGATTAAGGAAGGGAGAGAAACACCAAATTCTTTCACAAATCCACCATAGCACACAGGACTAACAATAGGATTTTGAAACTCACAGATTTTCAAGGAATGAAGAAAAATACTCATGAGGAAATGGAAGATGTATTGGTCCAACATTTTCAAAGCATTGCTGAGGAAACCATAGAAGACAAATCCCAATTCATGAGAAGATTCACTCAGCACATTCCTAAGCTAGTTTCCAGGGAAGACAAACATAATCTCAACAGACCAGTGACAGAGGAAGAGCTCAATGAAGTTATCAGAGATATGCACAATGGAAAAGCTCCAGGCCCAGATGGTTTCAATGTGGACTTCTTCAAAATATGCTAGAAGATTGTCAAACATGACATTCTGGAGGTAGTGGAGGACTCGAGAAACTCTAAATTAGTTTTGAGGGCACTTAATGAATCATTCATTTCCTTAATCCCCAAATAGGAAAAAGCCACCTCTCCTGATAAGTTCAAACCCATAGCATTATGCAATGTGGTGTACAAAATCATTTCCAAAGTCATTGCCAATAGACTCAAACCCCTCCTCCCAACTCTGGTGTCAGAGGAACAAACGGGTTATGTGGAAGGGAGGCAAATTCTCAATAACATCATTCAAGCTCATGAAGTGGTACATTCCCTCAAAACCAATAAGCAAGTGGGAATGATAATACAGTTGGACATAGCAAAAGCTTACGATAAACTAAGCTGGGCTTACATAAGAGCTGTACTCAAAGCATATGGCTTTGACCACAATTGGATAAGGTGGGTTATGGCTCTAGTTACCATGGCCAGTTGTTCAGTTCTTCTCAATGGCTCTCCATCTAGAGCCTTCAAGCCTTCGAGAGCTCTCAGACAAGGAGATACTCTCTCCTCATTCCTCTTCATTCTCATGATGGAAGGGTTGGGCAGAGCGATCATTGCTGCCAAGAAGGAAGGAAGAATACAGGGACTCAGACTCACATAGAATGGAGACACTGTGATCCATCAACAATTTGTGGACGATACTATGCTGAAGGGCATTCCAACAGTCAAGCATTCAAGCAAATTCTATATGAGTTTTCAATGGAAGTTGGCACTGAGGTAAGCCTCTCAAAATAAAAGATCTTCTTTTTCAATACTGATATTTCGATTCAAAGAAATCTCTCCATAATTCTAGGCTTTCAAAGAGATTCACTTCCCTCAAAGTATCTGGGAATTCCACTCACTGACAAACCACTAAACAAGGACATCTAGGAGTCTGTTACAAATAAATTGAAAGACAAGGTCAGCAAGTGGAAAAGCAGAGCCTTGAACCTAGCAAGGAGGTTGGTCCTCACTAAAGCGATACTTCAAACTATCCCAATCTACATGCTATCAGCCCTTCCAGCTCCGAAGGGAGTCCTTCAGCAATTCAAAAACATTCAAAGAGACTTTCTCTGGGGCAAAGGGGAAGAGAAAAATAAATGGACTCTGGTTGCTAGGGATAATATCTACAAACCCAAATCACATGGTGGTTTGGATCTACATGACCCAAATATCTAGACATAGTTTTGGGAGAAAAACTGTGGTGGAGATGGCTAAAGGAAATACAAAAACCCTGGGCGAAACTCTAGAAACAAAAATATGCTATAAATTGGCAAGAAACAAACCTCATAAGAATGGCAAGACACATAAAAGGTTTCCATATCTAGAACAAAGCTTGGGAGAATAGAGCTTTAGTTCAAAAATATAGTTTCTGGGAGATCAGAAATGGAAATCTAGCCCGGTTCTGGGACGACAAATGGCAGCAAGAAGGTAACCTTAGCAGAGAGGAATTAGCAAACATCCAAACTGATACCATTAAAAAAGGATTAAAGAAAGTAAATTTCTGACTATTGGGATCAGTCAAGGGACAATGACAAATGGAGATTTTGGAAGCTACCAGACTACAGTGAGCTGACTCCGCTGAAAATGCAAGCTAAAGCTCTCGCAACTATTCTGGGAAAAGAGACAAATTTTAACCTCAACTTCAGATGACCTATTAAGATGGGGCAGCAATAATCAAGGAGTTTTCAACCTCAAAGAAGCCAAAATAATAGCCACAGGTCTTAACTTTCCAAACACTGACAAATCATGGAAAGACCTATTGAGTAACCCACATTGATGAAGATCAAAATATTCAGGTGGTTGGTTCAACAAGACAAGATTATAACTTGGGAGAATCTAAAAAAGAGAGGTTTTGCTGGCCCCTCAAGATGTCACCTATGCAGCCAACAAGAGGAAACCACAAATCATCTTCTCAACATGTACTCCTACACATCAACCCTGTGGGATTGGGTAGTAGATGTCTTCAAGCAAATAGATAGTAATGAAAATAATATAACGATTACGTTGAAAAATTGGAGAAGAGATTTGTCAGACAATGAGACAATAAACACAGCTTGGGCTTTGAATCTAGGCTTCTTGATCTGGAATGTATGGAAAGAGTGCAACAGCAGGATCTTCAAAGACAAAAATGGCTCAGTTAGAAGCATCATTGCGCTAATCCTAAAACATCTCAAGGAGACAGTCAACACCCTTGGTGGTTTTTCTATAGGAAAGCACATTGGTCACAGAGAGGCTCGCATTCTAGAAAGTTTGGAACTTCAGACACATGTCCCTTAGAGTCTAAATCATATCATAAAGCATACTCCAGAGGGAAAGGATTTCTGGCAACCCCCTTCACAGGGCTTTTTAAAATTCAACATAGATGGAGCCTCAAAAGGTAACCCTAGAGACGCTGGTTATGGAGGAGTCATAGGACATGAGGAGGGAAACATAAAAGTCATATTTCATATTCATCTGGGAAAAGCAACCAATAATATGGTTGAACTCATGGCTATGGAGCAATGCTTGGAGATTCTAATAGCTCACAATACACACAATGTTATTATCGAGGTTGACTCAGAGTTAGTAATCAATTCGGTCAAGCGAATAGGCACAGGAACAGCTCTAGATAAAATCTTAAGCCACTGGAGGCTTCTACAGGTTTATCACAGAATACAATCAAACCTAAGAATTCTAAGAACTCTCAGTTTCATACATGTTCGCAAGGAAGAAAACAGTGTGGCGGACTGGCTAGCCAATGAAGGAGTAAGAAGCAAATGAGACAAAATGTGTTGCAGGTGGGAGGAGGTACCTAACAGTAAAATGTGTGAAGGCTGCACATCTCGGGCCCTCATAGACATGGAGGAATACCAGAACAGATAGGGAAACTAACTATCACCTTTCACAAATGAAGAGTCGGAGAATATTAGAAAGATACACAGTGTTTGGAAACTTGCAAGTCTCGAAGGAGATCACCATGATTTGCCTTTGCATTGGTTCTATTGGAAGCTGGGCCAAACAATGGGTAACCAGGCACACGGTAACATTCAGTCCTAATGGATGGCTTAGAATCAAGGAGGGCAGCAAACACAGAGTCAAAGTGGCTTGGTGCCATAGTGGGTGAGAGTGGTTTCTAGGTCATCGGGCACCTTCAAAACTGGAATCGCCCTTTAAGAACAGAAATCGAAGCCATTCACTGTCCACCATGTGGCTCTGTGAGGAGAGGGATTACCACCCTTATCGAGCGGGTATCCTGTGGGATGATGAAGAGGAAAATCAAAGGCTACAGGCCATCGAGCAAGTTGGTTGGTCGAGGAAAAAGTCAAAATAGCTTCCGGTAAACCACCATTTTTGGGCGACCTCAATAACAAAAGTGGTATCTATGAATAGCACGTGATGCCACTCAACTGTCAACATGTGGATTGGGGTGGAGAGTGAATATCACCCTCATCATGCGGGTATACCTCGGGCTTCTACTCCATGCGATATGGCCCCTGGCCGTTTGATCATGAGGGAGAAGATCGACGGCTATAGGCAGTCGAGCAAGTTAGTGGGTCTGGGAAAAAGTCAAAACAGTTTCCGGTAAACCACCATTTTCAGGCACCCTCAATACCAAAAGTGGTATATATGAATAGCACGCGATGCCACTCAACTGTCAACACGTGGATTGGGGTGGAGAGTGGATACCGCCCTCATCGCGCGGGCATACCTCGGTCTTCTGCTCCATGCAATATGTCCCCTGGCCATTTGATCATGAGGAAGCAAATCGACAGCTATATGCAGTCGAGCAAGTTAGTGGGTCCCAATTCACGAAATATCAGCGGACCCAAAATCTCTTGGATACAATTTATATTTCCTTCTTCAAGTCCGTTATATGTTTTGTCGGGGCATCAAATTTTGTACGGGTACTAAGGGCTGATTTAATTCCTCCCTTTGTGGATGGAGTTGCTTCCCTTTAATGCCTGTTGTAACTTATGTAACATATTTTCAGTCACAAGTTAATAGAAGGTCTGACTCTTGCTTTAGCGAAAAAAAACAATATATAATTACCTATTACAAGACAAGTATGACATAAAGTGAGAATTGACCCTAAAATCTATATATTTTATCAGGAATACCAAAATCAACCGTAAATTTAAAAATAAAATTATTAATTTTTTTATTTTTTTAAAATTAAAATATAACATATTGTAATTATAATCTTAAGCACCCATAATATTGTGTACAAAAACTTTAAAATAAAATTTCTAATTAAAAAGTGATGCTACTAATATCACAATTTTTCATATTAAATTTATAACTTATTTGAAACCATCATCTTAATATTGAATAATTAATACTTTTATAACTAAAATTTTAATTCAACCCATAATCAAAAAATTATGTTACCACCAGTACTCTTTTTTTTTAACTTAGATTTATTACCGTTTTAAAACTATGACCTTAACAATCAAAATCTTAACCTCCATTTTAAATTTTAAAAAAAATATATATTAAAAAAAAAAATCAATAACATTTTTTTAATTTTTATTAAATAATAAAAAAGTAAAGTTATAACGGGTTTACTCTATACATATCTTTTTTTTTTCTAAGGCAAGAGCGGATCCTTCTATTCAATTAAAAAGAAAAAAGAAATAGTGTACAAAAGGTGACCGCGACGGTGAGGCCCACCAATATGACAGGCCTACCCAATCGAAGGTCTCAAGACGACAAAGCAAACCCAAGGACGTGGGCCCACTAAAGCAAACAAACAGTCCAAAACTGACTGTTGGATCTTGAGCTGCAGATCTAGTGGATGGAATACATATCGGGTGGCCAACAAGCATAGCTTTTAACAAACAAATCGGACCCGAAGAATCCAATAGAAAATAATCTAAAAATCTATCGGGTCCATTTTTGACTTATCCTTCGATCACTTTAACCACCCGAAATCCACCATTTGCGCGTGATCCCAGAGACGTCGTGAAAACTGCTCGAAACATAACCATTGTTTCGGACCCACTAACATGCATTCAAAATCCTGGCGGTGGATTAGCCTCGCTAGATCCAACGGTTAAGGATCATACTGCGCGGACTAAAAGCACCGATAGTTAGCGCGCGATGAAGGCAGTAATTCCTCCCCACCCTTAGCCATGTGTCACATGGTGAGTGGAATCGCTCCGGCTAGATGAGCTTGTGATATAGCGGAAACCACCCTGAGGGCAGTAAAGCTATTCACGAGAATAACAGTTGGGGTTTTGTGTTTACCGCGAAAAGCTGGGCTCTGACGCATGGGCCAAAGGGAGATAAAGATCCCATCTTCCCATCCCCCTGAGACATCTAGTTTTCCATTACCTGAGTTAATGTGGCCAACATAAACCTGCATCCTAAAAAGGATCTCACTTATGTCATAACACTTCATAATGAAAACAGATCAGCTAGACCCCATCTTTGTGGCTCTTTATTAGAAAATATTGTCTCTTGATTTTTCCTGCTATCGCTGTCAGTCGCTAAGGGCCTTGGATGAGCATCCCTCCTTCAACCTATCATCTGTTATCTCCTCCCACCAACAACATAAATTGATATGCTTGTTTCGAACCCCCTCATTGGCAGGCCAGTCTGTGACTTTGTTGTCTTCCCTACGAACATGCACCAACCTGAGGGTTCTCAGCATTCTTAGGTGCACTTGGATTCTTTGGTAGAGTTGCAGAAGCTGCCAGTGTTCTGAGATTTTCTCAGGAGCAGCGCCAGAATTTATCCTCTTCAGTGAGTTAATGACTAATTTTGAATCAACCTCAATGAAGACATTTTGAATGTTGTACTTGAGCAGTATTTCCAGGCATGATTCCATCGACATGAGCTCAGCCATATTGTTGGTCGCTTTTCCTAGATAACTGTGGAAGATGACTTGTATATTTCCTTCCTCATCCCTCAAGACACCTCCATAACCAACTTCTCCCAGATTCCCTTTTGAAGCCCCGTCTATGTTAATTTTAAAAAGCCATGAGAAGGGGGTTGCCAAGACGACTTTTTTGCTGAGGTTTTCTTGGAAATCTGCATAGAACCCTGAGGGGGTTTAACCTTGAGCTCTAAATTCTCCAGTATTCTGGACTCTCTATGTCTAATGGGTTTACCTGTAGCTGCACCTCCTAGGATATGAACAGATTCTTTAAGTTGTTTAAGGATTAGTTTGCAGATGTTGCTCACCGGACTCACTTTCTCCTTGAAAATCCTGTTGTTGCGCTCCTTCCAGACATTCCAGATTAAGAATCCTAGGGTCAGCATCCATGCAAAGTTTATGATCTCATTATCCAAGAAATTTTTCCTCCAATTCTTCAAAGTAGAGATGATGTCATTAACATCTCTGTCTATCTGCTCGAAGACTTCTCCAATCCAATTCCAAATTGTTGTGGTGAAAGTGCATCTATTCAGGAGATGATTTATAGTTTCTTCCTGTTGTCTACATAAGTGACATCTCGAGGGGCCAACAAAGCATCTTTTTTTTAGATTATCCCATGTCAGAATCTTGCCCTGGTGAACCAGCCACTTGAATAGTTTGACTTTCATCCAATGAGGATTTTCCCATATTTCTTTCCATGTCTTATCTGTGTGTGAATGGTTAAACCCTGCATCTATCCTTTTGGCTTCCTTGAGGTTGAAGAGACCTGCCTTGTTCTTTCCCCATCTTAGTTGGTCATTCAAGTTGGAGTTTAAGATTTGTCTCTTGTCTAAAAGACCTTTAAGGGCTATAGCTTGAGTATGCAGCATGCCCATTCCTCTGTAATCTGGAATTTTCCATGTTCTCCATTTCTCATCGTTTCTTGATTGGTCCCAGTAGTCACTTACTCATTTTAATCCTTTGTTGATGGTATCGGTATGAATGTCTACTAATTCTTCACTTCGGAGATTGTCCTCCTGCTGCCAATTATCCTCCCAAAACCAAGCCAGGTTTCCATTTTTGATCTCCCAGAAACTATGGTTTTGGACTAGGGCTCTGTTCTCCCATGCCTTATTCCAAATTGCAGAACCTTTTACTTGTCCTGTCATTCTAATTAGATTTTCCTCCTGCCATTCGCTAGAATATTTTTGCTTTCAATGTTTTGCCCAGGGGGCTTGTATTTCTTTTAGCCACCTCCACCAGATTTTGGCACCAAGAACTCTATTAAGAATTCCTGGGTCATGAAGACCCAAGCCCCCATGGGACTTAGGTTTGCACACTCTATCCCATGCCACCAGGGTCCATTTGTTCGTTTCTTCACCTTTCCCCCAAAGAAAGCCTCTCTGAATGTTTCTTATGCCAATAACCACACCAGTTGGTGCTGGAATGGCAGATAGCATATAGATAGGGATACTTTGGAGGATAGCCTTAGTGAGAATCAGCCTCCCTACTAGATTTACTGCTCTATTTGTCCATTTTCTAATCTTGTCTTTAAGCTTATTAAGAACAAGCTCCCAGATATCTTTGTGAAGCAGTTTGTCAGTGAGAGGAACTCCCAAGTACTTCGTTGGTAGTGACTCCCTTTGAAATCCAAAAATTCTGGAGAAATTTCTTTGTATTGAAATATCCGTGTTGAAGAAGAAAATCTTTGATTTAGTAAGACTTAACTCTGAGCCTACTGCCCTAGCAAACTCACTCAGAATCTGTTTGAATGCTTTGGCTTCCTTGACAGTGGGTGTGCCTTGAAGCATGGTATCATCTAAAAATTGATGATGTGTCACCGTGTCCCCACCTTGAGTGAGTCTCAAACCCTGAATTCTCCCTTCTTCCTTAGCAGCTCTGATAGCTCTCCCTAACCCTTCCATCATTAGAATGAAAAGGAAAGGAGAAAGAGGGTCTCCTTGCCTGAGACCTCTAGACGGCTTGAAGGTTCTTGAAGGAGAGCCATTGAGAAGAATTGAACAACTGGCGATGGTAACTAGTGCCATAACCCATTTAATCCAATTGTGATCAAAGCCATAGGCTTTTAATATGCTCTTATGTATGACCAGCTAAGCTTGTCATAGGCCTTTGCTATGTCTAGCTGCATAATCATTCCTGCTTGTTTGTTGGTAATGAGTGAATGCACAATTTCATGTTCTTGAATTATATTATCTAAAATTTGTATTCCTTCCACATAGCCCATTTGCTCCTCTGACACTAGGTTTGGGAGTAGAGGTTTGAGATGGTTGGCAATGAATTTGGATATAATTTTGTATATCACATTTCATAATGCTATAGGTCTAAATTTGTCTAGAGAGGTGGCCTTTTCCTGTTTTGGGATTAAGGCTATGAAAGATTCATTGAGCGCCTTTAAGTCTGTCTTAAATTTTCGAGAGTCTTCCACTACCTCCAAGATGTCTTGTTTCAATATCCTCCAACAAACTTTGAAAAAGTCAACATTAAAGCCATATGTGCCTGGTGCTTTCCCATTTTTCATATCTTTCACAACTTCCTCTATTTATTCCTCTGTAACTGGTCTGTTGAGGTTGAAATTATCTTCTCTAGTAACCAATTTAGGGATGTACTGAGTAAATTTTTCCGTGGCCTGGTATCTGTCTTCCAAGGTTTCCTCAGCAATTTTCTGAAAATGCTGGAGTAGAACCTTCTCCATCTCTTCATGAGTGTTTCTCTCTATTCCATGTTGATCTGTAAGTTTCACAATTCTATTGTTGTTTCTGTGAGCAATGGTAGATCTGTGAAAGAATTTGGTGTTTCTCTCCCCTTCTTTTATTCATTGTACTCTGGATTTCTATCTCCATAATATTTCCTCTTGAAGACATCTATTGTCCCACTCTTGCTGGAGTGACTCTACCATCTCTTTCCTTTCTTCTGTATAGCCTTCAGTGATAAGAATTTGGTTTATTTCCTTTAGTTTCTTTTCCACATCTTCCTTAGATGTGAAGATATTACCAAATTCTTTTTTATTCCACTCTTTGAGTCTGCCTTTAATGTGTTTGAGACTACAGTGTAGAAGGAACATCTTTGTGCCTTTAAGGTGAAACTCTTCCTTCCACCATTTTTCAATGTTCGTGAGGAAATCTGAATGTGTGAGCCAAGCATTCTCAAATCTGAAGGGGGTGTTCCTTGGTTTGCCAAAGAGGGAAGCTTCCAATTGGATAGGCCAGTGATCTGAACCCCCAAAAGGTAGAATGAGTGCAGTAATGTTGCCTCCCCTAAGAAGAAGTTCCTCTGAAACAATAAATCTGTCCAATTTTGAGGCTACTTGGGTAGGTCCCCCTCTTTTGTTATTCCAAGTGAAGATTCCATTGCTTGTTTCCATATCAACCAATTTCATATTGGTGATGAAGTTTTAGAAGGCAACTAAGTCTCTACCAAGTGTTCTAGTTCCTCCTTTCTTCTCCATGAGTGATTTTGTTATGTTAAAATTACCACCAAGAATCCAAGGTAGAGCTGGGTATCTCTTCTTCATATCCTCCAGAGTTGTGAGGAGTCGTAGTTTGTCCTCCATTGGCTATGGACCATAGGCATTGGTGATCATGTAACATTTTCTGTCACCCACCGGTTGGAAAATCAGTGAAAGGTGATGTCTGGATGTCTCTGCATCAATCACACCAAATTTTTGTGGATCCCATAGAGTGAGAATGCCACCAGTAGATTTATTTGCCTCAACTTCAAGGTATTCATATCTATTTAACCATTTACTATGTTTTTCGTGAATCCTTTCCACAAAGCATTTCGTTTCCTGTATGAAGTCTATGTCAGTTTTTTCCTCTTTGATCCTTTTACCTAGATTCCTCTGTTTTCTTCTGCTCCCTAGTCCTCTAATGTTCCAGGTTGTGATTTTTTTTGAGGTGGGGTTTTAAAAGAGTAACTGGAAAGGTCTTTCATCCTTCCTGAGTCAATCATGAGTTTTCCACACTCCAGCAGTAGTTCTTTCTATCTTTTTCTTCCCCTCCTCTTACCTGGATTCTTGATTAGTTTTCCTGTTATTAATCCTATTGAGGAAGTCCCTTTGTTTTCCTGGTTTTCATGCCCTCTTTTGAATCCTGTAGCTGTTTGGTGTGACTTGTGAAGGAATATCTGTTGGACCTTGTCCACATCCTCCTGAGGGATGGAGTTTATTCCGAGGTTTCCTCCCTGTTCTAGAAATTTTTCTAGCTCTAGGTTCTCCCTTTCTAGGATCTCCTGTAAGTCTTGATCCTCTGTGCCACTTTCACTTTGAGACATTTCTTGATCTTTTTCTATTTCTATTGTACTCAAAGGATCCATTGTGTGTTCGTTCTATTCCTGAGTGAACTCCATACTGGTCCCTTTTCCTTTCCCCCTTGCTTTCTTATTCTCTGTACTCTCTTGATCCCCTCCGTCTGCCTCTTTTTCTCCTAAGATCTCAAACCTGTTGTAACTTTTTGTTTTTTCATTCCCAATAGGGTTCTTTTGTGTCTTCCTTCGCCCTCCTTTTCCTCTTCCTTCTACTTTGGTGAAACCTGTCTAGTCTTTCCCTTTGCTAGTATTTAGGTTTTCCTCCCTTCTATTAAGAGGATAGTCTCTGGATACGTGCCCATGCTCATGACACTTGTGACATATGAACGGGATATGTTCATATTCAACTGTTTGAACCCATTCCTTGTCATATACTTCTAGAATGACCTCATCTAGAAGGGCTCCTGATAGATCCATCTCCACACATATACGAGCATAGGATGTATATTTTCCCCCTAGAGTTGCCTCTAAGATTTTTAAGAAATGACCTAATTTATTGCCTATAGCTTTTAAAGACTCTGGCATCCAATAATCTAAAGGTAAGGAGTAGAGTCTAATCCATATCGGCACTGAAGTGAAGGTTTCTTGTTCTGGCACAAAGTTCATCGTCCATGGACACATATAGAGACCAACAACCGCAAAGAAGTATGTCCCTCCTTCAAAAATCTTGTCTCTGTCTTCCATGTTTGTAAATACCACAGTAAAAAAACCTTTGGATCCAAGATGTATATTTAACTCCCCCTTTAGTTTCCAATTGTATTTTATCCAAGTGTATAACACTTTCTCTGATGGCTAGATTCCCATAAATTTGCATATGATATCATAGTTTTCCATGTGCTCCCTGTGCGCTTGCAGAGCTGGATCATTCAGAATAACCCAAGGTTTAGTTATGGTCTTGGGTTTACAGTGCCCCATCTTGGCTCTGTTCTCTGATCCCTGACCTCTGTCTCCCTCTTTTTCCTCCTGACAGTCTTCTTTGTGGGCCCCTTGATCTACGTAGGTTTCGCTGCCTTCGGCGTTCTGAGTTTTAGTGTTTTTTGTCTTTACCTCCAAGGGTTGTGTAGGTTTGTTCTTTTTCCTGCCTCTTCCTCTGTTTGCTACCATATTACTATAGGAGGGAGTGGAGCTCCCTCCTACCTGTGTCTCCATGGGTGCCTGTTTACCTCCGTCCCTTGCTTAGTGAAACCCTAGAACCAAAGCCGGCAAAAAACTGTCATGGTTTCTTCGATACATTCAATGTCCGATCTCGATAGACATACTTGGTTTAATCTATACATATCATTAATATCTAAAATTTTAAATTGATTAGTTAAATCTGAAAGAAAATGAATAAATATATATATATATATATATATATATATATATATATATATATAATAATACCTATTTTCTTTATTAAAATTACAATATATATTAAAACATAACTTAAATCTCTATTTTTAATATAACTAAAAACTAATACTATTGTTAATTTTATATATATAGTTTGGTTGAGCCTAATGGTTAAGAGTATGTGTTTCCTCTTAAAAGGTCACAGGTTCAAAACCAGAAGGGTAGAGTATGTATGCCTTCATAAACTTCGCATTCAAATCGTTGCATGGAGGTTGGTCCCTTGTCCCACAAACAAGGGGGCCTCATACACCAATTTGGTTCCCTTGTCCCACAAACAAGGGGGTCTCATACACCAATTTGGTTTCTAGCCTTGCTGTGACCTTAAAATTGGACTATATATATATATATATATATATATATATATATATATATATATATATATATACATATAATCATATTCTATCTTGTTTTTTTGAATTATGTATATATGTATATAGAGTAGTTGGACAACTTTGAAGGGAGAATAACACATATGGAGGCACATGTTTATTAAGTGTTTTACCAATCAAGGGGAAATGGTCCTGATGACTAGACTCCAGGTAATATTGATGTTTAATGATGACTATGGGTTGTGTTTTGATTCTTGGGTGGTTTTGGTCCCTTTGGACAATCGGTCTTTGGTCCTCTGGTCCTCTGGTCCTCTGGTTTTCTCTTGTTATTGTGAGTGTCTTTTTGTCACTACCATTTGTCCAACAACTATGGTAGGAGTGAGGACAATGGTGTTTCGAAGCTATGCTTAGTGCGATGTAAATTTCCCTTGAATTAATAGAATATGTTGACTTACCAAAAAAAACATGTATATTTATATTATAAGTAAAGGTAAGATATTTTATCCACTCAAAGCCCTACAATAACAAGGCTCAAATTCATGAGCTCAGCATATAATTTTCAAAAATTGAATTTAGGTGGAGAGGATAATAATCATTCCTACCAAGTATTTAATATAAACTCATTTAACTCTATATATAATCTAAATTCAACTTTTTAATTGTAAACTAATAACAAAAAAAAATATCTTTCCTTATTTCCCTTTTTCCAATGTTAGCATTTTTTTTTGTCTTCCTAGACATTTTAGTTACTCTTTTTTTATGTAGTTACTCTTTTTTTATGTACATTTTATGTTTTGATGTGCTTCTTTGTACATTCAAATGACAAGGTCTCTCCTCAACAACTTCTATGTTATCTTCAACAGTGTGGTTTTATGATTTTCTGAGCTTATATTATTAGTCTTCAATGTTCATGAAGCACTTTTCTTGAATCTTTTTTACATACACATATAGTGTGTCTACAAAATGCAATTTTTATCTCAATCAAAATTATCATTTTTCCTACTAATAAACAAAAAATTAAAAGACAATTTTAGGAAATTATATATATGTATGTTAACACATATATGAGCACATGTGAGAGAGATTTTTTTTTTAAGAGAATAAGAGAAGTTGTAAATAAAAAATTTAGAGTTATCTTTAGTATGACTTTTTGGAAACTTTTTCAGTGGGTTTTTCCGGTCTAATTTCTCTAAAACCCAACAAGAATCTATTGAAATAACAAGTTTTGATGGGTAACCCTTGCACAATCAAAGTGCCCTAGGGGTTTTTCAAGGTGTTGAATCCATATATACAATCAAAAACAATTTAAATAACATAAATCAACATTTTAACTCAAAATTTTCCCTTAAATTCCAACACCGTTAAGTCCAAAAAATTCCATTAAAAACAATTTCAAAAAAAATTAGAAAAAAATGAAATTTTTAATTAATATATATCTATATATATAAATATATAAAATATATTTTTTATTTTATTTTAAATTGTAAATTTGAAAAAAAAAAATCACTATACTCCATGTGGTTAAAAAGAAAATGCAAATCCATGTGGTGGTTAAAAATATGCTATTTCATTGATGATGATACCTCTCTAGCAAATACCTCAAATTAATTGCATAGTATGCATATTCAACGACTTGCTTCTATGATTTTGAAGGGGACGACCATGCATGTTTAGCTTTATCGTAGAGCTGACACGTAGATATTAATGTTTAGGTTTGGTGACATTTTGAGCGTTCCAATTTGACAAAGTTAAACCATGTGTCCTTGGAGGGTATTCCTTTTATTTTTTATTACTATTAATTTTTTTAAAACTATAAAAAAAGAGAAAAAAGATTTTAAAAATAAGTAGTTTGTTGATGGGTATTAAATGAATGTCGCTGTATATGTGATTTTTTAATGGACATTAAATAAAAAAGATTGTATATGCTGTAGTCTAATTAGGTTTTTTTTGCCTTGAAAATCAAGGAAATTCTAGTAATATTTTGATAAATTCCAGTAGGGATTTTTGTAGATTTAAGTTAAAGTTGTCAAACTTCAAGATTTTCGGTGTCCCAAAGGTTTTTGATGGTGCTGAATCCATTTCCCACGATTTAAATTGTGCTTCTACAAGATTTGAATTTTTTTACCTAAATTCCAGCCACTTTTAAGCGTCGCCTTAATATACTTATCCGTTATATATCCCCTTTTTAAATTTTATAATTATCCGACCATAAACGTACACCACCCCACTCATTTAATTCAATAAACATACACCACCCACCACCCGCACTCATTTAATTCTTGTCATATAACAAGGAATCCATTATTTTTAATGTACCCTTCTCATTAATACTACAGAACAACTGCCTCAGATTAATTACATGGTGCGTATATATTCAACGACATAGATTTATGAATTTGAAGAGGTGAGACTATGCATTTGTAGCATTATAGGAGCGTTGCCACCTAAACATAATGTGTGAGTTTGGTGAGATTCTAAGGGGTTATCAAATAGGGAGTGTTGACACCTAAACAAAATGTGCAAATTTGGTGAGATTCTAAAGGGTTTTCAACCATGTGGGCTTTTCAGAGGTCTTCCATTCTCTAACACTATTTTAATGGAAGGGAAAATATTTAATAATTTTATCAATTTAAAAGGTTCAACCATGTGGGCTTTTTAGAGGTCTTCCATCCTCTATCACTATTAAATATTTTAGAAATATTAGATGGTAGGAAAGGGACATGATTATGTATTATAAGGAAGTAAATTATTTTAATATTAATGGTTTCATTTTTATTATACTTATTTCACTGCTTGATGGTTAATTTTATCAATTTGATAGGTTCAACCATGTGGGCTTTCAGAGGTCTTCCATCTCTATCACCATTAAATATTTTAGAAATATTAAACCCAAAGGAAAGGGTCATGATTATGTATTATAAGGAAGTTAATTATTTTTAATATTAAAGATTTATGTTTATTCTTTTTTATAGTCCTATATTATATAGAAGTTTGAAATTAGAATTTAATAAAATTTGAAGTTGATTTTATAATAAAATATTACATGTTATAATGTTTATTTTACCCTATAATAAGTTAGTGTCTCTTTGTATCTCGCGTTGAAAGTCTTAGATTAAAATGGTAGAGTACAATCTCCGTGTCTTATTGGGTTTGGATTTTGTTCGGTACATCATGTGATATGTGTATTATTGGTGTGATCATTTTATGTTTTAATTTAAAAAAATTATTATAAGCCAATATTGATGATGATGAGGTTATTTGAGATTAAATCAATTTTATTAAAATTATATTTTATCATATAATTTTAATAGTATTTAAAAAGAATATTTTTCATTTTATTATAATAAAAAAATTACATTTTTTAAGTGTTTGATTTTTTTACAAAAAAATATAAATAAAAACATTATCACATGTTTAAAAAGCTTTGATGGTTTCTTATTAATCGTAAAACAATTAAATCATCTTATAAAATTGTAAATCTTTTTTTCAAAACCTCTAAAATAAGATCTTATATTATTAGTCACATACAAGGAAAATTAGAATGTACCCACCCTCACATATAAGATATAATAGAAACTATTATAGACTTATGTAAGAAGGAAGCATATCATCAATTATAAAAAGAAATGACCTTAAATTAAATATCTTGTCTTGACACAATTAAGCCCATATCTAAGTGCTCCTCCAAAGATAGAACTCTAACCTCCAAATGTTCATTAGGAAAATATTGAGGTAAAAAAAGGGCTTCAAAGCAAAAAATACACTAACACAATCAACCTTAAAAGAACCAATAGGATTCCTCGAGGAAGCCCTAGTTCTCACTAATTGGAAAACCACTAGCCTAGAAGCCCCTCAATCAGAAAAAGAAATTATAGCCTAGTGGAACCTCAAGGTCCTAGTTCCCAATGTTCCCCTTCCTTCAAATATCACCAACAACCCCTACCCTCCCCTTTGGTCTCCTCCTCCTCTTGACCATTTCAAGCTCAATTTTGATGGTGCCTCCAAAGGAAACCTAGGGGATGCAGGAATTGGAGGGGTCATTCGCAGCCACATAGGGGAATTTCTCAAGATATATAAGGGATACATAGTGTGTGATAAAAACAATGCAAATGAAGTGGAGGCATTAATGGAAGGCATCCACATAGCTCATTTCCAGGACTTCTTCCCCTTAATAGTTGAAGGGGATTTCGTGATCATTATTCAAGTAACTCAACGAATCATCAACAACACTCTTGCATCCAAATGCTCAATAAGTTGGCGCCTAAACTACCACATGCAGCAATTAGCCTCTCTCCTTGCTCAACAACAAGTCATTACCCCTCCCATACCAAATGCAAAGCAAACTTCCTTGCATACTTCCTAGCTAATCAAGGTGTTGATGACCAAGAACCATGCAAGGATCGACCTCAGTCCTCTCACTGCAAAAGCCTTGCCTCCAAGGACCTCCTCCTCCCTGATTTGGGTGTCTATCAAATTTGATCCACTTGTCAGCGCATGTAGAAACCTACCACTCCACTTGGCATTCCTTCATATCAACGTTACCTCCCATGTTCTCGTTCCTCCTTAACTCTTGTCCTTTCCCTAAAATTCACATGCTCAAAGCCACTAGGCTCCTCCTGCATGATTTAATGTTAATCGTGCATGTTAAATGACGCCTCCCTCCCCTCCTCTTGACTGTCTTGCTCCAACTCTCTCCTTGCACCTTCCCCTATTCAATTCTAGCAATCTTTATGACCCCTACCACTCTCCACGACCTCCATCTACCTATAATGCTCCATGAACACGACCATGTGATGTGTGGTGGTCATGTGGTTGAGGACCAAGACGACCCCCTGTTTCTTTAGAGGTGAATGTCAATTTGGCTTCTTTCCATATCCATGTCCTTGATGGCATATGACACTAGATAATTGAGATCGAAACAAAGGAGGCTATTCGTGGGGGTAGTGCAACGTCCAATCTCTGGGTTCTTTGTAATCTCCTCGCTCACCGCCTCCTTGCCCAGGAACATGACCGTGCCTCTAATGCTCGATGGATTGTTGATGCCAATGCCTATTCCAGTCATCTATATTTCTCCCTCTGTCATCTCTCCCACGACCTTGGAGTGACATCCCCCCCACACATCCCATCCTCTTCCTGCCTAGACCCCTCTGCCCTTGTTTCAATCCCTCCCAACTCCTCTTCGCCCTCCACCATCTAAGTTGTTGGGTGAATCCCTCTTGCTCATGATATGAAGGAGATATCCACTCGTCCAATGGATATGTAGTATTCTAGAGACAAGACCTATCCTCCCTACCCCAACCCTTATAGCTACTACATTTTTGAAGAGAATATGGAATCTGAGGGTGTATGTCCTTTTACAGGAAAGCGTGAACATCTTTAGAAAGTCACTGCTCCTCTTGGAAAGCACAACGTCAACACAACTTTACTAGGTTCTATCGATTAATTATTTTGCAGTTTTCATGTTTATTTTCTAATACTATTGGTTCTTTTTGTAGAATTGTTATTGCCAAAAAGGAAACAATGACTCATCCTTAATGACCCTACACTGTCCACTAGTCATGGTTGTATTAAATTTCTAGAATTTTATTGGCTCACACTCTTTGGGGCTACTCATCTGGTTTCCCATTTTGGGGCATATGCTTAGCCCTATGCAACCTTTTCTAGTGCCTTCAGGCAATGCTTCTCCATGCTCATTTGATTGTACTCTATGTAATATTTTCTTGTTAATATAATGTAATTTTTTTTTAATGAAAAAGAAAAGAACTAATAGGATTCAAGATGACAATGTCATACCCAAGGGTAAAATTTTTTGAAGGGGCAAGAAGAAAACTATTTTTTAAATTGTATTTTCAACTTTTCATCTTGTTGGTTTAATCAAATGTTAAGTGTAGCTGGAACATGTTAGATGTAGAATTTAATTCCACATCAAGTGAGTACCTACACTTGAAATTCAAGTAAACTTATAAGACAATAAGTTGAAAATATGATTAAAAAGAAAATATTTTTCTATATTTTCTTTTAAAAATTTGTAACTTTTATTTTACTATTTTATTATTTTCCTTAGGAGGCCCATTTTAAACCTTAAAATTTTCCTAATGAGACCTCCTTAGACAAAGTGTATACTCCAGTATTTACCTTTTGGTAAACATGTGTGAAAAACTTTATCAAATAAGTGAGAAACCTCGTTTATTGATGTGCTGATGGTAGAATAACATTATTAAAATAGAAATCCTCATTCATCCATTTGATGACTAAGAATGGATTACCATAAATTTGAAATTGTTAGACTCTTCTTTTTAAGTAACCTTTAAAAGCAATCTCAAATCCATAACATCTACATAATTGTTAGAGCTATTACCCATAACACTTTTAAATTTTATATAATTCTCATAAATAAAATAAATACACCAACATTATTGTATCCATTAGGACCTTGTTTAGCCACATAGAAGAAACTCCATAATAGTGACCTTTAAATTGGGATCTCTCCCAACTATCTTGGAGGTTTTTCTTTTACATCTATTTTGTACCCTAGAAATAATGCACAAACCTATGAAAAAACTGACAATAGACACCTATTTATCTTCAAAAAGTTGAGCATTATGAGCCAAACAAATGCCACATAAGATTGGAACAAGATTTCTCTAAAATATTTCATTTCCTTTGTAAGAACTAGGTCCTTCTACAAAGCTCCATAAAATTCCCAACCCATGCATTTGAGAAACATGTCCACTATCTACATCTTTCTAGAGTTGGTATGAAAAGGGACAATAAATACATAGATAAGAAATGGTTATTAATATTTTCGATATTGAACACAAATATGGGGTCCCTACTTACAAATATTTATCATGGCTTCATATGCCAATGCCTTATTCATTATTTTTAGCTAGAGGAAGATCCTTGTCCTTTTTGGTGCCTTCATCTTCTAGAGTTTTGTCCATATCACAGTTAAGCCTTAAAAGGAAGTATAACCATGTACCCAATGTTAATATTGCACATGCTAGAAGACTTATTGTTAACATAGACCAAAGTTTATAGATCCTCTCATAGCCTAATATGTCTTCTTTTAATTTAGCCAGAAACAAGTTTCAACTTTTAATGCATTACCCTTCTAAATCTAGTGATTGGGAAAAGTGTAATCCCTATTTACAAACACTAGTAGTACCAATATCCATAATCTGACTCAAAGTGAAGCCCTAGATCAAACCTATCAGTGGCCACTATAACACCAAGTGTGTATCAAACAACCTACAAACCAAATATACCAAAACTCATCCTTAAAATTTTAAACTAAGAACATAAAAATTAAAAAATATCACTATCACCCAAAAATTTCATATTTATGTCACTATCATCCATACATCTTTCATTTACAAAAGGCTTCACCAATACAAACTATCCATATATTAGACAAAGAATATATTACCAACCTACATCCATCTTAAACTCGGATCTATCAAGCACCAAGAGGGATCAAATCTCTCAAGGTGAAAACATATTTTTTGAGTGTGAAACTTGAGGAAAGGTTTGCACCTTGAGAGATTTCATCCCTCTTTCCAAGTTGATAGATATGGGTTTAAGATGGATCTAGGTTGGTTTCAGTTATGTATGACCATGGAAAATTTGTTGAACATCTAATTATTTTGATCATTTTAAATATGTCAAATATGTCTAAGATTAATCTAGTCATTTTAATTTTAAATTTGTTCAGTTACCTCAATTTTTTGAGATGATAAAGATTGTTAATAACTTGAATGATGAAAATTGCTAAAATAAAAATTTTGAATGCAAAGTCACAATGTTACAATGTTATGATAGATAACATGAATACTAAAAATGTAGTCAATTACAAATAGTTTTCATTATGATCAATCTCAATGTATTTTCTTCTAATGTTCTAATTGTCACACTTGTTAGTTTTTGCCATATTTTCATATGGATCATACAAAAAGGGTAGTTCAAATCATACACCATTGAAATATTTAACTCGAAATATTGTAGTAAACTTCATACTTTGTCTCTCTTTCTCTCTAATATTATTAGTAGCTTTCTCCAAAGTCAATTATTGCACCTTATGGAGTGTTAAACCCCAAATAAGTTTCAATAGTAGTTGTTTTCAATTACGTTGTTTGAATGCAAAGTGACTAACAATGTTGAATGATGGAAAATGGGAATAATAAGAATGCGGTAAATTACAAATAGTTTACAGTTTCAAGAGGAAAACATTTCAAGTAAGTAAACATTTTATTTAAGATGAAAATTCAAGTATTTTATTTAAGGTTGAATTAGTGTAACACATAAATCAAAGCACACCATCAACAATATTTTTGTTCTTACACTGAAACCAATGTGTGCACTACTAATTTAATTTCTTTGAAATTAATGTACATCATAAATCTTGTAGATTTTTACTATAGATTCAACAACTTATGTGATATGCTAAAACACGCGACAAGAATCTACTATACTCTCCAGTGGAAACCAAAATTGATAGATGAAAACAATAAACAAAAAAAAGGAAGAATATCAATCGCACATAACACAATATTTCTATAAGGAAAGAAACTATTAAAAATCCCGACTATATGTAATGCATTAACCATAAGATCTGAGAACAAAATACAATGCTTTTTCAACCCAAACAATTCTTGCACTGGTACAATCTAACTCTCTGCCTCATAAGCCAACTCAAGCCAACACTTATCCAATTTGGTTGCCTGCCAAACCCCTACTTCCTTGTGCAATTCCTAAGAGAATTAGCCCATATTTAATTGGGAAACCCACTCTCCATAACTGTTCAATCCATCCATAGGCCCTCAAATGATTATGCACACCATCTGTACAACTTGGAAAATTATACAATTGATAATACAGTGTCCCTGAACTCTAATCTCAACTGGGTCATCCTCTGAATTGACATGCATCAGTTATTTATAAGTGAATCTTCAGTTAAATGATGTGGCACTTAGGATGCACTGGTGCACTTCCCCACTACTAGACTCCTACTAGTTCCTCCAATAGTTAGAACTAGCTTAACTGACTATAACACAATTAGACTAAGTTATCTAATTACAACTCAAAAGAACTCAACCTAGGCCCCTAAAATTTAGGGATCACTCTACATTACTCTAGATAGACTTCCAACGCAAATTTCTTAAGTCAATTTAACTTAATTAACTATTACAAGTTGTTATGAGAATAGAATTTCGATTTAATTCACAATTTAATTCAAGTACAAATTAAATTGGAATTTTTTGTTGTTATTTTTAACAAATCTAGTTACATCAAATTAGAAATCAACATCTACACTAAAATCAATGCATCTATTACAAGCATTCAAATAGAATTAGAAATCAACATCTACAATGAAATCAATGCATCTAGTGCAAGCAATCAAATAGGATTAGAAATAAGTATCTATGCTGAAATCAATGCATCTAGTGCAAACAATCAAATAGGATTAGAAATCAACATCTACACTAAAATAAATGCATCTAGTGCAAGTAATAATATAGGATTAAAAATGTAGGTTTTAGCCTTGCACAAAAAATACCTGCATACGAATTCTTAAAACAAAAAAAAATATATAATGGTGAGAACATAAAAAATATACACAAAGATTTTCTACTAGAACCAAAAACTAAGAACACTACTTTATTTTTTTATTATATTACTTTAAATGTTAGAATACATTATATACATGTTGAATAACTCATAAACCTAAATCTATTAACCCTGTATTAGAACATAACTATAGTTCTGTTGACTGGATCTACAAAATAGCATGGGAAAAAAACCATCATGCCCAAAACCATGCAATAAAAACCATGGGTAGGTCTTCCCACCATCCTTGGGTCCACATAAAAAAAAATCCCAGAGTGCTACCTTAGACCTCGTTTAGGGGGGCTATATCCCCTTGCAAACCCCCCCGACAAGGGTGGTTTCGAACCCCCTACGACGAGTGCAACATAAAAATGCCTAGGTCTAGTCATGGAAATAATATAACATGTATACCCAACAAGAAATCAACATATAGATTAAAATAAATGCATCTAGTGCAAGCAATCGAGTAGGATTAGAAATCAACATCTAAATTGAAACCAGTGCATCTAGTGCAAGCAATGAAATAAGATAGAAATCAACAACTACATTGAAATCAATGCATCTATTTTAGTGAATAACATTGTATCTCCCCTCCCCTCTCTCCCACATCTCTCTCTCTCTCTCTCTCTCTCTCTCTCTCTCTCCTTCCATCTCTCCTTCTTTGTTTCTCTATCTCACCCCCCAAACACACATGCTCTCTCTCCATATATATATCTCTCCCCCCTCCCTCTCTTTGTCTCTCTCTTCTTCCCTCTCTCCCCCCCTCCCTCTCTTTGTCTCTCTCTTCTTCCCTCTTTCCCCCCTCCATCTATGTGTGTGTGTGTGTGTATGTTTCTCCTTCTTTGTCACTCTATCTCACCCCCTAATCATACTCTCTCTCTCCTTCTCTCCCTCTTTTTCCCCCTCTCCTCTCTCCATCACTCTATCTCTCCCTCTCTCTCTCTCTCCATCATTTTCTCTCTTTGTGTGTGTCCTACAACTCTATCACTCTTTCCCTCCATCTTTCCTTTTGTGTCTCGCACCAAAACATACACTCTCTCTACTTCCTACAATTCTATCACTCTTTCCTTCCATCTTTCTTTCTGTATCTGACACCAAACATACAAACACTCTCCCCATTTCTTCCTTGTCACTCCCTCTCTCCCTCCACCTTTCTCTCTTTATGTATTCTCATCCATTTAATTAAAAAAAATACATTTTATTTTTAAGAAATATTAAAAAAAATTAATAATATTAATTACAAGATTTATTTTTAATAAAAATTAATAATATTAATTACAAGATTTATTTTTAATAAAAAAATTTAATGGGAAAAAATAAAATTCATTCATTAATCAGAAAGATAAAAATCGTATTTTTGTGAAGAGTGAAATTCATTTTTCACATAATAATTCATTATGAAAATTTAAAATTTAAATATAATATATTTAAAATTGTATTATAAGAATTTAAAATTTAAATATAATATATTTAAAATTGTATTATAAGAATGTAAATATTATAAATTTTTAAATGATGAAATCGAGTTTTCCGAAAATTTAAATATAATATATTTAAAATTATATTATAAAAATTTAAAAATTGTAATTTTTTTAAATGATGAAATCAAGTTTTCACATTTATTTATAATTATAAGTTAAATGATTTATAAATTAATAATATATTTCTCTTTTCAAATTATTTATTTTTTGATAAATAAAAAAATTATTTTACAAATATCTTCGAGAAAAATCATATAACTATTTTCATGTCAAACTGTTTAGAATCACGACAAATAATAAGATAAATATTTTATAAAAAAGCCATAAATTGATGAAGAATTAATTTTGTTTAACTACATTTTTTTAATAAGCAATAATTGTAATTATTAAAGGCCATTTAAAACCATTATTTTGGTTGGTGTTGGTAAAAGGCATCATTAACATTGAGCCTTCATTCAAGCAAACACTGCGAAAAATTGACAGTATGTGTTTTATTAAGAATCCTTTATATTATTTTATATATATATGATATTGTTATTATCAGTTTTAATTTTTTTATATATATATATTTTTGATAAATTAAAAAAGAATTGAATATTAGATATCATTTTTGGGATTCAATTGTGTTAAGAAAGTTATTTATTTATGATCATTTTTATGAGAGTTAGTCGTAATTGACTAATTTCTCATGATTTTTGAATAGTCCACTTAGCACTCATTGCATCGGGTGATGCTCACAAAGGTGAAGAAGTGGGATTGAAACTAGTCAAATGAATCACATAGTGTCAATCATCACTTTCACGCTTGCACCAAGTAACCAGGACTTCCCGGGAGGTCACCCATCCCAGATTGCCTCTCGCTCAAGCGCGCTTAACTGTGGAGTTTTCCCCTTAATCAGATATAGCCGTTAACTAATTAACTCATAAAATTAAAAATTATATATATATATATATATATATCCCCTCTCTCTCCTAGAGTCAAACATAGCCATTTTCTATATATATCAATCTATCTCCTCTCTCTCCCAGAATCAAACATAGCCATTTTCTTCTAGTTTTGAGGTTGACCTACTTCCTATTTAACCTTCTTCCTGGATCTGTTTTATCATCGTGTCTTGAAGATGAACCACACTTATTGATTCGAAAAGCATCAACCCAAATCTTCAATATGACTTCTTCCAAAAAGAACTCTTTATACATTAAAATTTAAATTTTGTTCATATTAAAAAAATAAAAATAGCCAATATAATTATTGAAGTAGGAAAAATCGAAAAATAAAATTTAGACCAATTCAAGTTTTATTTACACTCAAATATTATTTATATGTCAACATTTTGTCCATTCTTCTTATATCTCCTTGGTCATTATTTCTCATTTTTTTGACTGTGCCGTCAATTTACACTATAAACCCTAAACCTTAAATAATATGTCTCTATCTTAATAGACCCAACTCTGTCGAAGAAAGTTGACGTGGATAGATGGTGGAGAGAGAAGAGGATTATCCAAATCAAAAAAATAACCCAATCTTTAAGGTAGGTATTCCTATGTATTTATTTAATGCAACTTAGAATTAGGACCTAGCGTTTCTTCAAACATGCACATACATATTTTTATAATTTTACATTTCTTAAATCAAGGATATTTATGATCTTATATTTATTTTACATTTCTTTTAATTTAGCGAAGATATTTATTTGAGTTTGTCTATATATTAATAGGCTCAATTTACAATTATCTTGATTACATAAAGATGAAGTAATATGGGAAGAGATCTATGTAAGATTCAATGGTTGATACTGGGTCATGACATAGTGTGGGTTAGATTCATTATTTCTAATATTTGAAGTTTAAATTGTTTGAAAGATTACATATTTTATAGGTTAGTAATTTATCTATTTATATAAACATTGAGTTTAGCTAATAATAATTGTAATTTATTTTTTCTAAAATAAGTCAAGAACTTTAGTATGATACATAACTATATTTGCAACATTGGTAAGTAATTTATAGATTTGTTAATTTCTAAAGTTCAAAATCTTTTGTTGACTTGATTTGAATTTAATTAGATTTTATGAAATGATGAGCTGCAATAATCATTATTAGATTCTATGAAATGATGAGCTGCAATAATCATTATAGGGATATTTGATCCACATATCACCCTCAAGTTACAAAGTTATCAAGATAATGAATGAAAAAAATGCATTAAAAATATAGACTTTCATAGTTTATATAATTTCTTATAATGTTTATAAATGTGCCAAATTTCTAGTAACAATATCATGAATACAATAGATTCAACAGAAGGTATTATTCATAAAGGCATTGTATAATTAAATCTAGGCTATGAAGGTTATCTGTGATTATGTATTCTTGACCCTCATGAAATCCACTCTATCAACAAAAATACTATTAGTGGCTATTAAATGAACGGGTGATTTTAAAAGAAAAAACCATGGTATTGTGTAGTTTGGCATGAGGGAATCCATATGTTTTTTGCCATATTTTAGGGTTTTTACTAGAGCCGATTTGTCTGAACCTACTGAGTCATTTGTTCATTTAAAGTGTAGCCACATTGTGTGGAAGAACAAATCTATTCACCCAACAGCTTTGCACAAACCCCCTCATGTTCCCACCTACTCCTATTGATAGATATATAGATTGATGCAGAGATAGATAGCTAGTTTTGATTTGTTTAACTTCTTATAAATTCAACATATTAATACAAAATCAATACATTGAGTCGAAATTTAAAAGTGTTTACATACATTACACCTACACATCTCCCTTATACTAGATTGTAGAGCACCTCTGGGTACAATCATAATTATGTGAAAGTTAAAAAAACTTCAAACTTAAGTGAAAAAATAAATAAAAAATCAACACTTAAATTACAACTTTATATTAAAAATTATATAAATCTATAAATATAAATACAAAACATGTGTTTCCAAAAATACATCCAATATATATATATATATATATATATATATATATATATATATATATATATATATATATATATATATATATATATCACTTCCACTAAATTACATAATTTAACATAAATATAATAAATAATAAATGTAATTTTGAATTTAAGTATATTAAGTGTTATATTATAATAATAGTTTATTTTGGATAGGAGATTAAATTGTAACTAAGAGTAGTATTTGGTTTTATATATAATATTAATGGCAACTATTACTTAAAAGCACACAACTCCATTGTTATACTCTAAACGATGACATTATGGCATGCTAATTCTCATGAATATTTTCTAAGCTAAAATCATTTTCTAGTTTCAGAGTAAGACCTAAAATTACATATAATTGGCTAAGAGCTCATCTTCCTTTGATGTATGAAAGCAAGTTAACAACCCAAGAATGAAAAACATCTATCTAGACTAGAATTTGCTACCTTAAAAACTACCAAAAAATCATTGCAAGTGGCATGACTTTCCTTAATTAATAATGATGATTAAACATACATTCATCGATTATAATCCATACTAATTATTTCATTGCTAGTTAACCATTAAGTTATCATAATTTTTGCCACTTTTATATCAAATAAATAGAAAAAATAAAAAATTTACTTCCACTATCAACCTTAAATATAACTTCAATTATATTAAAAAATAAATTACTTAATGTGTTAAATGTAAATCTTAATGTCAATATTTTCTCTCTTTTTTCAGTAAATTTATTATAAATTAACGTAATTACATGAGCATACTACCATAAATGGTATCTCCACTGACCCTATTAAGTCAAAAATTGAAGAGTCCGAGAGGTTTAAGTCGAAAGAAAAATTATTTGATAATGATATCTATAATGTGCCTAACAACTACACAACAAAAACAAATTACATATCAGGGGTCAAATACACCACCCTTTCGGTTGTCATAATCTGGAGAATATGATCACTATTCTTAAACAAGAAGGAAATTCCATAACCATCATTTTTCCTCCTAAAGCATTCCAAATTTTTTGTGTTGTTACGGTAAGAAGCAACTAATCAACCTATAAGAGGAGTTAGAATCTAATTGAGAAGTAATAATGAATAATTTGAGAGAAGAGAAAAGCAAAATAATTAATGAAGGTAATTAATTATCATTAATGTATATAAAAAAAAAATCATATAAGCCTATAAGAGGAGTTAGAATCTAATTGAGAAGTAATATAATGAATAATTTGAGAGAAGAGAAAAGAAAAATAATTAATGAAGGTAATTAATTAACATTAATGTATAAAAAAAAATCATATAAATATAAATGAATAAACATAATATATTGCAATAGAATGGAATAATAGCTTATGCAATTAACTTAGGATTAACTACATGCAAAGTATCTAAATGGAATAGTAGTTCATGCAAATGTGTTTGACATAGATTATGCATGCTCTAATTAGCCAAGTGAAGTGTGCTTTCATGAGGGAGTTAAGTATCCAAGTTTAATCTACTAGATTATGCATTTTCATTCCTAGAAAATGGGGTCTAATCCATTTTCAAGTGCACAATTATTCCTAAAAAAAGGGAATTATCCTTGAAATAGAGGAAATAAGTGATCTAGATGCTAAAAAATAGGATATGGCCCTATAATTAAAGAATGGAATGTACTTATTGCTAAAAAGCGAAATTTACTTAACATAAATCCTTAGAATTGATGGGTTACTAATGGTGGTTCATAAGCCCATGGTTTCCACAACCATGGTATTTTTCCCACAATTTTACGTATGATGAAATTCAAGTGCACTATAGGAGAAAGAGATAATTATGCATATGATGGAAATGAGTATGCATGTGAAAGAAAATTATGCATGTACCCCCTCCACCTCTTAATCCTAATGTAAAAGAGTGTGATGCATGAAAAAATTGGGTCATGGCCATGAATCCATTTTAGGTATTTAACTACTAAAAAAATATCCCCAAAAAGTGAAGAAAGAGAGAACACCAAATGTGAAGAAACCCCCTAACCCATCTCCCCCACAAAAAAGGTAGAAAATAAAGAGGATACTGCTAAGTAGAGTAAGCAATATGCTCTCAAGTAGATGTCTCCTTCACTCCCAAGTGATTCTCATAACTCTATGAAGTTTTATTTGGTGAAGGAATTAGTAAAGATGTTTATAATCAATTCTATATATGGTCAATAATGTATATTGATGTTCCAATCATGAATCAACCCCCAAAAAAATGCATGTGAATCTCAATGTGATTGAGTCTTTGTCATTGAACTAGATATCGAGAGATTTGAATGGTCCTATGGTTTTAAAAATGTGTCTATAAGATGAGGACACAAAATACCAAACTTAGTGAGGATATGTTGCAATCAAATGGTTTGTGCTATTCCATTCATTATACCTATATACTCTACTTTTCCGTCAATAAATTATTGGATGACTACTTCTTACTTGACCAACAAATGGGATCTGAGTTAAAGCTCAATACATAACCAGAAGTGGACTTGCAATGTATGTCGTCACTAAATCTAATCTATGTACCAAATTATATCAAGAGTGAAATATGTTACATATTGTATCCCAAAACTATGGGTACCCTTAACATAGTAGAGAATTCTCTTTGTACCTTTCCAATGTAGTTCATGAGACTCCTGCACATACCTAAAAACTACTCCAGTAACATAATAGATGTTGGGTCTAGTGTGGATGAGATAAATATATCTCCCAACCAATAGCCTATACCATGTACTATCCGCCAAATGTGTGCTACCACCATCCACAAACTTGGCTTTTGAAAGAAAAGGTGTTGTATTAGATTTGCAATCAATCATCTAAAATCTAGTGAGTAGATATAATGCATAGTTAGAATGTACCATCTTTATTCCTAAGCCTTATTAGGTGATATTAATACCAAAATCACTTATGGAAAAACCTAACATGTAAGGTAGATTTAATTGCAAAAATGGATGATGTTGAACTCTTAATCACTAGTAAGTCAGCTACATAAAGAAATATCAACAAGAGACAGTCAACCTATTGAAGAATGTAAATATTAGGATATGAATTACAATAGGAAAATAATTAGGATGACAAGAAGGAATCCATCTTTGTATAATAGGATCATAGATCTTGCTTAAGACCTTACAAAACTTTCTACAATCCACATACAAGAAATGAATATTAAACATGCCCTTATGGTTGTTCCATTTATATATCCTCCTCAATTTCCCCATGAATAAATTCACTTTTCACATCCTTATGATGAACCTCCCAACATTGAGCTAATACAATGACAAACACAATTTGAAGCGAATCCATCTTTGTAATAGGTGGAAAGTCTCATTATAGTTTATGTCTTGTACATGTGAGAATCCTTTTCCTACAATCCATTCTTTGTACTTCTCACAAGTCCACTCACTGTCATCTTTGTTCTATAAATCCATTTTCACTAAAAAAACTTCCTACCTGGAGGTATGGGAACCAAATCCCATGTTTCTTTCTTTATTATATAGACTATTACTCCTCATCCATAGAAACCTCCCAATATGGAATACTTGTAGCTTTTACATAATACTAAGACTATGGATCTATAACAATAACCATCTAATAGTGGATGAAAATCAATGGCTTTGTAGTAGTGACTGCTTGTGGATCACCTTGAAATTTTGAGTAAGTCCTCCATGTATTTATGGATCCCCAACTAAATCACATTCAAATCTAACAGTTGTTTGTGCCCAAAGTGTTCTAGCTGTCGAACTTACAGTAACATGTTCATCAATTTCATCAACTTCCTCTTCTTTATTTGAGGAACTTGAAGTGGAATCTATGAGATATACATCAAAGAGAACCGGTGGATCTATATTAGGTTCTTCATCAATTACATGCAAGGGTCCCTCTTTAAATTTGACACTTCTTTCAATGAAAAGTGTTTAAGTGAAAGGATTTATTAGCCTATACCCTCAAAAACATCAAAATATTCCCAAAATATGCACTATTCACTCAGGGGTTCCAAATCCCTCCTTTTCTCTAAATTAATATGTTCCCATGCGTATGACCAAAATACCCTAAAGTGCTTGAATTTTGGCTTTTTACCACTCCAACTTTCAAATGGAGTGACTTACTTTAATGCTTTATGAGGAACTTAGTTTTGGGTGTAAGTTGCATGATTTTTAGCTTTAGCCCAAAGGTTTGGAATGAGGGACTTGGATTATAGCATGTAGTTTTTCATCTCCTTCAAGAATATTTCTTTTATTTTGCAACTTAGTTCTAATGTAGCATACAAGGATTTGCATCCTACATCTCAATACTTTACTTCGCACTTAGACATTGGACATATATATTCAGATATTTACCCCCATTTTATGTACATAGGATATTTGTTCCCTTTCCTTGTTTCTTCACTATAAGAGTTTGAAGTCTCCAAGACACTAAAATCATATTATCACTACTCGAGGAAGTATACCTAGGTGTACCTTGAACAATCAAAATCAAGATCAAAACATAATTGGCCTTACTCATGGATGGGAAATGAAATGAACAAATAATTCTATGGTGAATAAGATCAAGAGCTAGGGTGGCTCTCCATGCCTTTCCATTTCCATTTTTTTTCTTTTAGATGCTTTTCAATGATGCATCCCTAACACACATCATCAAAATATGTAATGTCTAGCAATATTGTCACCATAACCTACTTGTTGAACTATTGCATATAATAATATTTAAGGTGACCTAATATTTCTTGCCACAACCTACTTAGTTCACCACATTGTGTTACAAGTACAATAAAATGATATTTTGGATAAAATTAGAAAAAACATACAATATGTACTGGTGATTTACATTCCCAATTGCAAGCTTTGTTCCACTATAAACTTTTGTAATGAATTTTGAATTTGGTGTGAACTCCACTCACGTTTTGATACTTGAATGGGTGATTTGAAAGATGGAAAGAAGCTATATGGATAAGGAACATGTACATAGCACATTCTAAAAATTCCCATGATCTAAATCAACACTTCCTTTCCCGAATACCAAAACTAATTTATTATCGCCCACTAAGGTGGTAGGATTGGTGCATGTGTCTAAAGAAGTAAATATTTCTTGTGATGAGGCCATATGGATTGAGGCTCCTAAATCAAAAACCCATGTAGATGATGAAAAAGGGACAATAGTGAGTGGATGACTTGTTTCCTTGCTTTTAGCTTTATCATCTTGTGGGATTTTAGATTTCTTAACTTTTTTCTTGATATTATCAAGTACATTGATATTATACCTCTCAAGAACATGGCTCTCTGATCAATATACTTCTTCATATATGTGTATTCTTGATGATTAGGTTTCTTGCAATAATGACATATCACCTTCTCCTTATTTGTTTTCTTAATTTTAGAGTTGGAGGACTCCTATATAGATTTTGAATTGCACTCATTCTAATCTTGGTCTTTTTTCCTTTTGAATTACTGTTTAAGTTTGTTTCTAATCTCGCTTCCCTCATTTTCAGCAAGTTGATGCACCTTTTTTGCCTTGAGGGAACCCATTCGAACAAATTTATCTTGTATATGTGAGAGAAATGAAACAATATCATCCAATGAAAGCATCTTCCAAGTAGCTTATAATGTGGATTTTGTTGCATAGAAGGTAGAAATAAAAGCTAAGTATTTAGGACCCAATTTCGAAAAAATTGAGAGAATGAGTTACACTTCCCTCTCATGTATGCCACATAATTTGAGTTGAATAAATAGTTAAAATTGGTGAAGAAATATTGGGTAGTGTTGAAGTTGCGTTGATTGTGCCATATTTTAGGGTTTTTACTAGAGCCGATTTGTCTGAACCTACTGAGTCATTTGTTCATTTAAATTGTAGCCACATTGTGTGGAAGAACAAATCTATTCACCCAATAGTTTTTGCACAAGCCCCCTCAGTTCCCACCTACTCCTATTGATAGATATATAGATTGATGCAGAGAGAGATAGCTAGTTTTGCTTTGCTTAACTTCTTATAAATTCAACATATTAATACAAAATCAATATATTGAGTCGAAATTTAAAAGTGTTTACATACATTACACCTACACATCTTCCTTATACTAGGTTGTAGAGCACCTCTAGGTACAATCATAATTATGTGAAAGTTAAAAAAACTTCAAACTTAAGTGAAAATATATGTTAGACCAGGAGGTAACTCCTCAAATGTGATTGATTTATTCATTCAGGTTGTTCATTGTTATATATAAGAGAGAGTGACTATTCAGTTCATCTCTATGACTCTCCATTTATTCTATTATTTATTTACACTAATTACAGTTGTTCACCCAATCCCTATGATTAGGTGTCAACATTCCCCCGTTAATCTGAAGGGATGTTGGTGAGTCCAAGCATCGTTCTGAATCTTTCAAGATTTTCTCTTCCAAGTGCTTTGGTGAATATGTCTGAAATCTATTCATTAGTGGAAAAATGGTGGAGATGGATTATTTTGGCCTCAACATGATGTCCATGCCCTAATTAGCCAAGTGAAGTGAAGTGTGCTTTCTCTTTGTCATTAGTTTTACCTTTGGGTGCAAGAACATCATGTTTTTACCTTTGGCTAATTAGGGCATGCATTGTGAGGGGATTCAGGTGCAAGAACAAAGATTCATCTTGGATGGATCGCTTCTTTGCAATGGGCTTCAACAACCAAGAAGATATTTCGCTCATACAACAGGATTTGTTCTCAAATATTGAAAAGTCTTGCAGTTGAGTTTTCTCCATCATCTCACCTTGTATCTAACAGGGGGGGAAATGATGGTCATCTACAAGCTTCATAGCCACATCATGCGAGCCTGAGCCACAACCTGCCATACTAGATTCAGAGTTGTAGCCAAAGACAAAGATGCCCTTGAGCATGCCTTTAGTTGGTAACACTTCCTCTAGTAGAAGACTTCAGCTTCATGCCAAATTTGGAAGAGTTCTGAGAACTGCACTAAGCATTCGAGTGTTGGTGGTCATCCTTAAACCACCTCACTTATACCAACATTTCAGAGAGCACATTCAGCCTATCCTTTGGAAAGAGTTTATGTTAGTAATAACTCTTCTCACTAGACAAAACATCTCTCTCTTTCTCTTGACAAAAATATGTAAGAAAAATACAAAGGACTTCGAACTCTTCCTCCCTTTTGAGCCTGATACAAATACACAAGAAAAATCTCTTAATTTCCAGCCTATTGGAAAGAAAACCCATCCCCTTCCCTTTAGAAAGAGCCTACTTTTAAACTCTCTTTCAATACATTACATCAAATATCCTCCTTCCTTCTATTTCGTCCTTGGCTACAACTACTTCTATTTTCCAACTCCTGCTTCGATAATTTAGATTAAAATCATTGGAAAAACAAGTACAATATTTTCTCAGTTGATAGAATTATTACAAGATTTATTCATTTTCTAATCCAGGTACTTTTGTCATATAACATGTTTAAAAATATTTATGCACATGACTTCTCCTAATTGAGGATCTTGAACTTTTACTTTCTTTATATGACTATGAACATGTTGTCTTTTTAATTCATATGTTCGTCTCTTGCAAAAAATACATTAAATATAATCACTAATATCTATTTTTGGAAAAATATATTCGTGGAAGAAAATAAACTAATATGAATAACCTTCTATCTAGCTTATTCCTTTGGATCTACATTAACTTTGCCCCAAGCCATGAACTCTGGATAATCTGATTCATATAAGTATTGTAAGAATATATCATCGACGCACCCTTCCCACAACTGTCCTAGAGTGAAAAGAATTCTTTTGATGGCACGCAGGGCTTCAGCCAATCATTGGTCACTATCTCTGAATGAGAAATTGCTATTGAACTATTTATCCATAGTGTCCCAATCTCCAGCCTGCCTTCGAAATTCTTACTATATATACCATGTTTGGGGAATCGTACCCAAGGTATGTATGAACATGTGTATCCATAACTCCTTTGGGACTCGCTCCTTTCTCCATCTCTCTGTGTAGTTCTCTAGATGTTTCTCAATATCAGAGTTCCCCCTATACTTCACAAGCTCCCATGGGCGGTCTCCTTCTTACCTAAACCATTCCCTCATGGCCCACTTAATCTTATACTAGTCACGTAGGATGTTGCGATGTGATCCCCACCATCGCACTGGGGTGGATTGCAATGCAATGTCCAACAATGGGACCTTGTGTCTTTCCCTTATAGTTCTATCAACTTTATTCATAAAAAAAATCTACTTATTTTATGCCATGAAAGTTTGGATAATTACTTACCTCTATTCCAATCCATTTCACTTGGCATATCTTGGCACAGAATTTGGTATCAACCTCATATCCTCCTTGTTTCCAAGCATCCCAAGCAGCTTCTGAGCCGACTTCTGAGCTCTGTATGCTTCTCCAACTGACTGATCCTCGTGTCATGGGATTGATGTAGTCTTCTCTCTTTTTCTGCAGTTAGTCGGTACAACTGATCTAACATTCCAAGCTCATCTCGATCATCTATGGGTTCAGTGAATCTTGGTACTTGCTATCGATTTGGTGGTTGTATTACCCACACCCCTTCTACCTCAAAAATCATCAACTCTTTTTAAGGTCAATGATGGCATAGTTCTCATATGCCTAATCAATACCAAGAAGTTGGGTAGGGGTCTTTGTTTCCCATTATGTCTATCACTTCAAATTCAACGTGTGTCTTTACCCATGCCACATCTTCTAGCCTGCCGATGGTTAAGATGTAGTACTGGTTTTCCATCCGCAGTTGAATTGGTGTATTTCAGTTGCGGCTTCCCCACCACTTCCCATGTTTTTCTGGGTAGGATGTTAACATCTGACCCTAGATCTAGAATTGTATCTTTATTCTAAAATTCTGCAACTTGATCTTTGATCCAAAATTCCTTACATATACTTTTCTTGTTCCTCCAGACTCTCCTCGTATGTATTTCAGGAAGATTTGTTGAGATTTCTCCTTCTCTTTCTTCCTCTTTCGATAACATTACTTTTAGAATCATGTGCAAATCCCTTAGCATCTGTCCGTTATAAACAATTTGTAGGAATAGCCTGAACCATTCCTCAATTGGTCGAGAATTCACAGTTTTGATTGAGTTTGTCACTTTGTCCTTTTGAAACTTTGTTAAGTTGGTGAACATTTTGGCTGCTTCTTGATAGTATTTCCTCTGTTGTGTAGGGTTGTATGACCACTTTGGGGATGCCACCTAAAAAATTGAGGGCCGGTCTGATTCTCCACGAACATTCCCTGTATTCTTACCTCCTCTAGTGACTATGTTTATATTGGACAGCAAGACAATGTCAGCAGTCCGTGGCTTTGCATTTATCAAGTTAGTTCCCCGTTGCTTGGTCCTTTCTTCCCATCTCGCAATCAGCTTGGGGTAATCTTCTATGGCATGTGCATTGACCCGGCATTGAGAGCACCAAGGCCTTCTTGGGAGCGAGAAATCCCTTGTGACGTGTCCCTCCTCGTTGTAGTTGTAGCACCTCACAGGTCCTCTACCCCCTGTTCTCCCTCCTATCATACCTCCTCCACGTCCTCCACGACCAGTTTCATTAATCCTGAATGTTGACTAGTCTAATCGCTCTGCCAAGGCATCCAACGCCCGGCACTGATCGGTGTGGTGAGTCGTGGATGCACAGAACTCATAGTAGTTGTTGTTAGGTACATTGGAGTACTTCTGTAATATTGGACATAGTCACAACAGGTGTCCATAGCTTCTACAGACCTCATAGTAGTATGGTGTATTCCAGCCCGGGAAGGCTCCTTGCGATCCTACCGTTGCAACACCTACTATTAGCAGGGCCCTTGATGATCCTGCAAGGCCCGCTGAACTACTTGTGCCTCTCAGTATTGGGAATTTACTCAATACATGACCCTATATTATGCTATGAGTGCACCATACATTGGGTCTCACAAGTTGAACCGACTGTAAGTCTTTTAACTTATCTGTCAGACTAGAGATCTAGTTTTGGAGGCCCATGATCGATGGATCCTGAGAACTCATTCCTCCCTAATACTCATGGGGGTACCCTACCATAGCCTCTATACACGTTGCTTGCTCTAGAGCATCTTAGAGAGTTTTGATATTCTGTTGTGTTAACGGTGTCTGAGTAAGGGGTAGGAGTCCTTAATAAACCAATCCATCTGGTGATTTGTGTCTATTGTATAGCTTAACATGGAAATTTCATATTTGAACCTCTGCATTAATTTCGAAGCAGTCTCTCCTTCCTTTTGCTTGATCTCCCATAGTTCTAACAGTCCTTGTTGATCTGTTTGCGGTAGTTTGAACTCTTGCAAAAAGCTCTTCTTGACGTCATCTACAGAGGAATTATGGTTGATCTCCGCCCATTTGATGAACCACCTTAAAGCTCTCTCCCTCAAGGTAGTCTAAAATTCAATCAAATTCACATTATTCGATGTTTGGCAAGCTCTCCATATTGCTTCGCATAGGTACCAATGATGTTCCACATCCTCATTCCCCCGACCAGAGAAATCAAGATATCTAGTAAAGGATCATACCATGTTGGTTCGAGTATGTGTTAGGAGCATAAAATCCTTGGGCTCTGGGTTGTTGAGATCCTTGAAATCCCAGGTTACTAATACTCTTATTCCCACTATTGTTAGATTTGCTAAAACCCATCTTATATCTAACATGCACACTGTGTACACGTATCACTTTAAGTAACTTAGAAAGAAATTTATTAGGGCTATTATAAAGCACCAGTGGAAGGTCAAGGTGAACGCTACCTAAACTTTGGGGATTCGACTGTTGGATTACATCTGGCATATCTTTTCTCCACAAACAATTTCCTCATCACATCACACATCTCATCTTCGATTTCTTCCTCGAGATTGTTGTAATCACTTCCTACGGCACCTTCCCCACAACCTGGGAGGGAGGACTCTTGTCATTCTTTGGGCTTTCGTTTGTCCTGTTGACATCCCTCTCTTGTTCTGGGTCCTTTACCATCTTATTTATCTCCTTCAGACCCTCCAACACCCCTCCTTCTTGGTCAGGTCCTTCGACTCTCTCTTTCAACACCTATACTGCTCTTTCCTACCACTTTTCTGCTATGAGCGCTCTCCTTTGCTCTCTGACAATCTCTAGATCTTTGTGATCCTTCTATGTCCATTCCTTCATCAACATCACAGTTCCTCAAATGGTGGCATTCTTCCCCTTAGATCCTTCCCCTAGCATAAGGGTTTTACGCTACCATACTCACTCCTTGGAAAGGTAGCAAACCTTCCTCCACCATTAGCATCTTAATCCAAAAGGTTACCTCCTTCAACAATTTTCCTCTCAACCCCAATCTGAATATTGCATCTGCTTTCGAGAAGGACTGGTAACTCTCTGCTGCAAATTCGACCACGTACCCCTCTATGGTAGTATGCACCCATAAATATAATTACCTCATCAGGTCGTTATCCAAGTGTTGGAGCACCATGAGATCTGTGGGAACCCAATCACGAAGTACTAACATCGGTCCTTTTGGCATGTTTTTTCTTTTAGTCTCCTTAACTAGTTGTACAGCTCCTTCAGAAATTTACACCAGAATATCCCGTGTTGGTCGCTTGCAGCCTCTGAGTACAATACTTCTTTTTTCACTTTAGAGGTAGATTGGTTTCGAAGGGTGGTATGCTTTGTCATGAACCGATCCACCTAATTATCCCACCAGTCTCGTATTAAATTCCTTCTTAAAGATCCTTGATACCATATTATGAACCACTTCTTGTGATTTCTGGTCCCGAAACTAGAACCATTTTTTGGCACAAAAATGTTATCAGGGAAGAGACCCTGGGTTTAGACACAAGGGGCCAACAAGGCTCCATTGTAGTCTAGGACAACGTCGACATTGGGTAAGGAGTCTCACCTGAGAAGTGTTGTCACCAAAGATAGGAAGGGTTGGAGGGGTATCAATGAGATCCAAACATAAACCATCAATAGCTTAAAGAGATCATTCATCACAACATCATAGTATTACGATCACTATATTCATCAAGAAAATGCCCATTCATTAAAAGAATTTAGTAGGTCCATACATTAGAACAATACACCTAACCATAATATAACATATAAATTGTCTCATTCATTCATTAACATCAACTTAAGAAAATTTTATACAAAGTACATAAGGCACAAAGCCTTTCATCAAATACATGAAATGATATAAACATGGGAGGCCTCAGACCTTTGTCCAAGTCTAGCTCTGGCCCTTCCGCAACTGCTCAAGTCCTCGGGACCCTATTCTTCTAAACTCCTGGCCTTTGTCTGATACCAACACCTTTCCCTTGTTGTCTTCTTTTTTTATCTTTTATTCCGTCGTCCCCACCTCCAGTTTTGTTTGGCTTCCCTTGCCCTCGGTTGCTTTCCTCCCTCCCACTTGTGCGCTCGATTGTTCTTGTTTGTTCTTGCCACCTTGTCACAACTGCCTGTTTGTTGTATGTCCTTTATTCCATCCCTGGTTGTCATCTCTGCAACTCAACCATTGCTCCCACCACCTGTTCTCTCCCTTGGTTCTCGAAAAACTTCAAAATTGAAAACAAAGGCCCCAACATTTTGCTAAGGTTTTTCTGAGATGTCTACATTTACTGGAGGTGCTTGGGAATTTGTGGAATAAGTGGAAGTAGTTTCTGGGAAAATAAAGTTAAAATTTACCTAATTACAAGCAATTTCACGGTCTTCCCATGGCCACAATGCAGCACTAGCTCAGTGTTGTGGTATTCCCATTGTATGCCTACACAGTTTGGTGCAATGCTTCCAGTTTATGCCAATGCAGTTATCCTGTAGATGCTAAAAGGAAAGCATAGGCTCTGAAACAATGTTTTGGATGAGATAATTGATGTGATTGACTAAAGTTGAATTGGCCTCTATTGTTCACAATCTAAGAGATGTGAATGGACTGTAAAAACCATAGAAACACATTAATAAATTGCTCATGGTGTCAATGGTCGTGTTGGCTCATTGACCTGGTACAAAATAACGTTGGCATGGTCCACAAATGAAATATGAAAACATTAACAATTGTTATGGTTGGTTCCACTAAGAATGGAGTTGTTTTGGTCATTGAAAGTTAATGAATTAATATGTTGTGGTAAAGAAATCAAAGTTAAATATTATTTCATGGATTGGTTTGGTAAAAATTGTTATGGATGCATTGAGTTGGTCATTATGGAGTTGAAGATGGTCCAATTTTGTTATGGATCAAATTTCTTGATGAAATACCATCGAACGAGGTCAAGGTTCTTTCCCATGGTAACGATTAGGCCGATGCGATTTGGTCAATCCTCCAAAGCTATAAATACATAGTGTGATCTATCATTGGTGTATGTGTTTTTTAGGAGTGATCACTCTCTTTTGTTTTGGCACCGACATAGATTTGAATTGGTTCTTATTATATATATATTTTTTGGCACAAAAGGTGATCCAAATAATATTAATGCTTGATATGAGAAATAATGCATTAGATATATGTGGATCAATTGGGTTATATTATGTGTTATGGTATAGGGAGACAAAGTGGTGAAGAAGAAACTAGCTTGATCAAGCCCAAATAATCAAGTTTGATATGGTCCCTGTTGATTATGGAACATGATAATTATTTTGATGGATCTTATCTGAGTTAGTGATGGCCTCCTCCTAGTTTGAATAGTGTGTGTTTGGTTGAAAAGTTACATGTGTATGAAGTGAAATGATGATAAATGTAGAAGAGCATACCTTTAGAAGTGTACAATTTTAGAGCAGAGTTCGATTAGATTGTGTACATAGGAAGAAAAAGAAAGCATGCATGCAAGTTGGTTGTCGTAATAGTACAAGAGGCAATGCGATCTTTTCCAGTCGAATGTGTTAAAGGAGACCCAAAACTAGAATGAGTGAGAGACATATACGATGTGTAGTTAGGATTCATCTAAGATTTATTTAACAGAACCCTATGTGTATGAAGTGAAAAAGGAATCCAATCTGGCTAGTTGTGGCAAGGTTAGATAATATGCAAAGTTCCTAAGTAATCAATGCATATGATTGCTATAACAGAGAATGGTATATTGTGTAATTATTATCTAGTGTGAATGGACATAGATCAGTGGAAATCCTTGTTTGCATCGGTGCATAGAGAGAATCTGAGATTACCTATCTATGGAATTTGATTGATGTTTTTATAGAGCATGTAGCACAATTTTCAAAGAATGATTATGGCTGACAATGTTTTGCAGGGTTTAACTTGGTTCCCTTGATGTATGGTATATTTTATTGCTAATATGGTTGTTGAAGGTTAGTATTAGTTCTATTTTCCAATGTTATGTATTGCAAATATCAATGAAGTTGCCCACTTGATATTGAGAGTGTGATATTTGTCTGAACAACATAACTAGAATCAGACTTGTGGATCAAGGGTTGGCATACCTATGAGATTGTTGGTGCTTTGTCATAAATATATATCCTTTAGATTTAATGTATCTACCTATAGTTGATGACCAGATACTAGAGATTATGTGCACCAAGAGGTTTGTTATCTTGTGCAAAATATAGAGTATTAGTGTTGGGTTTATGTTCCTATTTTTTTGCTAACACTTGTATATGTGTATTGTAAGAGATTGTATTGGTTAGGAGCTAATGTTGTTGCTGGTGTCAATGTGTGGTATGGTCATATGAGGCTTTTGTTAAGTCAATATTTTCATGTATGGCTGAGATGATTAAGTTTTGTATTGCATGGGGAGAATGTTGGCTAAGAGATTTTTATTGTGAGGGTCATAATCAAAATATGTTGTTAAGGTTTGTCATTAGACATACTGCCAATTTGAAATGTGTTGAATCAGAGTTTCTTGTGATGTTACTATAAGGGTCTTAGTTTTAATGTATGATTTTTTGTTGAGTGTTGAGTGATATGTTTGTGTGTTAATATGGATGTCGTGTAGCTTGTGCTATCACTAATGTATACTTCAGTTAGGGTATTAGGGCATTAAGGTATTTTTAATAGCCTGGAATTTCATCAAACAATTTATATGCAATGAATCATTAAACCATTTGATCATTTCTTCAAACACTTTGCATGCAAACAAATCGAGGAAAATTTTAAGGGCTAATAGCCATATATGGGATAATTTTTCATGGCTTTTCCAAAAAAAAACTAGCCAATTTGCATTTTTTCTAAAAATGATTCACCCAATTTTTATAGGATAAAATTATTTTACCTTAAAAAATGTCAAAATTTTGTAAAGGCTACATAAAATCATTATAAATTTGAATATTTTTATGAAAATATAGCCAAATATTTTACAATTTTCATATTAGAGAATAATAAGGTTCGTCAAGGTTTCTAAACTTTAAGATAAATTTCCATCCTTAAATTTTTTGTTGAAACTAATGTAGCAAATTCCTCAAGGAATATCTCCTAAATTATATATGTCCAAGTTCTAAAAAGTAAACCATATGATCAATGGGAGTTCCCCAATCTATAGTCCAAGTTTCAACCTCTCGAACCTTCCAGATGAAAATTTATAGCAAAAATGTGTTTGATGCATGATTTTAGGAGCATCCAGAAAGCTTGACTTCCTATGATCATATATATTAAAATATAGCAACCCAATATCTAAAAGTTGGACCAGATGATTAGTGAGATTTCCCCTCACTATGGTCTAATGTTATTCTTTTGGAACCTCCAAAATAAATGATACAGCAGAAATTCCAACATGACAAATTTGATGCATGATTTTTAGGAGCATCTAAAAAAACATGACCCAAGATTTGAAGGTTGGACCAGATAACTATCAAAATTTACCCTCACTAAGGTAAAATTTCATCTTCTGGAATATCCTAGAAGAAAAGTTATAGCATAAATTCCAACATGACATGCTTAAATATGCGTCTAGGAATCTCAACTTTCTCTATTCATATTTCCTAAAATTTTGTGACCCAAGATCCGATAATTGGGACCAGAGGACCAGAGGGATTTCCCCTCATTACAGTCCAATATTTAGCTTCTGGAACCTCCAAGAACAAAACTTGTAGCATAAATTTCATCGGGCCTGTTTAAAGAAGAAGCTAGGAAGTATATCTTCCTCAACTAATGTTTTTACAAAATTTAATACATATAAGAAGCTACAACCAATAGTATAACAATTACAGCCATGATAAATTTTCTTATGGGTAAATGCATGTACATATAAACTTGTTGAAAATATAAATTAAATAATCATGCATATCATTAAATCATTGATGCTATAAATAATGATTAACAGAGAAATAAATATTTATATATTGCAGCTAGAAAAATACTGGAAACTAAAGTAGGGTGAGCCACATTCCACCCTACCATAGGCTAAAATGTGTTGCAATTTTTCTCTTAGTAGACCACCCCCATTAATATCTTTATTCCTTAAGGAGAACTTAATTCAGTGGTATTTCAAACACTTAGATTTATATCATATTTTAACACCATAAGTGAAGGCCATTCTCCTTCACACACACACACACACAAGCAAAATTAGTTATTGACCTTTCCATATTTGTTTAGGCTCACCTTCACATAAATATCATGAAGGTTTGTATGGCACAAGGGAGTCCTTTTTTGATCTCTCCAGTCCCTCATCCCTCCTCTCTTTAGTGCTCTATGTTCCACACACACAACCAGGAAAATTGCTAGTCCTCAAAGCCATCTAGGCCAAAGAAAAAAAACTACAACATATTCACTTCTTATCACAAAAGTTATCGCTCACAACTCTTAACCAGCTATAAGGCCTGAATCTCTCTATCTTTTGTCACCAATCTTTTTTCCAACTCAAATTTTCTAAGTGGGAGAGAGAGATGTACGAGAAATTAATAGAAGAGAGAAAAATTATAAGCTTAAGAATTAAGAAGAAGAACACCCTTGATTGCTAATCCCTCTTATTTTTATAATCACACCTCAACCATTCATCTTCCCGTCCTTTTAGATTCTTTGGAAGAATGACCATCACATCAAAGGGAAATATTCACCCAAGGTATATTTTTCCTAGTAAGTCAAGTTTTCCCCTCACCAAGGCATCATAATCTGTTGGTTGTCACCTTTTTTTAGTTCTCACATTTGTATTGATAAAAATACGCAATACATCATATAATAGAGTTTGACATCATAGCATCAATGTTGGCACCCCAACATTATATGTTCTTAATTACATTACAAAATTTGGGTTAATGAAAGGGGTGGCATAGCCATGGTCTCAAACAAGTTGTCAATTTAACCCTAAAAGAATGGTCCTAAACATAGTTATTTACTTGATAAAACCCTAGATAGTTTTTGTTTTGTTTATATCACATTTAGTTGATAAAACCCTAGATAGTTTGAAAGGATTTATTATTAAGGCTTCACATTGGGTTAAGGGAAAATACAAAGATTGAGTTTTTTTGTTTGGTTTTGTTTTGTTTTATTACACATTATTGCTTTTTTTGTTTTTTTTCTTTTTTTTTCTTTTTCTTTTTTTTTTGTTTTGAGTGTTTGTAAGTTGGAGATTTAAAAGTAATATTTTATTGGGAAAAATTTTAAATAATATGAAATTAGTGAATTTAGATTATTTTTTTTGGCTCATATTTATTAATGTATTACTTTAATAGAATATGGTTAATTTTTTCATATTTTGAGAAAGTTTATTTAATTGGTAGCTTATTTAAATTGTAGATAATTTTTAAAGGAAACCCTATAATGTCAAGAGGTTGGATCTCAATTTTTGTGTAAAAAGAGGTGATCTAGGTGGATGTTGGTGGCCACCCACCTATCCCATTTGTACCCCCACAACTGTCTCTTTCAGCTTTTTAGTTCCCTAAGTTATAGCACAGTTTACTATTTTTAGTAGTTTTTTGGGTCCTGAACTTTCGGAGCCGTTTTGAGGCCCTAAATGACGTTTTTTAGCCGAAAGTGGTAGTGCTCGGATAGATCTTTCTAACGAGCTATTGTACGCGTCAAACGGAGATCTTATGCCAAAGTTATGACCCTGGGAAATTGATGTACCAATTTACCCAAACGGGGCCCACAATTTGGTGTTTCATCTTCTAGGGTTAGGTTTCGGGATGTGAAAGGTTTTCCATTGTTTCTCAACAATAAATAGGCCTTTGAGCCTCATTGTAACACAGTTCATATGCATGTAGCCACCACATCTCTTCTTAGAGATAAGCTACCATCGCCCTAGCTAATTTATTTCCATTTCTATTTGTAAGCACATTTCAGTATTTTACAGTAATGAAATGAAGTATTATTTCTGCTGCATCTCGGTATTTATGGTTATCTCACCTCTGTATTTATGGTTATCTCTATAATTTGTTGTGTTCTTGTTTAAATCCAGATCAGTGGTATCAGAGCGGTCTGCTTTTTCTCTGTTTTTCTTTGCATGTCCCCAACGAGGTCGGGATATAAGGAGTTAGGGCTTGAACTGGTCGAACCTTTGCAAGACCAGCCTCGCAAATCCTGACGGCCTCCCATGGGATATGAGAAGAAAGACGAGGGGGCAGGAGATCCTATCAAAATCTTGCTCGAAGAAGCCCTCAAGTGACAAAGGAACGTGATGATGGATAGCTTTGCGCAAATCCTTCAGCGGCTACCCAGAGGTGATGCATCGGCTTCCAGTAGCTACTCTGGAAATGCTACACCATTTAAGGTACAAGTTAATTTTGAAATCCCCATATTCGAGGGTCAAATAGACATAGATACCGTAGATAAATCGTTAAATCTGCTAGAAGGATATTTTTCTGTTCATGAATTTTCGAGCCAGGAAAATATTGTTTTTTCTCTTCTCAAAGCAGCCCCCCACGTCAAGGACTGGTGGGAAACCTACTGCGAGCAGAAGGATGAAAGTACAGGCTCACTATTTTCAGTTGCACCCACTTGGAATGACTTCTGGGATGTCGTCAAGGAGTAGTACTACCCTGTCGAAAGCTATGAGGAAAAATACATCAAATGGACCACACTGCGGCAGGGACGAGACCAAGATGTGCCGGAGTTCACAAACATTTTTCATACCCTTCGCACACAGTTGGGTATCAAAGATTCTGAGCTACATCTGGTACTCAAATACCGTGGCTGCCTACACAAATACATCCAGGAAGAGATGGAGTTCTTGAACATCTCCTCACTCGGCACAGCATACCGATACGCTGTCAAAATCGAGCAAAAGTTCAAACAAAAGAAGTGAGACTTTGGATCTGCAAATCTGAAGCCCAAAGGACAAAGCCAATGCGGGGTGACCCAAGACAACCTGTCGAAGCCGCAAGAAAAGAACAACACCACGAAGCCGAAGAAGGACACAGGATAATGGTGTGAGTTCCACAAGAGTCCCACTCATAACACAAGTGAGTGTCAGACCAAGCAGTCGCTGGTGGCTGAGTTGAAGTCTTCCGAATCATATGCATGTTCTGACCCTGAGCTAGAACCTGACAAGGGGAATGGAAAATGGAAGCAGATCATTGATGCAGATCCCAGTGCCACTGTTGCCACTGCCAAGATCCAGAAGAATGAGCCCGAAGACCCAGAGGAGGGGGAGCATCTTTTCCACTCACAGATGTGGGTGAAGGGTTCACCGCTGCAATTCATTGTCAACAGTGGTAGCCAAAAGAACCTTATTTCAGTCGAGGTCGTGAAGCAGTTGCGCCTATCGACTACACCACACCCACAACCATATAGTATCGGTGGCTTCATGAAGGACGAGATCTCAAAGTTCACCAGTAGTGCCGCCTTCCCTACAGCATCAAGCCCTTCACAGATGAGGTATTGAGTGATGTTACACCTCTGGATGTTTGTGATGTATTACTAGGCCAACCATACTTGTGGAGGCGACATGTTGTGTATGAGTCAAGGCCTTGTGCTGTCATTATTTCTTTGAATAATTCATTATACAGGATACCGGAGATAGCCCCACCTACTGCCACATATTTGATCACCGCTAAGAAAGGCAGCAAGCTCATCTCCTAGACCAGGAAATTCATCTGTCTGGCTCACTCCCAAAGTAAGGGGAAGATTTTCATCACATCCATGACCCCTGCGAAGGGTTCCTCCATGCAGAAACAATAGCAAAGGGATACAGTCATGACAAGACACAGGAACAACTTCTCCTCACCCACAGGGGTACCACACAAGTTTCAGGTGGGCGACAAAGTTTGGTTACATCTGCAGAGAGAACGCCTTACCAGAACCCATCAGAAACTCAAGCGACTCCGACATGGTCCTTACACCAGTACCAAGGCTACGGGCAACAATGCTTTGAAGCACAGCGTTCCTCCATTCCTTGTCTTGCACCGAGTGTTCAATGTGGACCATCATTGACCATGCTTCCCACCATTTCTGGACACATTAGAGATTGCATAACAACTCACCAGAGACCTAGCTCAGTAGAAGCTTCCTCATCTCAGGGAGGAACTCAACACAATGGGGACCATTGCTACTAAGGGGGGAGGAATGATCCAGGTAGATGTTGGTAGCCACCCACCTATCCCATTTGGACCCCCACAATTGTCTCTTTCAGTTTTTCAGTTCCCTAAGTTATAACACAGTTTACTATTTTTAGCAGTTTTTCGGGTCCTGAACCTTCGAAGCCGTTTTGAGGCCCTAAACGACGGTTTTTGGGAAATCTGGGGCAACATGGGTCAATGGACCCATGTTGCCTTCGAAAGTGGTAATTCCCAGATAGATCTTTCTAACGAGCTATTTTACATGTCAAACGGAGATCGTATGCCAAAGTTACGACCCCGGGAAATTGATGTACCAATTTACCCAAATGGGGCCCACAATTTGATGTTTCATATTCTAGGGTTAGGTTTCGGGATGTGAAAGGTTTTCCATTGTTTCTCAACAATAAATAGGCCTTTGAGCCTCATTGTAACACAGTTCAGAGGCATGTAGTCGCCACATCTCTTCTCAAAGATAAGCTACCATTGCCCTAGATGATTTATTTCCATTTCTGTTTGTAAGCACATTTAAGTATTTTACAGTAATGAAATGAAATATTACTTCCGCTGCATCTCAGTATTTATGGTTATCTCTGTAATTTGTTGCGTTCTTGTTTAAATCCAGATCAGTGGTATCAGAGCGGTCTGCTTTTTCTCTGTTTTTCTTTGCATGTCCCCAACGAGGTCGAGATATAAGGAGTTAGGGCTTGAATTGGTCGAACCTTTGCAAGACCAGCCTCGCAAATCCTGACAGCCTCCCATGGCGGATGAGAAGAAAGACGAGGGGGCAGGAGATCTTATCAAAATCTTGCTCAAAGAACCCCTCGAGCGACAAAGGAACGTGATGATGGATAGCTTTGCGCAGATCCTTCAGTGGCTACCCAGAGGCAACGCATCGGCTTCCAGCAGCTACTCTGGAAACGCTACACCATTTAAGGTACAAGTTAATTTTGAAATCCCCATATTTGAGGGTCAAATAGATGTAGATGCCATAGATAAATGGTTAAATCTGCTAGAAGGATATTCCTCTGTTCATGAATTTTCGAGTCAGGAAAAGATTGTTTTTGCTCTTCTCAAAGCAGCCCCCCACGTCAAGGACTGGTGGGAAACTTACTGCGAGCAGAAGGATGAAAGTACAGGCTCACTATTTTAAGTTGCACCCACTTGGAATGACTTCTGGGATGCCGTCAAGGAGCAGTACTACGTTGTCAAAAGCTATGCAGACAAATACATCAAATGGACCACACTGCAGCAGGGACGAGACCAAGATGTGCCGGAGTTCACAAACATTTTTCATACCCTTCGCACACAGTTGGGTATCAAAGATTCTGAGCTACATCTGGTACTCAAATACCGTGGCTGCCTACACAAATACATCCAGGAAGAGATGGAGTTCTTGAACATCTCCTCACTCAGCACAACATACCGATACGCTGTCAAAATCGAGCAAAAGTTCAAATAGAAGAAGCGAGACTTTGGATCTGCAAATTCGAAGCCCAAAGGACAAAGCCAAGGTAGGGTGACCCAAGACAACCCGTCGAAGCCGCAAGAAAAGAACAACACCACGAAGCCGAAGAAGGACACAGGAAAGTGGTTTGAGTTCCACAAGAGTCCCACTCATAACACAAGTGAGTGTTGGACCAAGTAGTCGCTGGTGGCCGAGTTGAAGTCTTCCAAATCAGATGCATGTTCCGACCCTGAGCCAGAACCTGACAAGGGGAATGGCAAATGGAAGCAGATCATTGATGCACATCCCAGCGCCACTGTTGCCACTACCAAGATCCAGAAGAATGAGTCTGAAGACCCAGAGGAGGGGGAGCGTCTTTTCCACTCACAGATGTGGGTGAAGGGTTCGCCGCTGCAATTCATTGTCGACAAGGTAGCCAAAACAACCTTATTTCAACCGAGGTCGTGAAGCGGTTGGGCCTACCAACTACACCACACCCACAGCCATATAGTATCGGTGGCGTCACGAAGGACGAGATCTCAAAGTTTGCCAGTAGTGCCGCCTTCCCTACAACATCAAGCCCTTCATAGACGAGGTATTGTGTGATGTTACACCTCTGGATGTTTGTGATGTATTACTAGGCCAACCATACTTGTGGAGGTGACATGTTGTGTATGAGTCAAGGCCTCATGCTGTCATTATTTCTTTGAATAATTCATTATACAGGATACCGGAGGTAGCCCCACCTACCACCACATCTTTGATCACCGCTAAGAAAGGCAACAAGCTCATCTCCCAGACCAGGAAATTCATCTGTCTGGTTCACTCCCAAAGTAAGGGGAAGATTGTCATCACATCCATGAACCCCGCGAAGGATTCCTCCATGCAGCAGCAGCAGCAAAGGGATACAGTCATGACAAGACACAGGAACAACTTCTCCTCACCCACAGGGGTACCACACAAGTTTCAGGTGGGCGACAAAGTTTGGTTACATCTGCAGAGAGAACGCCTTACCAGAACCCATCAGAAACTCAGGCGACTCCGACATGGTCCTTACACCAGTACCAAGGCTACGGGCAACAATGCTTTGAAGCACAGCTGGAGCAAAAAAACTTAAAATATGCAGAAATTATATATAAATATTTATTAGAAAAATGAATAGATAGATGATGATGATTTACACTGGGTTGCCTGGCTTATATACTGCCACAGGCACCCTTTGGGAAAGGGCATGATCTTATAATCGTGCCCTTTCGCCTAACTAAACCTAAATTAAATTATAAACCTAAAATTAACTATTTTTTTACATAACATTGCCTTCCTCTCGAAAGAATGCTTTGTCCTCAAAGCATACGTAACGACGGATGTTGTTGACAAAATACTTCATTCTCCCAAGAAGCTTCTTCTCCGGGCAAGTCCTTCCACTTGATCAGATATTCCTTGATAGTACGAGAACGAAGCTTTCTTTCTCTAGTAGACAAAATACCTTCTGGTTCTAAAATGACTCTTCCCTCATCATCTAGGGATGGAAGTGTTGTTTGCGTTGTTTGATTGTTACCTAGGGCCCTTTTAAGGCAAGATACGTGGAAGACGTTGTGAACACGAATTGTCTCTGGAAGGCTTAAACCATATGCAACTTGGCTAATCTTTTTGTTGATCTGATAAGGTCCATAAAACTTTGGTGCCAATTTGTTTTTTCCTTTCTGTTTTAAGGATAATTGTTTGTATGGTTGGAGCTTAACAAATACCCATTCTCCAACTTCAAACTCTCTTTCGGTTTTGTTACGGTCTGTTTGTTGCTTCATACGATTCCTTGCATTATTTAGATTTTCTTTTAATATTTGGACGATTTTCTGGGTTTCTTCTAGTTGATCTTTAACAGCATGTAGATTTGTTTGGACCATAGCTAGATCTTTCCATTTCGGGGGTTCATATCCATATAGGGCTTGAAATGGCGTCATTTTCGTTGATGTATGATAGGTGGAGTTATACCACCATTCAGCAAGGTGTAACCATTGAGCCCATTTATTTTGTTTTTCTATAGCGTAGCAACGTAGGTAGGCCTCCAAACATTTATTGACAACCTCTGTTTGGCCATCTGTTTGCGGGTGATAAGCGGAACTCATATTTAAGTAAGTTCCTACATGGTTGAACAATTCCTTCCAGAAATTACCTTTGAACTTGGCATCTCTATCACTTACAATGACTTTTGGAAAACCGTGCAACTTATATATATTTTTGCAAAATATTTCAGCGATTTCTTTTGTTGAGTATGACTTCTTTAATGCCATAAAGTGAGCATATTTGGTGAGTTTGTCGACTACTACGAAAATCTTGTCCTTGCCTTCAGATACTAGTAATCCTTCAATAAAGTCCATCGAGATTTCCTCCCACTTCTGATTTGGAATGTTTAAGGGGTGAAGTAATCCTGTTGTCGTAATATTTTCGCCTTTATTCCTTTGACATGTATCACATTCTGCTACATACTTCTGAATATCATGATTCATTCCCTTCCAAAAGAAGGATTGGCGTGCATTTTAGTAAGTCTTAAAGAATCCTACGTGTCCAGCTAACGGTGAGTCATGTAATTCTTTGAGTATCTTAAACTTAAACTTGGAATTTGTACTTAGATATATTCTTCCTTTATACCATAGGATATCATTCTTCCACTCAAATTTTGAGTTATTGGGAAGGTTATTGGTTATTGCTGTTACTTCTCGATCCTTGGCATACTCACTTCGAATTTCGTTAAGCCACTCAGGAACAACAACCGAAATTGCAAGTAGTGTTGGTTCTTCATCTTTCCTGGATAAGGCATCGGCTACTACATTGTCTTTACCTCTTTTATGTAGTATTTCCAAGTCAAAAGCGGAAATTTTTTCAATCCATTTTTGTTGTTCTTCGGAAAGCATTTTTTGTTGAAGGAGATGTTGGAGACTGTTATGGTCTGTTCGAATAGAAAACTTACTTCCCAAAAGATATTGCCTCCACTTAGCTAGTGCATGCATGATAGCTAGCATTTCTTTGTTGTATGTGGATTTGAGGCGCTCTCTTTTATTGAGCTTCCTACTTTCAAACACTATGGGATGTCCTTGTTGCATTAGTACTGCACCTATACCAAATCCAGAAGCATCACACTTAATGATAAATGGTTTAGAAAAATCTGGTGTTGCTAATACGGGAGCATTAGACATAATTTCTTTTAATTTTTCAAAACACCTTCCTGCTTCCTCATCCCATAGAAACGAATTCTTCTTTAAAAGATTTGTTAGAGGTGCAGTTATATGTGCATAGTTTTAATAAACCTTCGGTAATATCCTATCAAACCTAAGAACCCTCTTAGCTTGGATATATTAACGGGTTTGGTCCATTCTTTTATGGCTTTGATTTTGTTAGGGTCCACCTTTACACCTTCATGGGATATAATGTGTCCAAGGTATTCTACTTCTTCCTTTCCAAAGGTACATTTGGACTTTTTTGCGTAAAATTGGTGTTCTTTAAGTAGTGTAAGAACCTTATCCAAATGTTGCAAGTGCTCCTTCCAAGTTTTACTGTAAATTAGAATATCATCAAAGAATACTAATACAAACTTTCTAAGGTGTGGGCGAAATAATTCATTCATAGTTGCTTGAAACGTTGCTGGTGCATTGGTTAATCCAAATGGCATTACTTTAAATTCATAATGACCTTCGTGTGTTCGGAATGCGGTTTTTGGTATGTCTTCTAATCTTATTCTAATTTGATAGTAACCTGATCTTAGATCCAATTTTGAGAAATACCTTGCGCCATGTAACTCATCCAACATTTCGTCGATAAATGGAATTGGAAACTTATTTTTAATTTTTATTTTGTTTAATCCCCTATAGTCAATACATAGCCTGAATGACCCATCTTTCTTCCTTACCAACACCACTGGAGCAGCGTAAGGACTTTTACTTTTCGAGATGATTCCACACCTTAAGAGGTCTTGGATTAATCTCTCGATTTCTGTTTTTTGGTGATGTGGATATCGGTATGGCTTGATGTTAACCGGGTCTGATCCTGCCTTGACTTCTATTGTATGCTCAATTTCCCTATTAGGCGGCATCTTTAGAGGTAGATCTTGAAATACTTCTTCATGTTTCTTAATTTACTACAATGCACGTCAATCCTTCTTTTAATAGCTCTTCGGGTGTACAATTCGACTTTTTACACAGACTTTTCAGCATTGTTAAGACTTCTCTGAAGTTTACTCCTGTTTGGACATGTTGACTTTCCATCTTTATCTCTATTCGATTTGTCGTATCTTCAAGATTTTTGATTTTGTTTGCTTGCTCCCCAAGCTTGCTCTCGACGTCATTTAATCTCTTACTGACCTCGTCGTGGTTGTTATTTATCTTTTGCTCTGCATCCAACAACCTTTTTTGAAAATCCGCCATTGTCATTGTCGACATTGAGCGGGTTTGCGGAGGCGTGTATTTATTTGCCAGCTAAAATATTTTTCCTTCCTTTTTTTTTTTTTTTTAAATAATTAAATTTAATTAATTTAATAATTTAATTTAATTAATAATATTATTAATTATAAATTATAATAATTATAATTATTAATTATTAATTATTTTATATATATATATATATATATATATATATATATATATATATATATATATATATATATATATATTAAAGTTATAAATTATATAACTTAAATTATATATAATATATATAATTAAAATATGATATATATAACCAAATCACGTTATAATTTTTTTTTTATATATATATCATTTAACTTTTGAACCGTCACGTTGATTAACTAACCCCTTGACTTTTCCAAAAAAAATATCGAATATTACCGCAGTTTATCCAGCGGACCGATGGCTACGTTTTACTGGTGAGTGGGAAATTTGGAATGACGGCTGGTCGAATTGGAGTCGAGTCAGCCAAGAGGGAAGGCGGAAATCAAGGGTAGAAGACGTCTGCGGGGGAGCACGTCCGCGGGGAGATGATGTGGGGGACAGCGGAATTACGGTTGGACAGGGATGGAATTTTGCGAGATAGAGATTTTGATTTGTGCGGCAGTGGAATGGTGCGGCTGCTACAGCGGGGGTATGGCGGCGGAAGCACGAAGAATGTTATCGGATGGGAGGCAAAACAAAGAATGGGTAGTGGCGGCTTGTGTAGCGGGGACGGTAGACTGTGGAATTGAGGGCAGAGAGGGACGGTGGAAAGGAACGGTAGGCAACTGTCTGGCGGAGCAATGCGGCCCACGTGGAACAGCGGCTCGGACAGTGAAAGCGGAAGGCAATGGATAGGGTGCAGGAAATTCTGAACACAAGCAGAGGATCGACCGCTCTGATACCAATGGAGCAGAAAAACTTAAAATATGCAGAAATTATATATAAATATTTATTAGAAAAATGAATAGATAGATGATGATGATTTACACTGGGTTGCCTGGCTTATATACCGCCACGGGCACCCTTTGGGAAAGGGCATGATCTTATAATCGTTCCCTTTCGCCTAACTAAACCTAAATTAAATTATAAACCTAAAATTAACTATTTTTTTACATAACAACAGCATTCCTCCATTCCTTAGCTTGCACCGAGTGTTCAATGTGGACCATCGTCGACCATGCTTCCCACCATTTCTGGACACATCAGAGATTGCAGAACAACTCACCAGAGACCTAGCTCAGCAGAAGCTTCCTCATCTCATGGAGGAACTCAACGCAATGGGGACCATTGCTTCCTAAGGGGGGAGGAATGATCCAAGTGGATGTTGGTGGCCACCCACCTATCCCATTTGGACTCCCACAACTATCTCTTTCAGTTTTTCAGTTCCCTAAGTTATAACACAGTTTACTATTTTTAGCAGTTTTTCAGGTCCTGAACTTTCGGAGCCGTTTTGAGGCCCTAAACGACGTTTTTTGGGAAATCTAGGGCAACATGGGTCCATTCATGGACCCATGTTGCCTCCCAAAGTGGTAGTGCTCGGATAGATCTTTCTAACGAGCTATTGGACGCGTCAAACATAGATCGTATGCCAAAGTTACGACCTCGGGAAATTGATGTACCAATTTACCCAAACAGGGCCCACAATTTGGTGTTTCATCTTCTAGAGTTAGGTTTCGGGATGTGAAAGGTTTTCCATTGTTTCTCAACAATAAATAGGCCTTCGAGCCTCATTGTAACTCAGTTCAGAGGCATGTAGCCGCCACATCTCTTCTCAGAGATAAGCTACCATCGCCCTAGATGATTTATTTCCATTTCTATTTGTAAGCACATTTAAGTATTTTACAGTAATGAAATGAAGTATTATTTCTGCTACATCTCAGTATTTATGGTTATCTCACCTCTGTATTTATGGTTATCTCTATAATTTGTTGTGTTCCTGTTTAAATCTGGATCAATGGTATCAGAGTGGTCTACTTTTTCTCTATTTTTCTTTGCATGTCCCCAACGAGGTCAGGATATAAGGAGTTAGGACTTGAACTGGTCGAACCTTTGCAAGACCAGCCTCGCAAATCCCGATGGCATCCCATGGAGGATGAGAAGAAAGACGAGGGGGCAGGAGATCCTATCAAAATCTTGCTCGAAGAAGCCCTCGAGCGACAAAGGAACGCGATGATGGATAGCTTTGCACAGATCCTTCAGCGGCTACCCAGAGGTGACAAATTGGCTTCCAGCAGCTACTCTGGAAACGCTACACCATTTAAGGTACAAGTTAATTTTGAAATCCCCATATTCGAGGGTCAAATAGATGCAGATTCCGTAGATAAATGGTTAAATCTGCTAGAAGGATATTTTTCTTTTTCATGAATATTCGAGTCGGGAAAATATTGTTTTTTCTCTTCTCAAAGCAGCCCCCCACGTCAAGGACTGGTGGGAAACCTACTACGAGCAGAATGAAAGTACAGGATCACTATTTCTAGCTGCACCCATTTGTAATGACTTCCGGGATGCCGTCAAGGAGCAGTACTACCCGTCAAAAGCTATGAGGACAAATACATCAAATGGATCACACTGCGGCAGGGACAAGACCAAGATGTCCCAGAGTTCACAAACATTTTTCATACCCTTCGCACACAGTTGGGTATCAAATATTCTGAGCTACATCTGGTACTCAAATACCACGACTGCCTACACAAATACATCCAGGAAGAGATGGAGTTCTTGAACATCTCCTCACTCGGCACAGCATACCGATACACTGTCAAAATCGAGCAAAAGTTGAAACAGAAGAAGCGAGACTTTGGATCTGCAAATCTGAAGCCCAAAGGACAAAGCCAAGGCGGGGTGACCCAAGACAACCCATCGAAGCCGCAAGAAAAGAACAACACCACGAAGCCGAAGAAGGATACAGGAAAGTGGTGTGAGTTCCACAAGAGTCCCACTCATAACACAAGTGAGTGTTGGACCAAGCAGTCACTGGTGGCCGAGTTGAAGTCTTCCGAATCAGATGCATGTTCCGACCCTGAGCCAGAACCTAACAAGGGGAATGGAAAATGGAAGCAGATCATTGATGTGGATCCCAGCACCACTGTTGCCTCTGCCAAGATCTAGAAGAATGAGCCCAAAGACCCAGAGGAGGGGGAGCATCTTTTCCACTCACAGATGTGGGTGAAGGGTTCACCGCTGCAATTCAATGTCGACAGTGGTAGCCAAAAGAACCTTATTTCAGCCTAGATCATGAAGCAGTTGGGCCTACCAACTACACCACACCCACAGCCATATAGTATCAGGTGGCTTCATGAAGGACGAGATCTCAAAGTTTGCCAGCAGTGCCACCTTCCCTACAGCATCAAGTCCTTCACAAACGAGGTATTGTGTGATGTTACACCTCTGGATGTTTGTGATGTATTACTAGGCCAACCATACTTGTGGAGGTGACATGTTGTGTATGAGTCAAGGCCTCGTGCTGTCATTATTTCTTTGAATAATTCATTATATAGGATACTGGAGGTAGCCCCACCTACCGCCGCATCTTTGATCACCGCTAAGAAAGGCAGCAGGCTCATCTCCCAGACTAGGAAATTCATCTGTCCGGTTCACTCCCAAAGTAAGGGGAAGATTGTCATCACATCCATGACCCCCACGAAGGGTTCCTCCATGCAGTAGCAACAGCAAAGTGATACAGTCATGACAAGACACAAGAACAACTTCTCCTCACCCACAGGGGTACCACACAAGTTTCAGGTGGGCGACAAAGTTTGGTTACATCTGCAGAGAGAACGCCTTACCAGAACCCATCAGAAACTCAGGTGACTCCGACATGGTCCTTACACCAGTACCAAGGCTACGGGCAACAATGCTTTGAAGCACAACATTCCTCCATTCCTTGGCTTGCACCGAGTGTTCAATTTGGATAGTCGTCGACCATGCTTCCCACCATTTCAGGACACATCAGAGATTGCAAAACAACTCACCAGAGACCCAGCTCAGCAGAAGCTTCCTCATCTCAAGGAGGAACTCAACGCAATGGGGACCATTGCTTCCTAAGCGGGGAGGAATGATCCAGGTGGATGTTGGTAGCCACCCACCTATCCCATTTGGACCCCCACAACTGTTTCTTTCAGTTTTTCAGTTCCCTAAGTTATAGCACAATTTACTATTTTTAGCAGTTTTTCGGGTCCTGAACTTTCGGAGCCATTTTGAGACCCTAAACGACGTGTTTTGGGAAATCTCCCAAAGTGGTAGTGCTCGGATAGATATTTCTAACGAGCTATTGTACGCGTCAAACAGAGATCGTATCCCAAAGTTACCACCCCAGGAAATTGATGTACCAATTTACCCAAACGGGGCCCACAATTTGGTGTTTCATCTTCTAGGGTTAGGTTTCGGGATGTGAAAGGTTTTCCATTGTTTATCAAAAATAAATATGCCTTCAAGCCTCATTGTAACACAGTTCAGAGGCATTTAGCCACCACATCTCTTCTCAGAGATAAGCTACCATCTCCCTAGCTGATTTATTTCCATTTCTGTTTGTAAGCACATTTCAGTATTTTATAGTAATGAAATGAAGTGTTATTTCCGCTGCATCTCAGTATTTATGGTTATATCACCTCTGTATTTAAGGTTATCTCTATAATTTTTTGCATTCCTGTTTAAATCCGGATCAAGAGGAGCAAGAGATCTAACATGTGACTTTCTTTTTCTAACGTTTCTGCTTTGGTTGTCAATGATATTTTTCAAAAAAAGGTTATTTAATTCAAGATGTGATTTGCGAGGTTGTAATGTAATGGTTATATATTTGTTGTGTTGAGTTTAAAAGACCTCATTTTTGGTGTTAGAATGTTTTGGTACAAGGTAGGAATGAACATGTGAGGCTATTAATCAAATCTCCCAGTCTATATTGTAGATTTGTATGTTCTAGGACTAGTGATGTTTATGCATGTATAAGTCTATAATGGTCTTATTTCTATAGTTGTTGGGGATATTTATCACTTGTATATTATCTTTTTGGAATATATAGGATCTTTTCTATGGAAAGAAAAGTTTTTGAAAGGAATGTCTTCAAAATGTTTAGTAATGATGATGATAATAATAATTTAATTTAAGGTCATTATTAAGTCAAATATTAAATTGGTGCAAGAGATTCCTTTGTTTTTGAGATAAGAGACTCATCTCCCCACAATCATTTGTACATACTCTAACCCTTTGGATTTGAACCTATATGTGAGTGCACTTTAAAAGAGAAGATATTTATTTATAGAAGGATTTTGAAATTATATATATATATATATATATATAGAGAGAGAGAGAGAGAGAGAGAGAGAGAGATTTTATATTTTGATATTTTTTAGGTGAAATACCAAAACTAGGATTTTAATAAATTTATTTGAGCGGTTGATTTTGATTTGATGATTTAGAATCCTATAACTTTTAGAATTTGTTTTGATCATTAAAACCCATATATTTGATCAAAACTTTGCCTGAAAATTCAACTTCTCATTACCAAAACAGTATTACTTTTGTGTTTTTATTATGACAATTTGATGAAAACATTGAACATGTTAAGCTCTTTGTCGTACATTATAAGAACATATGTAGATTGTTCACCACTTATTTACAAAGATAACACATATTATTGTGTGTGTATATGTGTATAAGATCCTCAATTCTTATGAAGTGATGGTATATCACTTATTTATATATAGAGGGGTGCACCATTCATTCACATGGATAACATATACTATTATTTAGATGTATATAACATTCTCATTTCACATTTCACATGGTATGATAGTAGGCTAATTTTCACATGGAGAAAAATAACAATAGTACATAAATTTTTGTGAATTTAGATATATATTTTCCTTCATCCTAAAACTACTTAGAAAAAAAAATTAATCAATATATTTATATATCTATATATATATATATATATATATATATATATATATTCCAAGGAAAAAAATTAGTGATTTTATTAAAAGTAAAAAAATACATTTTTAGATGTTGATATCTCATTGATTCCAAAGACTAACGATTGACAAAAAGAAAACATAAAAGTAAACAAAAGTTGTCCTAAACATAAGTCTGACAATAAACAAAAAGGATGCATAGTGAAAGTATCTTGCTAATATCATCCTTTGTCGATGATAATTGTACGAAATAGAAAAAATAGGAATCTATAGAAGATGTTGTAAACATTTATCTAACTCGTAAAAAACCTCATTGTGAAAAAAAACATTATAGTTGTCCCATAGAGAAGAGAAACGAAATAATGGAAATCGTGTAGCTAGGGTTTCTGAAGAGTTTCAGAGGTAGTTCCTAATGGAGGGACGTAGAGGAGGGAGCTCCACTCCCTCCTACAAGGACGCCATAGCCAATAGAAGTAAGACACCACTGGAAAACGTCAAAGAATGTGTGGAGGAAGAGAAAAGGAATAATGAAAAGGAGACAGATGGGACCAAGACAAGGAAAATAGTAACACAAAGAACAAGGAGGAAGATGAAAAAAGTCAAGGAACAAGAGACAAAAAACAAAAGGGACCTTGCAGACCAAAAGCAGAGATCACTCCTAGAGTCGTGTTAAATGATACTGCTCTACAAGTGCACAGGGAACACATGGGAACTTACGCTATCATCTGTAAATTCATGGGATTATGGCCCACTGAAAAAGCTTTGCAAACGTGGATCAAGTATCACTAGAAACCCAAAGGAATCATTGACCTACATCTGGGGTCAAATGGATTCTTCACCATGGTGTTCGCAAACATCGAAGATAAAGACAGAGTATTTGAAGGAGGACCCTACTTTTATGCAGCAGTCGGTCTCTATATGCGGCCTTGGATGATGAACTTTGTTCCAGAGTGGGAGACTTTCACTTCAGTACCAGTCTAGGTAAGGCTCTATTCTCGACCTCTTGATTACTGGCAAACTGAATCGCTAGCTGTCATATGCAATAAACTAGGTCATTTCGTTAAAGTTTCTCAAGCCACTAGAAGGGGAAATATACTTCCTTTGCAAGAATATGTGTGGAAATGGATCTATCAGGAGCTCTTCCGGATGAAGTCATCTTGGAAGTTTTTGATGAGGAATGGGTGCAAACTGTGGACTATGAGCATATCCCGTTCAGATGCTGTAGATGCCACGAACACAGACACTTGTTCAACGACTGTCCTCTTAGTAAAGCAGACGACAATAGTAAACCTAATACAATGAAGGACACAGAAAGCTTTCAAAAAGTGGTAAGTAGAGGAAAAGTAGGTAAAAAAGGACCAAAGCAACAACATAATGAGAGGCAAAGGGCCAGTCAGAACAAGTTTCAAGTATTGGAAGAGAGTGAAGAAAATACAATAGAAGACCAAGCTATGGACGAAGGTCTTAATGAAAGGGAAAATGAAGAAGACAACAATCAAACTCTAGACATTAGTAATCAAAAAGAGACTATGATGATTGAAACAAAACTGGAGATGGATCAGGAAATGAACCAGAGTGAAATAGATCTGGAGGACCATGAACTATAGGAAATTCTTGAGAAGGAACACCTAGAATTGGAAGGGTTCTTGATGCAAGGAACCATGAGAGGGATAGATTCATTGCCCCAAGAAGAATGCAATAGAATCCAGTAGTTGTTTTTATGGAAAACTCGGGAAAGGGGGTTAGATAAAGGAAAACCCATTGACAAGCAGGAGTAACGAGGAGTGAAAAAAATGAAATCTACTCCAGGATTAGCTACTAGAAATCCAGGAAAAAAGATAGGTAGGAAAAAGTAGAATGAGCTCTTGATGGAGTGTGGAAAGCTAATGATAAATTCAGGTAAGATGAAAGACCTATCCAACCACTCCTTTACAAACCTTTAATAATGAAGTTCACATCTTGGAATATCAGAGGTCTAGGCAATAAAAGGAAGCAAAGATTGCTTAGTAATAGAATGAAGCAAGCAACACTGGATATAATCTTCATCCAGGAAATGAAATGCTCCATTCAAAAATTAAAACAAATCCATAACAAATGGCTCAATAGGTTTGAGTTTCGAAGTAAAAGCAGATAACATGACGGGGGGAATTCTCACTCTTTGGAACCCCCAAAAAATAAGTATAATAGACGTGGAGGCATCAAGAAATTATTTATCAGTAGTGATTCAACCAGTGGGTGTTTCGGATACCTTTCTGGTCACAAATACTTATGGTCCTCAAAGAATAGATGATAAACTCAGATTTCTAGACTCCCTTGTGGATCTCAGGAATAGACATGCAGGAATACCTTAGGTCATGGGAGGGGATTTTAATATGATTAAATCTCTTACGGAAAAAAAAGGAGGTACGAGAACGCTACGCAAAGACTCCTTAGCATTCCAAACCTTCACAGACAACATGAAACTGGTTGACTCATAAACGAATAATGGTCTTTTTACTTGGAACAACAAAACAGGAGGCGAGGCACAGGTAGCCTCCAAGTTAGATAGATTTATGATCTTAGAGGAGCTTATGCTTATAGATAAAGAAATAACAGCAAGAGTTCTCCCCTTTGGAGGCTCAGATCACAGGCTGATTCAATTAAAGATCAAGGGCATAGATTCTTCCAGGAATAGACCCTTCAGATTTGAGAATATCTGGCTCTCCCACCCAGATTTCACCAGCAATATTGAAAAATGGTGGTTAGAAGATCTACAGATCCAGGGATAAAAAATGTTCCTCCTCCATAAAAGACTAAATCACATTAAGCTCAGGCTCAAAGAATGGAACAAGAATGATTTTGGCAAAATTTTTGTGGACAAAAAATCAATGGAAATCAAAATTCAGGGACTCAACGGCCACTGATCAGGGATGGCTTTGACAAAGTCAAAAGTGATCAAGCTGATAAACATCACCATGAATGGGAGAATTTATACAAACAAGAGGAAATATTTTAGAGACAAAAGTCTAGAGTTCAATGGCTCAAAGAAGGAGAGCATAATACAAGCTTTTTCCATAGATCCACTATGGCTAATAGAGCACACAACATAATCTCTTTGATAAATAATGAGGATGGGGAGCTTTAGATCTCTCATAAGGATATAGAAGTTGTTTTTTTCCAGAATTTACAAGGCATCACTAGGGAAAACAATTCATACAGAGAACAATGTATCAGGGAAATTACAAGACATATCCCTAAGCTGGTGTCTAGAGAGGACAATTTCAACCTAAATAGACCAGTAACTGAAGAGGAGGTCAGTGAGGTTCTGAAAGATATGCAGAATGGCAAAGCACCAGGCCCGGATGGTTTCAATGTTGATTTTTTTAAAACATGCTGGAATATTGTCAAACAGGATATTATGGATGTAGTGGAGGATTCCAGGAGAAACAGAACTATTCTGAAAGCCCTCAACACCTCCTTCACTTCCCTGATCCCAAAACAAGGCACAGCTCAAACGCCGAATAAGTACAGACCCGTAGCTTTATGTAATGTGGTATACAATATAATATCCAAGGTAGTGGCTAATAGACTCAAGCCTCTACTTCCTTCTTTAGTTTCAGGGGAACAATCTGGTTATGTGGAAGGCAGACAAATTCTAAACAACATTATTCAAGCCCATGAGGTGGTTCACACGCTAACCAGCAAGAGGCAGGCTGGTATGATCATGCAATTGGACATTTCCAAAGTATACGACAAGGTGAATTGGACTTGCATCAAGAAGGTTCTTACAGCTTTCAGTTTCGATCACAATTAGGTCAGATGGGTTATGGCTCTTATGACTTCTTCCAGCTTTTCAATTTTGGTGAATGGCTCTCCCTCAGAGATCTTTATACCTTCTAGAGGCCTCAGGTAGGGAGATCCGCTCTCTCCCTTTCTCTTCATCCTCATGATGGAAGGACTTGGTCAGTCCATTAAGCATGCCAAGGTCACGGGCAAGATTAAGGGCCTTCAATTATCTGAGAATGGTCAGGCACTGACTCACCAACAATTTGTTGATGATACCATGCTGCAGGGAATCCCCACAGTCAAAGAAGCATCAGCCTACAAACAAATCCTGAATGACTTTGCCATGGCTACAGGTATGGAAGTCAATCTCTCTAAATCAAAAATCTTCTTCTTAAATACTAACATTGCTATTTAGAGAAATATCTCCAGAATTCTTGGCTTTCAAAGAGATTCCCTCCCCTCAAATTATTTGGGAGTGCCTCTCACAACCAAACCAATGCACAAGAGTATTTGGGAATCGGTGCTCAATAAGATGTAGGACAAAGTCAAAAAATGGACCATCAGATCTTTGAACCTGGCTGGCAGGTTGAATCTGACAAAGGTTGTTCTTCAAGCAATCCTTGTTTTCATGTTATCAACCCTCCCAACTCCCAAAGGTGGCTTACAACAATTTAGGAATATCCAAAGAGAGTTCCTTTGGGGGAAGGAGGAAACAAGGAAGAAATGGGCCCTTGTTTCTTGGGATAAAATATGTAAACCCAAGAGCCATGGGGGTCTAGGCTTAGATGACCAGGAGATTCTTAGTAAATTTTTAGGAGCCAAGCTTTGGTGGTGATGGGTTCAAGAGCCAAAAACTCAGTGGGAAATAATCTGGAAAGAAAAATATGCCAGCTCTTGGCACACTAGGGATCTCATAAGAATGTTTAGAAACATAAAGGGCTCACACATCTGGAATAAAGCCTGGGAAAACAAAAGCCTAGTACAAAACAATAGTTTCTGGGAAATCAAAGCAGGAGATCTAGCACTCTTCTGGGAGGACAAATGCCCAATAAGAACCAACTCTATTAAAAGAGGACTTTTTGAGCCTCAAGCAGGAAACAAATTCCCGAGGATTAATCAAAGTAAAGGATTTCTAGGATCTTTCTCATAACTTTGGAAAATGGAGAAGCTGGAGAAAAATCAGTTGTAGAGATAATAGCCCCCTAAAAATTAAAGCAGAGGCACTTATGAGCATGTTAAAAAAAAGGATGATCTTGGTAACATAGGGGCAAGATAATTTAAGATGGGGTAGCAATAAAGAAGGCACCTTTAATCTTCAGGAAGCAAAAGGTATTCTCCTTGAGCTAGATTCCAGGGTTCCAAATAAGACCTGGCAGCACCTTTGGAGGTGCCAAGGGTGGATGAAGATCAAGTTGTTCATGTGGTTGGTACATCACAAGAAAATATTGACTTGGGATAATATTAGGAAGAGGGGTGTTATGGGGCCTTCTAGATGCCAGCTTTATGAAGCTCAAGAGGAGACAATGAAGCATATACTCAATAGCTGCACTTACACCACCTAGTTGTGGGATTCTTTCACCACCATTTTTCAACAAACAGATAGGGACAAAGGAAGTATTATTAATACCCTAAACAAGTGGAGAAGAAACTTTATGGAGTATAAGTCCCTTAATTTGGCTTGGGTCTTTACGCCAAGCTTCATCATCTAGAATGTTTGGAAAGAAAGAAACAAAAGAATCTTCAAGGATGAAAAGACTACCCCTCATCGCCTGTTTGAACTAATCTTGAAACAGCTTAAGGAGACAGTCAGCACCACAGTCCGCAATCACCCCAAGAATCCCCCCTCAGAGGCTGAGATGAGAACTCTTAAGCAACTGGGAATGCAAGGGATTATTCCCCAAGGCCTAAACAGGAAGGAAATCGTAATGGATACTGAGAAGGATTTCTGGCACCCTCCACCGAAAGGCTATCTGAAATACAACATTGATGGTGCTTCAAAAGGAAACCCAGGAACAACTGGTTCTGGAGGGATGTTAAGAGATGAAAAAGGTGACATTATCTTTATCTTCCACTGCCATTTAGGTAGAGCCACTAATAACATGGATGAATTAATGGCTTTGGAGCAATGTCTAGAATTTTTGATGTAGGACCATGGCTCAAATGTCATTATAGAAGCGGACTCATAGATAACCATAAACTCTGTAAAGAGAATCAGTTGTGGAAATGGGCTAGAGAAATTCTCAAAGAATTGGAGACTAATCGAGGTTTACCAAATAATTCAAAGACATCTCCAGGGACTTCGGACTGTTTGTTTCAACCTTGTTCGACGAAAAGCTAATAAACTAGCGGACATCCTGGCCAACCAAGGTGTGAACAATTCACATTTCAAGATTGCGATGAAGTGGCAGGAGATGCCTGAGAGCATATTAAAAGCTCTCTGCGACGAGCAAGTGGTAGAGGACAGAGAAGTATTTTGACATCGTGCCAACATGACTAGATTGGAATGATTTGTTCTCAGCATGGGCTATCGCAGTCTTTCAGTGAGTATTGTGGTGGAGGGCAAGCACAGTTCGGTCTCTTTTCACCTCGGTGTTAGGAGTCCAACTTCCTCAATCTTCCGAATGGTAACATTGAGGGTAGTTTCTTAGTTGGCCATTGTCTCTGGTTCTGGCTTCGATGAAAGAATGGGCAGGAAGGGAAGTTTGTTTTCTCCGGCAGCAGAAATTTCCCCGCATTCCACCCATGGCCTGGAAAACTGCGCCCACGATGGTTTTCAGGTGATCGCTTGGCTCATGAGTGGAAAACGGTTTTAGAGTTTTGGAAGCGATTCCACTAGGATTCCAACACATGGCAGGGGAGTGTATTGGAATACCGCCCCCCATCGCACACTAATGTTTGGTCAACTTATGTGGTGCGATATCACTCCTGGCCGTTGGATCCCTCCACCCGGATCTACAGTCAGGAAGGATCGTGCTGTTTTGAGTGGCTAGGGAAGTTTGTTTTTACCGGCAGCGGAAATTTCCCCGCATTCCACTTTTGGGGTGGAAAACCGCACCCAAGATGGTTTTCAGTTGATCGCATGGCTCATGAGCGGAAAACGGTTTTGGAGTTTTGGAAGCGATTCCACTTGGCTTCCAACACGTGGCAGGGGGGTGGATTGGAATACCGCCCCCCATTGCTCACTAATGTTTGGTCAACTTATGTGGTGTGATATCACTCCTGGCTATTGGATCCCTCCACCCGGATCTACGGTCAGGAAGGACCATGCTGTTTTGTGGGGCTAGGGTCTTGTTGGGGGGTTTTTTCACTCAACCATTGATTTGCGCAGAATGCAAGGACGACGGCATCTGTGGGTGTTTTCTCAGGCTGAGAGTTTTCGAAGGTTTTCGAAGTTTTCCATGTGTTGGGGGATCTTTCAGCCCCACAGATTGTTTATTTCAAGGGTTTGGTGATGACTGGTGTAGGGTTAAGTCTTCGGTGAGAAATCGTTTTTTCCTGAGTCCATGAAGATGGACAGTTTTTTGTATTTTATGTAACTTTACTTTTATATTAATGAAATGGAAGGAAAGTCTCTTGCTTCAACAAAAAATAAGTAAACATTTATCTAACTCATAAAATGAAAAATGAAAAAATAGAGTGTAGTCTAGCTGGAGTCATGAGGCATGAAAATATTTAGAAGTGGAGTCCTAAGTTTTTTCATGTATCTACTAGTTTACTTTTTCTAGTGCCAATCTATCTTTTGATAAGGCATCCAATTCTTTGTTCCTTTCCTCATAGACATGTTCAAAATATATTAGTCTGGAAAAAGTAGTGAAAAGCTTTATGCTTTAGAAGAGAGCATGAAGAGAGAAATTTTGGAGTTCATAGTTACCATTCATCCAATACATGACTAGTTGGGAGTCTCCAAATATTTGAATCAATTGAATTCCTTTCTCTTTTACTAGATGATGAAGGAGTTTTAAACTCATGAGTTCAACAAAATTATTTGATGATGGACCTAGCCCAATTGTGAAAGATGTGAGTGTGAGGATAATAAATGGATAATCCCTCCAACACCCCCTTCATAAATGGAGATCCTTGTGCCACATTGTCGAAAAAATCCCATGGAAAATTTTGGTTTATCTACAAATCAAGTAATGGTTAATGAAGGAGAGTATGATCTACAGTTGGTTAAGTCTTCATAATTGCCAAAATTTGAATAATAATATGAAGAGGAGAGAGGAATTTTCCTTTGAAAATGGCATGGTTTCAAGAAAACCAAATTCCACAAGATACAAGAGAGGAAGAGCCATAATTTTTTTTTTGCAGAACAAAAAACTAATTTTGTAAAGAAATCTCAATAGAATCCTCATGCCACTTAATAGTGATCCTCATAGCCTTCTATTATTTTTTCCACGCTTCTTTAGCAAATGGACAAGAAAGCACAAAATGGAGGTTTGTTTCTTTCTCCTTCACTATGCACTTATTAGATGTCATATCATAATTGATTATATGTTGAAAATAACTCATCTACTTCCAAGTCACCATACCAATGGAGATGGGAGGAGATTAAAGGTTAATTTTTAGGTTGCATTGAAATTTTTATAAATGGTAATTTAAAGATTCAGCTTTACTATAAATTGCATTTGGGAAATTATTTTTTATTATTTTATGATACGTTATTAAGGTATTTTTAATGGGAAAGTAGTTGTTTTTTTTAATAAAATGAAAATAATTAGAGAACTAGTAACTTCAAAATATCAATTATTATAATATTATATATAACTATTTTATAAATATCATTAATGAGTGGGATATAACATATTTATAAATATTATTAATGAGTTGGATATAATATATCTTCAAAAACTTAGACCCAAGTAATTAAAAAAATAAATTAGTTATCAAAACATTAGAGTTAATATCTTTTCACTATAAATTTAATTTTTAAATAACTAAAAAAAATAACTAATTTTTTATTAAATAAAAGTTGTTAATATATTTTCACTATAAATTTAATTTTTAAATAACTAATTTTTTATTAAATAAAAATTCAAAATATCTATAGTTTTAATCCTTTAAATTAAAAAAATTATAATAATTTTAAAAAAAATTATTTTAATATTTGTAATCATAAAAATAAATAATAATAATAAAACATATATTATAATTTATTCTTTAAAATTTAGAAATTTAAAAACAATTCAAAAAAATCATAATTTATTTATTTATGTAAATAGGATAAAGGAATAATATGTTATAAAAATAATTTTTTTGAATTATTTATTATTATAATTCGCTTATATGATTTTATTTTTAAAAAAATTATAATTAATAAAAATAAATATTTAAAATATAACATGATGAAGTATTCACATTGATAATTAACTTTAATCTAACAAAAATATAATTAAATTTATATATATATATATATATATATATATATATATATATGAAAGATTAGTCTGAGTATTTAAAATTTGCAATATAAAGAATATTATCAAGAATGATCAATGTCAATCTATTTTTTTCCATTTTTATTATAGTTACATGATTTTTGATAATCAACATTGTGTATGTGTATATGTATAAGTTTAAGATAAAATTGGTTGTTTGAAATTTACTTACCTTTATAGTTTAATTGAAAATATAAATAGTATTATTGAGAACGATCAATGTCAATTTATCTTCTTTAATTTTAATATAGCAATACAATTTTTAAAGGATCAAAATTATATATATTTATATGTTTGAAAAGAAACTAATCATTTTAAATTTACTTAATTTCCTAAATTTAGTAAAATATAAAGAATATTATTTATGAATATACTTCCAGAGTGAAATCAATACATATTATGTGTTGATTATAATTTACTTGTCAATTTTTAAATGTCTTGATTTTAATATAAATATCAACTTCTAACACACAAATTTTATTACTTGTTTCCAATGCATTGATTTTAAAGTATGTGTCTTTTTAATTTTATCAATTTTAGTGCATAGGTCTTTCTATTATTATTGTTTTTGATGTGGTTCTATTTTTATTATATATAGAAATATATAATTGATTTTATTATATATAGAAATATATAATTGTTGATTGCAATGTGGAGGTCAATTTTTATTTCTATTTCAAGAGCAAGGATTGTCTTAAAAAAAATATAGTTGCATTATACACTCTTACTAGTTCTCCAATTTTATCTTAACAACCCCCATGTAAATTTGTGGATGTATCTAATTTAAGATACATGTTTCTTTGTTTGCCATGCAATTTTATTACCACAAATGCACTTACACTTAGTCAAGCTAGGTGCACCATATTCCAAAATCGCATATGATACCTTTTTGGTCTTTTCTCACTCTCGTGTATCCCTATTGAGTGTTTTCTCTATAAAAATGAATTTTAATATAAGTTTTAATATAATATAAGTAAATGTAATATCAATGGTTAGTATAAAGATTTTTAAAAGATGTACCAAATTTTTTTATTTTAGTTATTGCTGATGAATAACCTTAACAACAATGAAGATAAATGAAAAAAATTTGCAAAATACTTATTAGAAAACCTTGCAAAGAACAATATGCAAAAGAAAAAAGAAAATATTAGTATATAGAACAGTGCAAACCCAATGGAATAAATTATTTTTATTATTAACATAATTATAACAAATTACACCTGATAGAGAGAAATACTGATATGGATTTATAGCATCCCCCTCCGCAGGATGGGTCTTTTTGTTCCCTTGTGCTTCAACAACTATTCTCTCTCTCAAAAGGTTGCAATGAGCAAAATGGAAAATGGATGTGTGAACTCAAGTGGGGGCTCAAGAGTCATAAGACAATAGCAATGATGATGAAATGGTCATGTGTGGAGAGTGAGGAGAAAACCCTTCTATTATAATAAAATGTTAGGATAGATCTAGATCTAGAAAAATAATAAAAAATTATTAGATCAAATCAAGATCTAGCCATTAGGAATATTTTATTATATTTTAAAGAGGGAAAGATTATTTGAAATGGTCAAACATCTTTGTTTAGTAAACTAACTCAAACATAATGATTTATTGAGTTAATTTAAAAAATGGTTAAATTAATTAACAAATAAAAAATGATTTATTCATTACTTTAAGGAGATATGGTTGTTATATGGGATTTACGATTGCGGACAAAAGTATCTCCCCTAGGTAGGTGGCTAACCTAGAACAACATAGAGACAAGGAACACAATGTTTTTCCTTAAAGTAAATAGATGACGAAGTGAGGCCGACCTAGAATCCTTCACACACTTAGCTCATTCTTTAGCTTGGAAGCTCCAATTCCAGCTCCGAATGCCAAAATCATAACCTGCACAGTCAGATAACACAAGCCAAGAAACTACGAGATCTATACAATATCATCTAAGTACTTCATTCAATAGATCAACGTGGTATTGAAATACGTGAAATAACAACATCACATATAGGAAAACAATGAATTCTTTGCATTAATATAAATGGAAGGAGATTACAACCATAAGTAAGTTGGTCTTGTAGAAGAGCTACTCCAAGTTGTTGTCTTATCCTTTCCTTTTCACAATATGCACCTCCAATCACCCTAAATACATGAGATTATGACCACTCACTATAGCAACATAAGGCCAGAATCACTCTCCAAAAGCCAACCCCCAACCACATAGAAGGCTAGGAATATATAGAGAAGTAGGGTAAGTTGGGAGTTCTTATCCAATTACCAATCTAGGGTAAGAGATCCGCCTTTGATGGAGGGATGGGATCAAAGGATAAGTGGTGAAAACTCTAAAGTATGGAAGGATAGGATCCAAATGTTTTATCCAAGGTAAGTAGTTGAAACAACTTCTGGAAACTCCTAGAAGGGGAAGCTTCCAGAATCCCGACCATTCTCCCAGATTTCTAGAACCAACACAGGTGCAAATGGGAGCAACCTACTGGTGACGAATGCAAGCCATAGTGGAGAAACATGTTGGTGAAAGCACATAGGTACGCTTACAGGGAGCATTGGTCCTCAAACTAGCTTAGATGAAGCAATTTAGGGCTGAAACTCTTGGGGATGAAGGGAAAATGCTTAGGGATTTGTGCAAGATGGTGATAAGGGGAATAGGATTTTGATTGATCCCATTAGGAGCCTCATTGATCGGATATGACAAAATGAACAATAATGATGGTCAAAGTGAGTTGGAGATAATTACTAAATAATGATTTAATAATTATCTGATTAGAGAAATAAAACATAAATAAGGAATAATAAATAAATAATTATTTACTTAATTATTCTTGGATGATTTAATCAAAAGGGGTTAGAAATAATCATCAAATAAATATTTAATAATTATTTTGAAATAATAAGGAATAAATAATTATTTATTTAATTATTCTTATAGTTTTTTTGGATTTTTAATCAGAAATAATTTAAGAAAATGGTTCTCTAAATTATTTTCTAAGGTGAAAGTGGGTTTTAATGTGTAAAAACCCATACTACATGGTGTATTTCGATCGACCTAGTAGAAAATGGCTAGGTGATCATTTTTTAGGTGATAAAAGATTTCCCCCCAATGTATGAGTGTTAGGAGCACATTGTATGACCAAAATACATTGTAGGTTCACTTTCACGAGACACCGAAGGGCAGTTAGAGAGAGAGAGAGAGAGAGAGAGAGAACCATTATTATAAGTGTCAGATGAGAGAAGCCATTGAAATTAAGAAATATCCTAACAATATTAACAAAGATATTGGCCTTGAAATTAATAACAATTGGCTCCCCTTGCTCTACAAAAAACTCTATTGACATTTGTTTTCCTTTCTACTTCTTCAAATCTTCTTCTCTATCTACCCTACTCCCCCATTGGACATCTCACATACACCCAGTGAATGTTGGGATAATCTATTGAGTCACTAGACCATCAAGTGTACTACTCTTGATCGTGTGATAATGAGTTGGACTTGAGCATGCAAGAAATGACCAAGTCAAAGGGAAATGGTGATTCCCTTTATTTGATCCGCAACACCGAGAAACGATGAAGGCTAGAACCAAGGTACACTACCCTCTATACCACTAATCTTCTGGAATAATGTTAGGTCCTTATAATACTAGTGATTACCCCATTACTATTGTAGTTGTATCCCTTATTAATATTGTTGTGCCCCTATTGTCCCCATACTTTTATTAGTGTGCCCCATAGAATCCCTCTATTGTTATTTTTGTGCCTTTATATTATTATTGTTAGGTCGGCTAGGTTATATCATGACTCCTTAGACTCCTATATATAGAAAGGAGGTTTTGTCATTTGAATCATAAAAAATAATCATTCATTTGTGTAATGTAAAGGCGGTTGCCCCCTCGAAGAGGTTGAATTCTAAGGCGTTGATCTATCTTTTCTATCTTTTTGTGAGCTAGTTTCATAACATTTGGTATCAGAGCTTTGAATTCTAGGGTTTCACTGCTCCAAACAGGTAATCGTGGCATTTGTGTTATAACTTTTTTTCTGCGATGTTTTAGACGCTAGAAAAAAAACCCATTTGGGCCAAAATCGTTCTGAACTGTAGGTCTGAATTTCAGAGCTTTTCGCACTATATATGTGGAGATATGATCTGAGGAAGTTGGAAATTTTGCAGACTCCAGAATTACATTCCAAACAGGTGACCTGGGGAAAATAGTCATAACTTTTGTTTTGAGCATCAGATTGAAATTTTGTAAGAAGTTACAGAAATAGGATGGACTGTAGTTTCCTGTGAATAATTTTCAGATCCTAAGGTCAAAACAGTGACACGTGGCACTTTCTACAAGTTTGCTCTTCTGAAAAGGTCTATAATCAGGTCATCTTAGGAGATTATGCATAACTCTGCCTTGGAGAATCTAAATTCGATCAGACTAGTGGCATTGGAAAAAGGACATAGAAGGCTACTGTAGGTCGCAATTTCAGAACTGGATGATCCAAAATTACAGAGATACATCAAAGGCAATATCAAGCTCCTCCAAAGTGAAAAAATGTGTGTAGATTTTTTTAAATTTTTGCTTAAGCTTGGTTTGAAAAATTATTTTGAAGGACTTCAAAGGGAATAGTAGAGCATTATTATCGGTAACTGATGCCCTGAGGAAAGAAAATGCTAACACCTAGTAAGCAACCTAAAAGCTCTAGCATGACTTATGAAGAAGAGGAAGAAATGCAACATGATATATCAAAATTACGAGACCAAGTGCAACAAATGTCACTCGCACAAAAAGTAACAGAATCTAAGATGGATAGTTTAAGGAAAGATGGAGAAGCTAAGATGAATGACGTGGAAGCTAAGATAGATGATTTGAAGATAGATTTGAAGACAGGCATGGCAGATTTGAAGACAAATTTGACAAATTTTCTACAAGAAATACTTACTAATGGTGAGAGGGTAGTAAAGGAAACTCATGATGAGAACAAAAAAAAATGTTAATCATGATTTCATAGACTCTAATGTTGGATCGAAGACCCACCATATTCCAAAAATCGATATGAGGAAGTTTGATGGCAAGGATCTCACAACATGGATATTACAAATGGAGCAATTTTTCGATCTCAATAATGTGCAAAACACACAAAAGGTACGTATTGTAACTTTATATTTGGAACCAAATCAGTTTGTATGGTATCAATGGCTTTGCTCTCATAAACAAATTATCACTTGGGCAATTTTTACGTCAGAATTGGCAACACATTATGAGGATACAAAAAGCAACACTTTTTTAAGCCAATTGATAAGTCTCAAACAAAAGGGTTCAATAATGGAGCACATTGAGGAGTTCCAAAAATTTAACATAAGGGTAAAAAATATTCCAGAGGAGCATAGGATTAATGTGTTCATAGGCACTTTAAAGGATAATATCCAACATGATGTTCACCTTTGGGAACCTGATTCATTAGAGAAGGCATTTAGGTTAGCAAGAAAAATGGAAAGCAAAATTATGGCAACTAGGAAGCATACCACTCACAACTATAAAGATGGAAGTGTTGTTGCTCTTAGCCTTACACAACCTATAAGGTTGACACCACAACAATTGGAAGAAAAAGGAGCAAAAGGGCTTTGTTACAATTGTGATAGCAAATACACTAAAGGTCATAAGTGTGCTGAGAAGAAATTATTCTACATAGATTGTGAAGAGGAAGAAGAAAAGGAGCAAGAAAGGTCAAAAGAAGAAGATATACTCCAGGAAAAAAGCCTATATAAAGAAGAAATGAATCTGACCATATCTTGTAATGCATTGGCTAGAATTACCACTCCTCAAACCATCAAGATAGAAGAACAAATCAAGAAGAAAAAGGTAATAGTGTTGATTGATTCAGGAAGTACCCACAATTTTATTCATTGTAAGATAGCAAAAGAATTGAATTGCTTCCTATATCTAACACCAAAGTGTCAAGTGATGGTTGCAAATGGAGGAACGATATATTGCTTTAGAAAGTGCCATAATATCCAGTTATCCATGGGAGATGTATTGACTAGCCCAATGCTTTCTATTCCAATGGGAGGTGTTGATGTTGTACTAGGAGTCCAATGGCTACAATCCTTGGGTACAATAGCTTTTAATTTTCAAGAACTTTTCATGAAATTTTTTGTGGAATGAAAGGAAGTTGAATTAAGGAGTATTGCAGGTAAATTGGGAAAGATAATCAACTCTAATGGTATAACAAAGCTTCTAAAGAAGGAACGAAGAGGTGTAATTGCACAATTATGTTCGCTAGATGTTTCCGCATCGAAATCATCTATTTCTCCAGATCTCAAAAAAGTCTTGGACAATCATTCCAAGGTATTTGAGACTCCCAAAGGTCTCCCACCTATTCGTGATCATGATCATGCTATTCATGTGATTCCAGGAAGTGTTCCTCCAAACATCAGGCCGTACAGATGTCCCTATGCCAAAAAGAGTGAAATTGAACGTATGGTTGCAGAAATGCTAGAGGTGGGTATATTTCAACCTAGTCAAAGTTATTTCTCTGCTCGAGTAGTATTGGTGCACAAGAAGGATGGATCATGGTGCATTTTTCCGGATTATAGGGAGCTCAACAAGCTCACTATTAAAGATAAGTTTCTCATTCCTGTCATTGATGAATTACTGGATGATTTGCATGGATCAATTTACTTCACCAAGTTGGATCTTCGTTCAGGATATCATCAAATCAAAATGAAGACTGAAGACATTCCGAAAACGACATTTAGAACTCATGAGGGTCATTATGAATTTTTGGTCATGCCTTTTGGCCTTACCAATGCACCTTCTACATTTCAAGGTTTGATGAATTCCATTTTCAAACCCTTCCTTAGAAAAGTTTTGTTAGTATTTTTTGATGATATACTAATCTACAACAAGTCTTGGAAGGATCATGTTGAACATGGTGATAGGGTGCTACAACCATTGGAGGAGAAACAATTATATGCAAAAAGATCCAAATGTTTCTTTGGAGTACAAGAGGTGGAACATCTGGGTCATATTGTATCTCATGAAGGATTTAAGGTAGACCCTAGCAAAATTAAAGCCATTAAGGAATGGAAAATCCCCACATCCATAAAGCATCTGCCGGATTTCTCGGGTTGACAAGGTATTATCGCAAGTTTGTTAAGAATTATGGGAGAATACTAGCACCTATAACAACATTATTGAAGAAAGATGAATTTTCATGGACTCCAGAAGCAACAAAGGCCTTTGAACATCTTAAAGAGGCAATGTGCCAAGCACTGGTCTTAGCTACACTGGACTTCACAAAAACCTTTATTGTGGAACGTGATGCTTCAAGAAATGGAATTGGTGTTGTTTTGATGCAAAATGAAAGACCCATTGCTTTTGAAAGTCGTCCAATCAAGGGAAAGTTTTTACACAAAGCTATTTATGAGAAGGAAATGTTGGCAATACTACATGCACTTAAGAAATGGCGAACCTACCCAATGGGAAGATGCTTCAAGGTAAAAACAGATCATGATAGCCTTAAATACTTTTTAGAACAAAGATTATCCTCTGAAGAGCAACAAAAGTGGGTCACAAAGATGTTGGTTATGACTTTGAAATCATCTACAAAAAAGGGAAGAAAAATGTGGTAGCAGATGCACTCTCAAGAAAGGATAAGGATGTGGAAGCATTGTTGTGCACCATTTCTATTATCCAACCAGATTGGATAAACGAAGCAAGGGAGGAATGGAAGAATGATGAAGAAGTGTGGGCACTTATTCGAAAGTTACAACAAGATTCCAGTACATCTGAGACATTTAGCTGGAAAAATGATTCGTTATGGTACAAAGATCGTTTATACCTCTGTAAGAATTCCCAACTCAAATAAAAGATTCTTATGGAATTGCACACTTCTCCCTTAGGAGGGCACTCAGGATTTTTAAAAACTTACCACAGGGTTAAGAAGGAATTCTTTTGGGATGGCCTTAAATCGTATATTCAAAAGTTTGTGGCGGAATGTTTGTTTTTCCAACAAAATAAATTTGAAACAATTAAGACCCCGAGTCTATTACAAACTTTATCCATTCCAATCCAATGTTGGGAGGAGGTTTCAATGGATTTTATCACAGGTTTACCCAATTCCGAGGGAAAGAGTGTCATCATGGTGGTAGTTGACAGACTTACTAAGTATGCACACTTTTGTGCATTATCACATCCATTTAAAGCCAGTACAGTTTCTACTGCGTTTATGGAAACAATTCAAAAGCTACATGGAAACCCAAAGATTATTGTAAGTGACAGAGATCCCATTTTCGCTAGAAATTTTTTGACAGAATTATTTTCTTGTCTTGGTACTCAGTTAGCTCATAGCTCATCTTATCATCCTCAATATGATGGGAAAACTGAAATAGTAAACAAATGTTTGTAAGGATATCTTCGTTGCTTTGTATATGATAAACAAACACAATGGGTCAAATGGTTGCCTCTGGCTGAATGGTGGTATAACACTTCCTTCCATACAGCAACAAAAATGACTCCATTTATGGCACTTTATGGATATCAGCCACCCTCCATCACATCATATTTAAGAGAAAATTCTAAGGTTCAAGCAGTGGAACATCACATCGAGCATCAACAACAAGTCCTCCAACTCTTAAAGGATAACCTCGTGTTAGCGCAGAATAGAATGAAACAACAGGCGGATCAACATTGCAATGAAAGAAGTTTTGTTGTAGGTGATTGGGTATTCCTACGGCTACAACCATATAAACAAATGTCCCTCAAGCAAGCTAAGAAGGATAATAAATTATCACAAAAGTATTATGGTCCGTACAAGGTGTTGCAAAAGATTGGTACTATGGCATACAAATTGGAGCTTCTTGCAGCTTCTAGAGTGCACCTAGTTTTCCATGTTTCATGTTTAAAGAAGGTTACAGGTGACAAGCTCCCAGTTCAAACAATATTGCCAGAACTTGACGAGGAAGGAAAAATTATATTGGAACCAGAAGTAGTCACAGAAATAAGAACTCGACAGCTACGAAATCGATCAATTTCAGAGCATCTCATCAAGTGGAAGAACTTATCCGCTAAAGATTCCACATGGGAGGATGATAATTTTATACAAAACCATCCAGAACTACTCAAGCGTTGAGGACAACACTTTTTTGAAGGAGAGGGGCATGTTAGGTCCCTATAATACTAGTGATTACCCCATTACTATTCTAGTTGTATCCCTTATTCATATTGTTGTGACCATTTTGTCCCCATATTGTTATTACTATGCCCCATAGAATCCCTCTATTGTTATTTTTGTGCCTTTTTATTATTATTGTTAGGTCGGCTGGGTTATATTGTGACTCCTTAGACTCCTATATATAGAAAGGAGGTTTTGTCATTTGAATCATAAAAAAAAATCATTCATTTGTGTAATGTAAAGGAGGTTGCCCCCTCGAAGAGGCTGAATTCTAAGGCGTTGATCTATGTTTTCTATCTTTTTGTGAGCTGGTTTCATAACAAATAAATGTGTTGAAATCGATAGAAGAAGGTTCGTCAGAGGTGAGGTAATGAGGAGTCCTCAACAAAGGCACGAGGAGCATAACAATGTGGTTGATAGAGTCTGACACTAGCAATGATAAGGGAAAATAAGGTGACATGTGGACTTATGAATTCCCTTGTCATAGCATCATATGCAAGGTTGACCTGGTAGAAACTAACACGATTGCATAGGGGATGGTCAATTACTTAGACAAATTCTTTTCAAAGACATGTGAGGATATCTAGAGACCAAATATGAGCAAGACAGGATGAATGTGGCACCTGGAGGGATAATATACTATAACAAGACTCAATGGGGCATGTAACAGACACCATGATACATAAGGGTATCTCATCTCTAATGCTTCAAATAAGGGTGACTCAATAATGTTGCCACATGGGAAATTCCCAAAGGGGACCATAAAAACATGAGTAAATATTGATGACTGATGAAGAAACTCGACACATAATTTGATAGGTGCAACAGTGCCAGAGTACGAGTGGCCGATATGAAGAGATTCGGTTTTAATAGGTGGAAAAGTGAGACCTCATGGAAAACATTGCTTCCTATGAAAGTTTCAAATTACCAAAAACAAAGAGAAACCCAGTATATAGCTCAATGAGAGCATTCCAATGGTGTAAACGGTTTGTCAAATTGATCTATGGTTTACTCATAATGGCCAAGGGAAATATTAAGGTTTTTCCTATAAAAGGGCTTCGTACCTCCAATTCCAATTCATTTGTGCATTGTGTTGTTGGAGAATTTGGAGAGAGGGAGAGAGCCCTAAATATTGGCAATATCATAGAGGAAAAACCTTGAGGGAGACATTTGGATGAGTTTTTGGAGTGGCATTGTGTTCCAAGTGCTTGAATAAGAGATTCGAGCATCTGACCCTATTAACACAAAATCCTCCAGAGGATGATGAGTATATGTAGGGGCATATGTGCCCCCAATTTTATATGTATGGTGATAGCATGTTATGTACATGCCAGATATATTTAGAATAATGGATTCCAAACACTTGTATGGATGTACATAATATTGTTTTGTACTTTGTGTGTCGTCGCCATTTGTTATTATGATTGTCTTCTTATCAGAAGAATGGGTTAATGCAGTGGGAGAAAGGAAATGGTGGGTTGTTAATATCATGAGGTACTACATATATGGATCAAATGGACTAAATTTATGGGTTCACATACATGGTGTCGCCATACGAAAGAGTGGCTTCAAATACAATGAATTGGTGCTCACCTAAAAGAGACTGGGGTTGCACCACAACAATGTCTAAGGGACTAGGTTGTTGATGGAAGATGGAAGACTGATTAAGTGGATCATCCCTAGGGTGATCTGGAGTAATATGGGACTCTAGAGGTTCTTCGAGATGGGGAAGAATAGTGGTACTAGAGTTGGAACTACCAGATGCACTAGGAGGATTGGGGAGAATTGCTTCTTTTGGACCCTCAAAAGTGGATGCCCCCTTACTCAAAAATTAGGTGGCAATATAATGGCCACAAGGTGGTTGTGGTTCAAATTCCTAGTTTCGAAGTAAGGGGTTATTGAACCAATCATCATCATGGGAAACATGGTTCACATACACAATGTCTTCTATGGGAGATTGTTGACCGGTGGATTCAAAGTCCATTGATGTTGAGACCAAAGTGTCTATAAAGGATGGCTCTAAAGAAGCGTATTCAGAAACTCCTAAGGGGTATGAAGAGGTTGATCCCATGGATGATGACATGTAAAGAATGAAATCTTCTGTCATTTCAACATTATGAAGAGGAATAACTATGGTTGGTTGAGTAGCCTCATGTCCTAGCGACAAATTGGGGCCAGGATCTGCAGGTAGAGGAGGGTCACTACGAGTGGTATCTAGTTCACGAAGAATATGGAGAGAATTGTAAAAGATGTTGAGATGAGGTCAGTGATGAGAATAATGTTTGTAAGTCTATAAGATGTACCAAAAACCCTCACTTTAGCTATTTGTGATGAATAGCCTTAAAAACAATGAAGATAAATGGAAAAATTGTTAGTTCTCTTCAGATCTGCAAAACACTTATTAGAAAATGCTACAAATAAAAGCATGCAAAATAGAAAATAAAATAACAGTGTATAGAACAGTGCAAACCCATTGGAAGAAATTATTTTTATTAGTAAGATAATTATAACAAATTACACCTAATGGAGAGAAACATTGGTATGGATCTCTAGCATCCCCCTCCAAAGGATGGGTTCTTTTGTTCCGTTACACTTTACCAACTTTTATCTCCCTGTCAAAAAGCTGCAATGAGAAAAATGGAAAATGGATGTGTGAACTCAAGGGGGAGTTCAAGAGTCATAAGACAATAGTGACGATGACGAAATGGTCATGTGCAAAGAGTGGGAAGAAAACATATCTATTTATAATAAAATTTTAGGATAGATCTAGTTCTAGAAAAATAAAAAAAAAAATTATTAGACGAAATCAAGTTCTAACTGTTAAGAATATTTTATTATATTTTGATTATTTGAAATGGTTAAATATCTTTATTTAGTAAATTAACTTAAAAAAAATTATTTATTGAGTTAATTTAGATAATGGTTAAAGTAATTAACAAATAAAAATTATTTATTAATTACTTTAAGAAGATATGGTCAAAGAGTTAGAGATATTTACTAAATAATGATTTAATAATTATCTAAATTAGAGAAATAAAGGATAAATTTGGAATAATCAATCAATAATAATTTATTTAATTATTCCTTGGTGATTTAATAAAAAATGGTTTAGAAATAATCATTAAATAATGATTTAATAATTATTTCGAATAAATAATAAATAAATAATAATTTTTTAAATTATTCTTATGGGTTTTAATGAGAAATAATTTAGGAAAATGGTTCTCTAAATTATTTCCTATGGTGAAAGTGGGTTTTAATGTGTAAAAAATCATACTGCATGGTGTATTTTGATCAACCTAGTAGGAAATGGCTAGATGATCATTTTTTAGGTGATAACATTAACTTCAAGTTCAAATCTGGAAAATAAATTAACATTTGTGGATAAAGCAATTTCTATCAAGGATGCAAATTAGAGAAAATTTGCACTATATTATACCATAAAATTCAAAACAGGGAATCAAAAATATCGAAATTTGGATTATATAAATTTTAGATCAAAATTATAATGATGTAAAGCAATCTTTTCACTACAATCTTTTTGTTATCTCACAATGCGTCATCTTTGATTATTTCATTGGATTGATAGAAATTAAGCAATTGGATTGATGTGAATTCAAAGTGCATTGATTTATTCATTATCCTTGTAAACTTCATCATCTAATAAAACTCTAAATTTACTCTAAAATTAATTTATATTCTTTTACTCTAAAATTAATTTATATTCTTTTACTTTAAAGTTAATTGGGATGTAAAAAAATGTGAGTATTTCTTATTATTTTTAATGTAATATTATACATGTGACAACATCTCCCCATACTGAAATGTAAAAAGTCTCTTTACCCAATAAACAATATTTCGCACATTTCTCTATTAAATATCAAATCTTTACCAAAAGCCCAGATTTCAATACCATAGTTACCATACTTGACATTGACTCAATCACCTTCACATATATACCTGGGGATAATAAAAAATAATATATCTCTGAAACGAAGAAAATAAACATCCAGAAATTATATCATACGCCATGCTCCTTGCATTTCTCCTTTAAAACATCACACCTAGAGCCCAAGTTTCAACACCATGGTGGCCATACTTAATATTGACTTGATCACCTTTATATCTATAATTGGGGGATGATAAAAAGTCATGTATCTTTGAAATGACGAAAGTAAACATTGAAAGGAATCAACCACAGATATGATATGTCGTATAAAGACAGGAGAGGATTATGCCAAAATTTATTGATATAAAAGATTTAAAATTGACTTAGATGTTAATTAAAAATTTGGTTTTTTATAAATTTAGAAGAAAAAATGATTTTAAATTACAAATTTATGCCAAAATTTATTGATATAAAAGATTTAAAATTGACTTAAATGTTAATTAAATATTTGGTTTTTTATAAATTTAGAAGAAAAAATGATTTTAAATTACAAATTCATGTATTAACTTCAGATTACTTACTTATTTCATAATTTAAAATCAAAAACTCTAATTTTAAAATACATATATTTTTATTAAAAATATATAATGGAATTAACAATGAAGGTGATTTTGTGTATCTCTATTATTATTACAACTACAAGGTGCATCACAATATTTTTAATGTGGACATGGATTAATCTAGAGAGTTGAATCAAGAACTTCATAATATTTTATATAATATGTTTTGCTAATTGAAGTACACCCTCAAGGGTTATTAAAAATATTAAAAGCTATTTCAAAATAAAAATAAAAAATGATCTTATCAATGATATTCACTATTTTTTTAGGTGAAAATTATGACCTTTTGCGACTATAATCTTAAAATTCCATAAGGTTATTAACAAAAACCATAAAGTAATCTTGAATTACTAAATACTAATTATAGTAACACCTTAGTGTGGACATTGGTTAATCAAGGGATATAAACACATTAAAATCAATTTAAAAACTAAAAAATGATCATATCAATGACACTCTTTATATTTTGAGGTGAAAATTATGACATTTTGCAACTATGATCTTAAAATTCCATAAAGTTATTATCCATGCCTTAACAACTAGTATCATTGCAATAAAAAAAAAATTAAAACATCCAAATCAAAAAATGGTGCTAAATGGGTGAAAATGTGAATATGGTAACACTTTTCCTTATTTTTTGATATTTTCATTTTTTAGGTCTTCGTCAAACATTTTCATAGTTAGCAATCATTTTTTTCTAAAATATATTTAGATAGAAAAGTATAGTATTACAACAGTACATACTATTTTTTTCATAAATTTTTATATTAGTATTAGTTCTCTCAACACCTATTAACCATAAAACCCTAAATCCAAAGTGTTTCCCATTTTCACATTTTCACCAAATCTAACATACATTTTTCAAGGTTAAATTGAAACATATTTGAAACGATGTCTTTAATAACAATAGTATTTAATTTAGTTTTTTTTTTTAATTATATATATATATATATAGAGAGAGAGAGAGAGAGAGAGATAATCTCACTCTATTTTTATTTTTTCTTGTATTTTTTAATAATAATTTTGTTTGTAACACTTTTTTTTTCAAATCAATGTTTTTTAAATATTATAATTTTAAATTTTAAAAAAATAAGTGTTATTGGTAGTATCTTTTTTCGAATTAAAGATTGATTTTAAGGTTATTGTTACAATTGCACCATTTATTAAGGCCTAAGTTCCCAAAAAGTTGTAAATTTAACCCTAAAAAAGAAAGGAAGTTAAAGGAAAATAATATTAACCTATAGTATCGTAAGTCTTTAACCTTATTTAATCAAAATCTTTGTATTATGTTATCTTAAGGTGTGGATTAATTATATGAATGGTGTAAATAAGCTCTCAATAGAGATATGTGGCCCCTTCACACCATGCAATTTTACCCCATGTTTTTTTGGTCATTAAAAGTGAGATTGAATTATGGGAGAATTTAAATTAGTGAAGAGTTTGAATTATCAAGAAGGTTGAATTATCGAATAGGTTGGAATGACAATTCTATTCAAATGACCCTTCTATCTCAAATCATCAGTATGTTCGAATTACCATTTGGTAGGGGAATTCAAATTATGAATTGTTGGGAGAGTTCAAATTTCCATTTAATTGGGAAATTAGCACGAGTTATCATTATACTACGAATATTTGGGAGACTCCCCTTTAAGAGTAAGCAAACATAAAACTATTATAGGAATTATGTCAAGTTACAACTGATAAATATGAATGAAATTAAATTTTCATGTAATGGTGATTGATGTCATTAATTAAATTAACTACAATTGAGAATCCCATGAGTGATATTTTCCAACCAACCCATATTGGAACCCTAAAAGGAAGTGGGACAGCTTAAGGGACTACCAAGTAGATGAGTGGATACCATTCTTTGGGTTGTGTAGGTTAATGGGGAAAGAGACTTGTGCATTAGAACTATTGTAGGTGGAAAATTAATTGTGAACAGGTAAATTGGGCTATGTGAAGAAAGCTAGATCTATTCATAGGTAAATTCATCCTTGTGGATTCATAGCCTTAGCTTATGGGTGGTATTTGTCAGAAATAGAATTGATGCAATAGGGAGCATGTGGTTGTGTGGAATACCCTTCTTCTACAACAATTTAGTAGATAGTTCTCCAAAAGATAAGTGTTCATGACTTGCTTATGATTATATTAAATGAGTATTATTAATGTCAACCTTATATTAGTTTCTAGTTGCTCAACCCTATTTGCAAATGTAAGTCTAATTTTAAATTTATAGAATTATGATAACTAAATGGTTTCATTATATTATATAGTCTTGAATTATAGTCCCTATGACATGTTAATTAATCAATGGTAAGGGGTAAGAAATGTATAGGAAAGGAATTCAAATCTAACGTATTAAAGTAATAAATTTATAGTAAAATGGGTGGTTCCAAGAAGTGTCTCATACCCTCACCAAAGTATAAAGGGTATTGATTATGTTACATATTAATAAAGTTTGTTTTGGATTAAAAAATTACAACTTGTTTAAAAACATGGCCTTAAAAATCAATCTCATTCGAACCATATCCTTGAAATTAACTTTTGAGTGTAGTGCTACTATTACCACCCTATTTTGTACGGGTTTAAAATTATAACTTGATTTAAATAATGGCATTAATAATCGATACTATTGCAATTGAAATCATAAAATCAACTTCCAAATCAAAAAAAGTGTTACCCATAATATATTTTCAAATTTTATTTATTTTTATGAATTTAAAATTGCAACATTTTTTAACCATGACCTAAAAGAGTGTCCATGGGGCTTTGAATTGATTGTAAATAGGTGAATTGTTAAGGCACTCCTTGTGATATGTCACCGCTTCAAATCCCTTGTGGGTGTTATCTTACAAGCAAAAACAAAAGGACCTGAAAACCCAACATTGTTATAAATAAAATCATATTTTAAAACTTCAATATTATAAGAATAAGAATAAGGATAATAAAACATAATTTTTTTTAAATCTAAAAAAAAAAAAAAAAAAAAAACATGTTTAAAAAAACAAAAAACACAACTTCAACCTCATTCAATCTATTCGAACACAAACAGATATACATAAACAACTATTGCATTGCAACTTAGTCCTTACCAAGACGTTAGAAAAAACATAATGAATAGTGAAACCTAATATGACAAACTACACTTTGTCAAAAGATAATTATTTACTCATAATTAAAGCAAAAGGAGATTTAGATCTTATGAAAAGCAAATTCATATGAATAATTATTAAAAATAAATTAGGTTTTGACATTATTATAATAATTGATACATTCATACTATATCATAAATATTAGTTGTTGATACTATGCAATTAGAAAGAAGTAATATATACGGATACACATTAATGTATATAATGTTATCAAAAATTCTTCTCAAAATTATCAACTTTAAAGAAAAAAATAATTGAAAAAAGCTTTTTCCACTTGTTATAATTTTTTTAATCTTTTAATTTTAGTTTTATTACCTTTTAATTTTTAATTTTTCCTTTATTTTTCAATATTGCCAATTTAGTGGCCACCATTATATTAGCATATATTATTATAATATTTAATTAATATGATATTAAGACAATATTATATATTATATGGTGATAAGGGATGAAGGGAACATGCTTAGGGCTTTGTGCAAAATGGTGATAAGGGGGAATAAGATGTTGATTGATCCCATTAGGAGGCTCACTCATCAGATATGAAAAAATGGCCTATAACAATGGTCAAAGTGAGTTGGAGACAATTACTAAATAATGATTTAATAATTATCTCATTAGAGAAATAAAACATAAATAAGGAATAATAAATAAATAATTATTTAATTAATTATTCTTGGATGATTTAATCAAAAGGGGTTATAAATAATCATCAAATAATTATTTAATAATTATTTCGAAATAATAATGAGTAAATAATTATTTATTTAATTATTCTTATAGGTTTTTTGGGTTTTTAATCAGAAATAATTTAGGAAAATGGTTCTCTAAATTAATTTCTAAGATGAAAGTGGATTTTAATGTGTAAAAACCCATACTACGTGGTGTATTTCAATCAACCTAGTAGAAAATGGATAGGTGATCATTTTTTAGGTGATAGCAAATTTCCCCCGAATGTATGAGTGTTAGGAGCACATCGTATGACAAAAATACATTGTAGGTTCACTTTCATGAGACACCAAAGGGGAGTTAGAGAGGGGGGGGAGATAGAACCATTATTATAAGTGTCGGATGAGAGAAGCCATTGAAATTTAGAAATATCCTAACAATATTAACGGAGATATTGGCCTTGAAATTAATAACAATTGGCTCCCCTTTCTCTACAAAAAACTATTGACATTTGTTTTCCTTTCTACTTCTTCACATCTTCTTCTCTATCTACCCTTCTCCCCCATTAGACTTCTTTCTCCCCATTTGACATCTCGCACACACCCAGTGAATGTTGGGACAATCTATTGAATCACTAGACCATCAAGTGTAATACTCTTGATCGTGCGATAATGATTTGGAGTTGAGCACATGAGAAATGACCAAGTCAAAGGAAAATGGTGATTCACTTTATTTGATCCACAACACCATGAAATGATGAAGGTTGGAACCAAGGTACACTACCCTCTAGGCCACTAATCTCCTGGAATAAATGTGTTGAAGTCAATAGAAAAGGGTTCACTAGAGGTGAGGCAATGAGGAGCATTCAACAAAGGCATGAGGAACATAACAATGTGGCTGATGGAGTCTAACACCAAGGATGATAAGGTAAAATAAGGTGATGGGTGGACTTATGAGTTCCCTTCTCATAGCATCATATGCAAGGTTGACCTGGCAGTGACTGACACGATTCCATAGGGGATGGTCAATTACTTAGACAAATACTTTTCAAAGACATATAAGGATATATAGAGACGAAGTATGAGAAAGACAAGATGAATGTGGCACCTGGAGGGATAATATATTGTAACAGGACTCAATGGGACATGGAACAAATCTCATCAGACATAAGGGTAGCTGATCTCTGATGTTCCAAATAAGGATGACTCAATAATGTTTCCACATGGGAAATGACCAAAGGGGACCATAAAAACATGAGTGAATATTGATGACTCATGAAGAAAATCGACACATAATTTGACAGGTGCAAATACAAAGAAGTGTGAGAGTACGAGCGACCGATATGAAGAGATTTGGTTTTAATAGGTGGCAAAGTGAGACCTCATGGAAAAAATTGCTTCCTAGGAAAGTTTCAAATTACCAAAAACAAAGCGAAACCCATTATATAGCTGAATGAGAGATTTCCAATGGTGTATACGGTTTTTCAAAATGATCTATGGTTTCCTCGTAATGGCCAAGGGGAAATATTAGGGTTTTTCTTATAAAAGGGCTTCGTGCCCCCAATTCCAATTCATTTGTGCATTGTGTTGTTGAAGAATTTGGAGAGAGGGAGAGAGCCCTAAATCTTGGCAAGCTCATAGTGGAAAAATCTTGAAGGAGACATTTGGATGAGTTTTTGGAGTGGCATTGTGTTCCAAGTGCTTGAATAATAGATTCGAGCATCTAACCCTACTAACACGAGATCCTCCAGAGGACAATGAGTAGATGTAGGGGCATATGTTCCCCAATTTTTGTATGTATGGTGATAGGATGTTATGGACATGATAGATGTATTTAGAATAATGTATTCCAAACACTTGTATGGATGTTCATAATGTGGTTATGTACTTTGTGTGTCATCATCATTTATTATTATGATTGTATTCTTATAAGAAGAATGGATTAATGCAATGGGAGAAAGGAAATGGTGGATTGTTAATCTCATGTGGTACTGCATATATGGATCAAATGGACTAAACTTATGGGTTCACATACATGGTGTCTCCATACCAAAGAGTGGCTTCAAATACAATGAACTGATGCTCACCTAAAAGAGATTGAGGTTGCACCCCAACAATGTCTAAGGGACTAGGTTGTTGATGGAAGATGGAAGAATGATTAAGTGGACCAACCCTAGGGTGATCTGGAGTGATATGGGACTCTATATGCTCTTCGAGATGGGAAAGAATAGTGGTACTAGAGTTGGAACTACCATATGCACTAGGAGGGTTGGGGAGAATTACCTCTTCTGGACTCTCAAAAGTGGATGCCCCCTTACTCAAACATTATATGGCAATATAATGGCCACAAGGTGGTTGTGGTTCGAATTGCTAGGTTCGAAGTAATGGGTTATTAAACCAATCACCATCATGGGAGACATGATTCACATACACAACGTCTTCTATGGGAGACTGTTGACAGGTGGATTCGAAGTCCATTGATGTTGATACCAAAGTGTCTTTAGAGGATGGCTCTAAAGAAGCATATTCAGAAACTCCTAAGGGGTATGAAGAGGTCAATCCCATGGATGATGACATGTAAAGAACGAAAGATTCTATCATTTCAACATCAGGATGAGGAATAAATACGGTTGGTTGAGTAGCCTCATGTCTTTGCGACAAATTGGTGGCAGGATCTGCAAGTAGAGGAGGGTCACTACGAGCGATATCTCGTTCACAAAGAATGTGGAGTGTATTGCAAAAGATGTTGAGATGAGGACAATGATGAGAATAATGTTTGTAAGTCTAGAAGATGTACCAAAAACCATCACTTTAGCTATTTGTGACGAATAACCCTAACAAAAATGAAGATAAATGGAAATATTCTAATTCTCTTTAGATTTGCAAAACACTTGTTAGAAAACCCTGAAAATAAAAACATGCAGAATAGAAAAGAAAATAACATTATACAGAACAGTGCAAACCCAGTGGAAGAAATGATTTTTATTATTATGATGATTATAACAAATTACACCTAATGGAGAGAAACATTATGGATCTCTACCATCCCCCTCTGTAGGATGGGTTCTTTTGTTCCCTTGCACTTTAGCAGCTTTTATCTCTTTGTCAAAAAGTTGCAATGAGCAAAATGGAAAATGGATGTGTAAACTCAAGGGGGAGTTCAATAGTCATAAGACAATAGTGATGACGGCGAAATGGTCATGTGTAGAGAGTGGGAAGAAAGCATCTCTATTTATAATAAAATATTAGGATAGATCTAGTTCTAAAAAAATAATTAAAAAAAAATATTAGACCAAATCAAGTTCTATTTGTTAGGAATATTTTATTATATTTTGATTATTTGAAATGGTTAAATATCTTAATTTAATAAATTAACTCAAAATAATGATTTATTGAGTTAATTTAGAAAATGGTTGAAGTAATTAACAAATAAAGATGATTTATTAATTAATTTAAGAAGATATGGTCAAAGAGTTAGATATAATTACTAAGTAAAGATTTAATAATTATCTAAATTAGAGAAATAAAAGGATAAATATGGAATAATAAATAAATAATAATTTGTTTTCTGTATTCAAGCTTCTGTGATCCATAATGAATTAAGCAAAGCCTTTCGGTAGAAATCACATAAGAGAAATTTTTGGCCGACGCGTTTCAAACCAACAAGTGTGGTTCATCCTCAACACTAGATGAAGAGGCAGACCATGGCAAAGGCTTAAATAGAGAGAAATGTAGAGAAATAATTTCCAAGTAACGGCTATATTTGAACAATAATATTTAAATTATGATATTAATTTATTAATATATTAAAAACAAATATTATTAAGTAACAAGTATATTAAACAGCTAGATTTTGAAAAATAATATTTAAATAATGATATTAATTTATTAAAAATATTAATAGGTAAATAATAATTTATTTAATTATTCCTAGTTGATTTAATCAAAATGGTTTAGAAATAATCATTAAATAATGATTTAATAATTATTTCAAAGTAATAACAAATAAATAATAATTTTTTTAATTATTCTTATGGGTTTTTTGGGTTTTAATCAGAAATAATTTAGGAAAATGGCTCTCTAAATTATTTCCTAAGGTGAAAGTGGGTTTTAATGTGTAAAAATTCGTACTACATAGTGTATTTTGATCAACCTAGTAAGAAATGGCTAGGTGATCATTTTTTAGGTGATAACATTAACTTCAAATTCAAAGATGAGAAATAAATTAACATTTGTGGATAAAGCACTTTCTATCAAGGATGCAAATTAGAAAAAATTTGCACTATATTCTACCATAAAATTCAAAACAGGGAATTAAAAATATGTAAATTTGAATTATATAAATTTTATATCAAAATCATAATGATGTAAAGCAATCTTTTCACTACAATCTTTTTGTTATCTCACAATGCATCATCTTTGATTATTTCATTAAATTGATAGAAATTGAGCAATTGCAATGATGTGAAATAATAAACATTTCTGGTTAATCATCTCTAATTATTTCATTCATTAATAAAAACCAAGTGATTTTATTACTATAAATTTAAATTATATTAAATTATTCTTTTATTACCATAAATTTAAATTACACTAATTTATGCTGGTAAATTTAATAATTTAATATAAATTTGAATTTATTATAGAATTAATTTATATTTTTTAATTTTAAAATTTAATATTAAAAAAATGTAAATATTATTTTTAATATATTATTATATACATCACAACATATCTCCATACTAAAATATAACATAAACCATGCTTCTTGCATTTCTCCTTTAAAACATCACGCCGAGAGCCTAAGTTTCAACACCATGGTGGCCATACTTAATATTGACTTGATCACCTTTATATCTATAATTGGGGGATGATAAAAAGTCATGTATCTTTAAAATGACGAAAGTAAACATCGAAAGGAATCAACCACACATGTGATATGTCGTATAAAGTAAGGAGAGGCTTATCCAAAATTTATTGATATAAAAGTTTTAAAGTTGACTTAGATGTTAATTAAATTTGGTTTGGTTTTTTATAAATTTAGAAGAAAAAGTGATTTTAAATTACAAATTCGTGGATTAAATTCATATTAATTACTAATTTCATAATTTAAAATCAAAAATTCTAATTTTATAATATATATATTTTTATTAACAATATATAATGGAATCAACATTGAAAGTGATTTTCAATCTAGACTCATAGGATTTAGCTCTGCAACCCCAATGGTAAGACGACCATGAGTTAGGTGGTGCAGGAAAACCAAAAATTGTAGCAAGCGACAGACACAGAAACCAAGAACCAACAGAAATGACAGAGGAGGAGAGGAGGAGAGAGACCCCCTCCTATCGAGATGCAGCGGCAAGGAAAGGCCAGAACACTAGCAATCAAACGAAAGAAACAAGAAAACTCGGACTTGTCCTTGGAGCACGATGGCAGGCAGGGAGCAGAGGCAAGTGTTTACAATGTGCAGCGAAGAAACCAAGATTTATAATCCTGATGAACAAACTAGAGCGATACAGAAGCTACATGAAAGAGAATGCACTAATATGCAAATTCATCGGATTTTGGCCGACAGAAAAAGACCTCATCAGATGGATCCAACAAAAATGGAAACCTTGAGGCCATATCGAGCTAAAGCTAGGAGAAAGAGGCTTTTTCACGGTAATATTCTCGAACTTGCAAGATAAAGAAAAAGTGTTTGAAAATGGCTTATGCTTTCATTATAATGTTGGACTGTTTATGAAATACTAGGAAGAATGTTATAACCCTAATAAGGAAAAATTCTTAGCATCCCCGGTATGGGTAAGGTTATTCAGGCTACATGGGATTTAGAAATCCTAGAGGGTATAGGAAACACAATAGGAAACTTTGTTAAAATAGTTGAAACTACAAAAAATGGAAGATACACTTCATATGCTAGAATTTGTGTCTGCATGAATATAGCTAACCCTATTCTAGATACAGTCGACCTAGAGTATCATGAGGAAGTATGGAAGAAAACCCTTGACTATGAGCACATTCCATTCAGATGCAAAAGATGTCATGAGTATGCACATCTATTCAAGGAATGTCCACTCAACATAGAAGAAGAGGGGAGAAGAAACAAACAACAGAGGAAAAATCAAGAAGACAAGGAAGGGTTTCAGCAAGTAAAAGGCAAAAAAAGACACACAAGAGAGAACCCCAGTGAAGGAAGGAAAGAACAACAAACCCAGCCAAGTAATACAAACAGCTTTGAAATCCTACAAGAAGAAGAAGAAGATAATGAGACCCAAACAATGGATTATCAGGGAGAAAAGGGAAAGGAAAGCAGCACAAGTCAAGGCAAATCACATACTAAGAGAAAGGCACAAAGTGAACCAACAAAGAAGGAGGAAAAGGAAGCGAGGGAAAAGATGGACAACGCAGTAATGGAAATTGACACAAGAAGAGGAGAAGAACTAAGCTCAGAAGAAGAAGTATTGTGGAAACTTCTAGATGAATGGAGACACCTGGATGAAAGATTCATTCCAGAAGAGCAAAAGAGAATATATAGAGAAAATTTTTAACAGTACCAATCAAAGTAGGGATAGGGAAAGTTGGAAATGGTAGAACAACTAGGCCTCCAACAGGATAATACTCAAGACCATCAAAGCAAAGCAAAAGGCGGGAAAAAAAGAGGTAGGCGAAATATACAGGAATCGATACAGATCATGGGAGAAATGTTAGTGAACACCGAGAGAGTAGTTCCGCTCTCGGTGGTATTCCACCAGTCAAGCCAAGCACCCCAATGATAATCACATCCTGGAATATAAGAGGCCTGAATAGTAAAGGCAAATAGAGACACTTAGCGGAAAGGCTAAGAAAAGAAAAACCCCAACTAATGTTGTTATAGGAAACAAAAATCTCAGGAAGGAAAATGGAGGAAATCCTAAACAAAATCAAACCGAAATATGAATGCATGACCATAGATGCGAAAGGCAGTGCGGGAGGCATAGCAATACTATGGAACCCTGCAGAAATCACAGCAGATTACTGGATAGGCATGAAAAGAATACTCACGGGGAAGTTCCGGTTAATCAGAAATAGAGAATGGTTTCTAGTTTTGGCAGTATATGGCCCTCATACACCAGCGGAAAGAGGAAGCTTCCTCCTCCAACTTCAGCAGCTAGGAAACCTTCATGAAGAAAAGTTGTGGTTGATAGCAAGAGACTTTAACATGACAACATCAAAAGATGAGAAGAAAGGGGGACTGCAAAGAGAAGAGCCAGAGATGGAGAGATTCAGGGACCTTCAAGCAGAACTGAAAATGGTAGATATCCCAACCATAAATGGAAAATACACATGGAACAATCGACGAGGAGGGAGCAAACAAATAGCATCAAGGCTAGATAGATTCCTAGCAACAAAACACTTCATTGGAAAAGATATCTTCTATGAAGCAACAATCCTCCCATGTCTAGGGTCAGATCACTAGCCCATCAAATTAGAAATAGCTATGAATCAGCAGAACTAGAATAGACCCTTCAAGTTTGAGGCATTCTGGTTGAGAGATCCCACCTTCATAGAAAAGATGAAGAATTGGTGGAAGGAGACTGAGACTGGGATGGAAGGAAGAAATAAAATGCACACTCTCCAACTCATATTAAAAGACTTGAAAGGAAGGATAAAGAAGTGGAATAGAGAATAATTTGGAAATATTCAAAAGGAACAAGAAACGCTCCAGATAAATATGAAATGAATACAACAGAAAATCATAGATGAAGGGAGAAATGAAGATCTGGAAGAAGAAGAAGGATTGTGCTAAATAAACTGAAGGAAAGAAGAAAACAAAAGGAAATCTTATGGAAACAAAAATCAAGAATCCAATGGCTAAAAGAAGGAGAAAGAAACACAAAATTCTTCCATAAGGCAATGCTACAGTACCAACAACAAAATAGAATATTCTCCCTAAAAGACAACCAAGGCAACAGGTCAACACAGAAAGCTGAAATGGAGAATTTGATGGTACAAGATTTTAAAGAGCTCCTAATAGAACCCAATATCAGAAGGGAGTATGACATTAATAAAATTAGTCAACATATCCCTAAAATAGTGACTAGAGACCAGAACTTAGCACTCCTAAGGGTCATAATGAAAGGAGAGGTGGAGGAGGTAATAAAAGAATAAATCACCTAGGCCAGAAGGATTCACCTCTGAATTCTATCAAGCCACATGGAACTTCATGAGTCAAGATATAGTGAATGCAGTAGGAGAGTCTCGATGCACCAAAAGAATGCACCCAGCCTTGAATGCTACATTCCTAGCCCTGATACCAAAGACAGAGAACTCAGAAGAACCATAAGGATTCTGATCGATAGCACTCTGCAACGTTATATATAAAATACTAATTATAATCATGGTGAATAGACTAAAACCAATACTACCGAAGTTGATATCCTAGGAGTAGACAGGGTTTGTCAAAGGCAGACAAATAATAGATGGCATAGTGGTAGCACAAGAAGCAATTCACTCACTAAAAAATTAAAAAACCAAAGGGATGTTGATAAAACTAGACCTAGCCAAAGCTTATGACAGACTTAGTTGGGGATACCTCCAACAAATCCTAAAGGCATATGGTTTTGACGACAGGTGGATAAACTGGGTAATGTCAATGATAACTATGCCAGTTATGTTAGTACTACTAAACGGGTCACCAATAGAAGCCTTCAATCCTTCCAGAGGACTCAGGTAGGGTGACCCGATATCCCCGTTCTTGTTTATCCTTGCAGCGGATGGACTAGGAAGACTAATAAAAGCTAAAGTTAATAGCGAACAATTGAAGGGATTACGACTATGGGGAAATGACCTACCTCTAACCCACCAACAATTTGTTGATGATGTTATGTTATATGGACAGGCAACACTCAAAGAAGCAAAAAAAATAATGGAAATTCTCATAGAATTCACAGGGGCCTCGAGGACAGAGATAAGTAAAGAAAAATATGAAATTTATTTCTTCAATACCCAAGCTTCCTCCCAAGCCTTCCTGGCAAGAACCATGGGATTCAGAGTCGGGAAATTCCCTACAAAGTACTTAGGCATCCTGTTAAATGACAAGAAAAACAGAGTTGCTAATTGGGGTACCCTGATGGGTAAGATTCAAAATAGAATGCAAAACTGGACATTCAGGGCACTGAACATCCCAAGCCGCATAATCCTACTAAAATCGGTGCTCCAATCCATACCGATCTATCAATTGACCAGCCAAGCCACACCTAAAACAATCTGCCAAAAAATGGTAGATATGTTTAAAAAGTTCCTATGGCAAGGGTCGAGTAAGATTAAAAAATGGGCGCTTCTATCCTGGAGTTGGCTAAGTAAATCCCTAAAAGAAGGAGGACTAAGCCTAAGAGACCCATACATCCTGAACCAGGTAATGGGGGCAAAGTTGTGGTGGTGATGGATACAGGGAGGGGACAACCTGTGGAAAAAACTATGGGAGAGAAAATACGAGATGCCCAGGTCTCCAGAAGGAAAGCTGAGAAGCCAAACCAAGAAGAAAGGCTCTGCAATCTGGAACTTGGCAAGAGCCAACAGGGATCTGATCAAGGAGCATAGCTTCTGGGAAGTAAGAGAGGGGGATAAAGTGAATTTCTGGGAAGAGGCGTGGCAACAGAGAGAAAAACTCAACAAATAGCCTCTACTCCAAGAGATCCACTAGTTCACCATCCAAACTTAGGGCAATACAGTGTGAAACTACTGGAGCCCAGAGTCAAATGGATATTAGAGAAAGTGAAAACAAAAGAAAAACTGGCTAGAAGCACTTGTAATAGCTCACTGGGAAACATATGAAAAGGAAATTTCAACAAAGAAAGTAGTGGTCAAAGAAGGGATGGACACTCTAAGATGGGGAAATAGAATCAAAGGTATGTTCACAATAGTAGAAGGATACCGTGTAAAAGCAGGATACAACAAACACCTAGAAACAAAAAAATGGGAAAGCATATGGAAAACAAAAACATGGTCGAAGGTAGCATTCTTTACCTAGATCCTGAGCCATGGGAGAGCACTAACATGGGACTAGCTAAGGAAAAAAGAAACACAAGGCCCAGTGTGATGCGCCCTCTGCCGAGAACAGGAAGAAACCATGGAGCATTTAACCAACGCTTACAAATTCAACGGCAACCTGTGGAGACAACATCAGCAACTTTTCAAAATTAGTGACAGAGACATAAACAGCATGAAAATAACGATAGAGAATTGGAGGAATAAACCTTACCAGAATACAATCCTGAAAAGGGCTTGGAAACTCTCAATAGGATTCGTTCTGTGGAACATTTGGAAAGAGTAGAACCTCCTGAATTTCAAGGAGGATGGTAGAGAAAATAACGAGATATGGAACCAAATCATCCAGAATATCAGAGAGACCATTCTCACAAAGAGGTGGTACAAGGAGGATTGGAAAACTAACCAAACAAAGACAAGAATAATGACATGCCTGCAACTAAAGCCTAGTATGACGAACAAGATAGAAAGGAAACACCAAACTAATGAGATGGAAGAGGTCAATCACTACATAAATCCTCAACAAGGGTTCATCGAGTTGAATTTCGATGGGCAGCGAAAGGAAACCTAGGAGAGGTAGGGACTAGCGGAGTATTAAAAGACGACAGGGGAACAATGCTCAGAATCTACGCAATGGACAGTGACAACGGAACAAACAAAGAAGCAGAGCTTCATGCACCGAAAAAAGGGATGGAAATTTCCATAAGGGAGGAATACCAAAAGCTACAGGTAGAAGGAGATGCGAAACTGGTAGTGGATATAGTCAAATAGCTACAACAACGAACACCAGCATAAAAAATCATACGTAGCTAGAGAATCGCCTAGTTGGTGAAGGATAAGTAAACTCCTAAGACATGTAGGCTACATCCTTCCCACCCATGTGAGAAGGAAGGGCAATGAACCAGAGGACAATCTGGAAAATTAGGTTTGTAGGAATGGTGGAAGAACTCTAGATGCAAGTGAGGTCGAGCTAAGTCAGACGGAGGAGATGGAAAACTTGATGCAACTCCTCAAAAAAGACAAAGAAGGAGAGAGGAATTCCAGATCCAGGAACATCAGCGAAAATCTAAAGAAACCATAGAGGTGTGGCCGGGAAGGGGAAGGAAGTGGACATGTGGGGGAAAGGACAGATGCGGAGAATGAAGTGAGTAGACAGGTAATCTGGCAGGTGACGGAGTAGGGCATAGAAGGTACGACTCCTGAGATTACGAGGGCAGTGACAGATTAGAACGACAAAGAGGAGGGCAAGGCAGAAAGCAAGAGGGCGGGCAGAAGAATGATACCAAGTGGCAGAACACGGACAGTAGTAACATGGCAAGAGCAGCTAGGAGAGAGTGTGGATTAATGAGAGGCGACGATAGAAAGGATAGAAGGGCAACATCCCGAGATGGGGATGGAGGGATTCGTGTCGGTAATAAAGCCAGACATGTGGTAGTAAAGGTAAGGGACCGAAGGAAGAGAGGAATAAAACTTAATGAAAATAAGAATATAGAAAATTGCATGCAGACGAAGACGAGGAAAGCTAGCGAGAAGGAAGGTGGCAGAAGAGCGAAGACGCAGGTGGCAGAAGGAAGAGGAAACAAATCGGCAAGCTGGTATGTACTCCTTTCACTCCACATTCTTGCTAGACTCAAAAGTATTTTCAGTAGGAAAATAGGAATACTGAGTGGGAACATGTATAAGACTGTAAAAAAGGATAACAAAACTTCCCGCGATAAGGGAAAAACCAATTCCGCAAAGCATCTAAATTTCTAGGGTAGGGAGATTGGGTGGGAGGGTCTTGCACCCAGGAAGGGAGAGGGCCATCCTGGGAAAAAAATCCTGTAGTATTCCTTGAAAGAACATGACCCTAGCCAGACCTGTTGGATTTGATGGGAGCGAGCTAGTAGACAAAGGGAAGAAACCTGGGAGGGAAAAAACCAAAGGATTAGAGGGAGCCAGGCAATCATGCAACCTAGGAGGGAGGGAAGGAGAGCTGGCTCCGGGAAACATGTTGACAAGAGAATGAGACCTTGGGAAAGGTGGAAACAAAACCTGACCTCATCCGGGGAGGAACCCATGAAGTCGACAAAAATGGAAAGGCGGGGCATAGATTGATGCTAGGGGAGGAAAAAGGGAAGAAACCCAAGAAAATACCAAACCCCGACCAAAAAAAGGACCGGCTCTAGACCTAATCTGTCCAAAAACTCGAAGGTAGCAAATACAAGAAAGGGAAAGAAAATGAGCAAGTGGGAAATTGCTTTGATTCATTATTATAACTCTGATAAATGCATCAATTTTGTGATAGGCATATTAACATATCGAGGAAAGTACAGTGAACAAAACAGAGAACACCAGGAAGAAGATAGTTGCAGCTAGGCAGGGAGAAAAATGGCCCCTCGGAGAGGAAAGAGAGTAACCAAGATGGAAGAAGGAACAAGTGGGCCGACCAGGAAAAGAGGTAGGAAACTAGGCAGTGAACATATGAAGACAATCATCGACGCCTACATGGCAGGGAATCCGCCAGACATTAGAGCCCAGATTTCGAGTTGGGAGAGGGAACTGAACGATAGTATCAAGCACCGGGACATCCCCATGGAAGAGTGGGAAAGCATGGTGTCGGACCCCGGGAACACTCATGGGAGGCATTCCCTATTCAGGAAAACCATACAATAGTACTGGGTAATGAAGAATGTGGTGGCACGGGCCATGACCCTACATCAAGAACAAACTGCAGGAGAAGAAGCAGAGGCACAGGACAAGAACAAGGAAAAGGACCCAGTCAGGGCAAAACTACTCAGGGAGATAACAACAATTCAAATACAGACCTACAGAAATAACCTGGCCCTAGGTAGAATTGAACAGACTCTGAAAGACCTGAAGTGGAGAATTGAGCAGCAAAGCGAGATTCCAGGATCCAGTGCCAAGGCACCAACCCCGGTAATATCCTCAGATGAGGATTGAAGCAGTGAACTAGTTTGATATCAAAAAGGCCTCTTTTGATGAAATGCATTTACATGTTTAATTTGCTTTCTAGGAACAGTAGTATTGACAATCAAAACAGTGATGCTAGATGGATAGCAATAAACCTATTTAAATTTTGGACAGGGTTTAAAGCTGACAGGTGGTTATCTGGTTTCCTTCGGGCAAGTAAACCACCTGGAGCAAATGTTTGTTAAAAATTTTTAAAAATGAATATAAATAGAGGAACTCTCAAGTTTACAAAAAAAAAAAAAAAAAAACATTGAAGGTGATTTTGTGTATGTCTACTATCATTATAACCATTGGGTGTATCACAATATTTTTAATGTGGATATGGGTTAATCTAGAAGGTTGAATCAAGAATCTCATAATATTTTATATAACATGTTTTGCTAATTGAACTACACCCTCAAGGGTTATTAAAAACATGAAAAGCAATTTCAAAATAAAAATAAAAAAATGATCTTATCAATGATATTCACTATTTTCTTAGGTGAAAATTATGACCTTTTGCAACTATAATCTTAAAATTCCATAAAGTTATTAACAAAAACCATAAAATCAATCTTGTATTAATAAATACTATTGATAGTAACACTTTAGTGTGGACATGGGTTAATCAAGGGGGTGAACTAAAAACATCATAATATTTTAAATAACATGCTTTGCCAATTGAGTTACACCTCCAAGGAATATTAAACATATTAAAATCAATTTAAAAACTAAAAAATGATTATATTAATGACACTCTTTATATTTTGAGGTGAAAATTATTACACTTTGCAACTATGATCCCAAAATTCCATAAGTTTATTAACCATGCCTTAACAACTAGTGCAATAAAAAAATTAAAACATCCAAATCAAAAAAATGGTGTTAAATGGGTGAAAATGTGAACATGGGTAACACTTTTCCTTATTTTTTATATTTTCATTTTTTAGGTCTTCATCAACATTTTCATAATTAGCAATCATTTTTTTCTTAAAAAAAATTAGATAGAAAAGTATAGTATTACAATATTGTGTACTATTTTTTCATAAAATTTTCTATTAGTATTAGTTCTCTCAACACCTATTAACCATAAAACCCTAAATCCAAAATGTTTCCCATTTTCACATTTTCACCCAAACCTAGCATACATTTCATTTTTCAAAGTTAAAATTGAAATGTGTTTGAAACCATGTCTTTAATAACAATAGTATTAATTCAGATTATATATATATATATATATATATATATATATATATATTGGATAATTTCACTTTATTTTTATTTTTTCTTTTTTTTAATGATGATTTTGTTTGTAACACTTTTTTTCAAATAAATGTTTTTAAAATATTATAATATTAAATTAAAAAAAATTGTTATTGGTATTAGCCTTTTTCGAATTAAATATTAATTTTAAATTTATTGTTACAATTGCACCATTTATTAATGCCACGATTCCCAAAAAGTCGTAACTTTAACCCTAGAAAAGAAAGAGAGTTAAAATAAAATAATATTATCTAATAGTATCGTAAGAATTTAACCTTATTTAATTAAAACTTTTTAAGCTCTATAATATTTATTTTAAGGTGTGGATTAATTGTATGAATGGTGTAAATAAGCTCTCTCAGTAGAGATATGTGGCGCTTTCACACTATGCAATTTTACCCCATGTTTTTTTGGTCATTAAAAGGGAGATTGAATTATGGGAGAATTTAAATTATTGAAGAGTTTGAATTATCAAAAAGGTTGAATTATCGGATAGGTTGGAATGACCATTCTATTCAAAAGACCCTTCTATCTCAAATCATCAGTATGTTCGAATTACCATTTGGTAGGGGAATTCAAATTATGAATTGTTAGGAGAGTTCAAATTTCCATTTAATTGGGAAATTAGCACGAGTTATCATTATACTACGAATATTTGGGCGACTTCTCTTTAAGAATAAGCAAACATAAAATTATTATAGGAATTATGTCAAGTTACCTCTGATAAATATGAATGAAATGAAATTTTCATATAATGATGATTGATGTCATTAATTAAATTAACTACAATTGGGAATCCATAGAATCCCATGAGTGATGTTTCCCAACCAACTCATATTAGAACCCTAAAAGGAAGTGGGTCAACTTAAGGGACTACAAAGTAGAGGAGTGGATATCATTCTTTGGGTTGTGTAGGTTAATGGGGAAAGAGACTTGTGCAATGGAACTATTGTAGGTGGAAAATTAATTGTGAACTTGAAAATTGGGCTATGTGAAGAAAGTTAGATCTATTCATAGGTAAATTCATTCTTGTGGATTCACAGTCTTAGCTTTTGGGTAGTCTTTTTCGGAATTAGAATTGATGCAATAGGGAGCATGTGGTTGTGTGGAATGTCCTTCTTCTACAACAATTTAGTAGATAGTTCTCCAAAAGATAAGTGTCCATGACTTGCTTATGATTGTATTAAATAAATATTATTAATGTCAAGCTTATATTAATTTCTAGTTGCTTAACTCTATTTGCAAATGTAGGTCTCATTTTAAATTTATAGCGTTATGATAACTAAATGGTTTCATTATATTATACAGTCTTGAATTATAATCCCTATGGCATGTTAATTAATCAATGGTAAGGGGTAAGAAATGTATAGGAAAGGAATTCAAATCTATGGTATTAAAGTAATGAATTTGTAGTAAAATGGGTGGTTCCAAGAAGTGTCTCGTACCCTCATACCCTCGCCAAAGTATAAAGGGTATTGAGTATGTTACATATTAATAAAGTTTTTTTTTGGATTAAAAGGATTACAACTTGTTTAAAAACATGGCCTTAAAAATCAATCGCATTCGAACCATATCTTTAAAATTAATTGTTGAGTGAAGTAGTGCTACTATTACTACCCTATTTTGGAGGGGTTTAAAATTATAACTTGTTTGAAATAATGGCATTAATAATTGATACTATTGCGATTGAAATCTTAAAATCAAACTCCAAGTCAAAAAAGGTGTTACCCATAATATATTTTCAAATTTTATTTATTTTCATGAATTTAAAATTGCAAACCATGACCTAAAAGAGTGCACATGGGGCTTTGAATTGATGGTGAATAAGTGAATTGTTAAGGCACTCCTTGTGATATGTCACTGGTTCAAATCCCTTGTGGGTGTTATCTTACAAGAAAAACAAAAGGACCTAAAAAACCAACACCGTTATAAATAAAATGATTTTCTAAAACTTCAACATTATAAGAATAAGAATAAGAATAATAAAACACATTTTTTAAATAATCTAAAAAAAAATGAGAAAATACATGTTAAAAAAAAAACAAAAAACACAACTTGAACCTCATTCACCCTATTAAAACACAAACAAATATACATAAACAATTGTTGCATTGCAACTTAGTCCTTACCAAGATGTTAGAAAAAACATAATGAATAGTGAAACTTAAAATGGAAAACTACACTTTGTCAAAAGATAATTATTTACTCATAATTAAAGCAAAAGGAGATTTAGATCTTATGAAAACAAATTCTCATGAATAATTATTAAAAATAAATTAGGTTTTGAACTTATTATAATAATTGATACATTCATTATACTATCTCCCATATATTAGTTGTTGATATTATGCAATTAGAAAGAAGTAATATATACAGACACACATTAATGTATATAATGTTGTCAAAAAATCTTCACAAAATTATCAACTTTAAAGAAAAAAATAATTGGAAAAGCTTTTTCCACTTGTTATAATTTTTTTAATCTTTTAATTTTAGCATTATTACCTTTTAATTTTATTTTTTCCTTTATTTTTCAATATTGCCAATTTAGTGGTCACCATTTATATTAGCATATATTATTATAATATGATATTAAGATAATATTATATAGTATATATAAGTGCTATATTATATTGTCTTCTTTTTTAAAGTCGTATCTATATTTCAATAGAAAATATTTACATCAGTTTAGCAAAATTACTATCTTTGGTCTGCCATTTTGGAAACTAGGTAGTAAAGTAGAGAGTCAAAAACTTGCAAAAGTAGAGAAGAGTCCATGAAAAAGAGAGACCAAAACCACTTGCTAGCACATTCAAGGGGAGACCAACAATAAGAGACAAAAATTGATTATTGAGTTGTTTGGAGGTATTTTCTTCCTTTTCTCATGCAGACGGAAATCCATCTTGAGAAGTTATTGGGAGTAGATGGCATGGAGACGATGACTACATTTCCTTGAGGCATTTATATTTCTAGAGGATCTAAACAATGTTTGCTTCCTTATTACTATATGAGTGATCTAATTCATGAACATGTTTATGCCTGCTTGTAGACGAAGCTAGGATCATGGTTGTATCTCTCTCTTCTCCTTCTGAGGGATCTAGACAATAGTGGGGAGATGGAAAAGGCGGATGAGAGATCACATTCTATGAGATGAGTTGGCGTTGTGGGGGGGTTGAGCTAAGGGTGAAGAACTAGGTTTGGCTACATTTGATTTTTGTTTTTGCATGTTATCTTGCTTGTGAGCTAAGGAATTTTATATCCTTTTATGTTTTTCCATCCTTGATTTTTTTTTCTTGGCATCAAGGGGATGAGAATGTGTTTGACAAGAAGGGTAACCATTATGGAGATTGGCTATGGATAGGACCTACGGCAGAACGTCACGTTTTCACAATCCATTGGCTGCAAAAAGGTTACGCCATTCTAATTGATAAGGATCCTAGCAAGATCTATTTCGACACGTATGTGTGCAAAGGTTACAATACACTTCTATATCATGTTTGTATCTATTTTAATCAAATAACCTAAAGAGTTTTCTATAGAAGCTAGGACCTATGGAGTTAACAAATGAATGGGTATATTAGGAAGTCTTACCTAAACTAGAATGGCCAGAGCTTTTATGGATAAAGGGTTGAATTCAAGAAACCATTAATAAAAGGAGAGCCAAGAGTGGCCCCAAAACCAGGGTCCTTAATCAAAAAAATTTGATGGTCCTATCATTTTTTTTAAAAAAACCACGAAGAAGCCCTTCAAATAGAAATATAGATATGTATTCGAGGACCAATTTTGGTGCACTGATTCCTACAACATGAATGTTTATGGCCAAAACCCATTAAAATGACAAATTATGGCATTCCTCTCTTAAGATAAATTGAAAATATCGGATTGGGGTTCTTCCACCTCTATTTCTAGAATATATTTCACTTGTTCTACAAATGAAATCCCATTCTAATATATTTTTGGAAGTTGGTTGTGAGAGACCTTGCTTTAGAGAATCATTAAAGGATTATTGTTGAGAGGAAAAGGGTGCATCTTATTATTTGGTTCCTTTGTCCAGTATTGAATAATAGGATTAAGGAATCTTTTCTTATGGCATAATATTTGAGAAAAGGCCCTTTCTTAAGCTTCCTACCCCCATGCAGGAGTCACATTAAGACAGAATGGATTCCTATTTTATCTTGGATTATAGTTGCAAGTGTAGAGTCAAATTTTATGGCCTCCACCTTCAAAAAAAGGGTACCCACTAAGACTGGCCTCACAAAGACTAAAAATATCAAGCGATCTAAAGAAATGGCATCACCTTGAAGGAGGTGAGAACTTTTCTACAAAAATAAATCCTCACAGTTTAACAGATCTACAACAATGACAACATAGTGAGGGAGCTTCGAACGAAGGGGAGAATCTTGAAGATGAAAATGCCCTAGAGACAAGGTCACAACCAAAGGCTTTAGGATTTCCATCATCATCATTGAAAATTCTCACATAATTTTAGATCCAGAGCCGATTATAATTAGATACTTAATGTCCAAAAACAAGATAAATAACATGAAAGACAATAAGCTTTCTAAGATTGCTTTAAACTCCAATCAAAACCATTTACAACTCAAGTGCGTATTATATTATATAGTTAATACTAATTAGTTAACCATATAATATAGTATATATCTATTAATAATTGTTATATATTATAATAATATATACTTGTGTGTGTGTGTGTTATAATTATAATGTATGTTCTCTTTTTTTTAGCTTGGAATGAAAGCACAAGAAAACTAAGAGTAATTCCCCACATTTCGTGGATGGTAAACTAGGTAAACCGTTGGCTTAGATTATTGGGCCTCACCCCAAGGGAACCAAAGAGATTCAAACATGTGATCAGCAAAAACTAGAAACAATATCAAATAACTTCATGTTTGGCTCTAGACCATTTGAGCTAACCCTTGGAGCTTTATAATATATTCTTGCTATATAATTATAATTATATTATAGTTTATATATTATAATATTGATTTATATATGTGTGTCAATGTGTGTGTGTGGATACTATGTATATAATATTAATTATAAATAAATATTATACTCACTATATCCATATATTATATATTTTTGTAAGTCCCAAGGGTTAGCTCAGTTGTTTGAGTTCTCGTTGTTAATTACTTCACTGGTTGGGAGGTCACAAGGTCAAATATCTTTGATGCCCTTGGGGTTAGGCCTTTCTTGTTTGATCAACGGGTAGATCCCTTCAGGTTGATCTACTTGGATTTTTCCGTGGTTGTAGTGACCACCCAATGTTTGTGAAACACCCTTAAAAGATATTATATATTTGTGTAATTATAAATTAATATTAGAACTAATAATTTTTTTGTAAGTAAGCAAAATTTTCATTACATTTTCAGTAAATTAGATAGAGTACATGAATGGATTAACATTTGCATACAATGTATGATATGATTACATTCAGGGTACCAGAACCATACTATCTTGGTGTATACTGGGGAGATACCATCTTCCCTTGAGAGGGAAATGAGACCATTCTCCCGATAATCTTGAGGATATATTTTGATACCAAAATACATCAATAAAAACATGCATGACAAAGACAACAAAAAAGCATAGCAAAAACAGTGACAAAGCATAAAATGTGAAAACATTTCCTAGAACTTGTTAATGGGCCTGATCATTCTTGGCAGGATATTAGAAAGGGTTGTCGTATCCTTATGGAATCCATAGAATTCATTCCCACTCATAAACACACCATACCAGCCGATGGTGGCCTTATGTTGTGAAGTTTCACCTTCCTAAGTAGTTATAGTGGTAGCCTTATTGGATGCAATGTGAACTTTCTCCACTTGAGCAGAAGTTTGAGCTTGCTCCCTAATGCTACCTAGTTCCCTTTCCTTTGATTTCTAAGGGCCTTATAACTCAGGGATGGGAGGTTTGGATCCTTGAAAAAGAGATCTTGAATTTTCTAATTGTGCCGACAAATTAGGAGAAGCTAAAGGTGGTGGAGGAGGAAATCGAATTCCTGAAGCCCTGAAAGGGTTCTCAAAGCCAAATGAGCCTGAACCAGAGGAAATTCCATTATTCCTTATTCAATTTATATGACTTCTTCTGGTCCCTCAGATGACGACCTAACATGTTCCTGACCACTAGGGACCATCACCAGTATTCATGAGCTCTTGAGCTTCCATGGCAGTGATCGGGAGCCTAATATGTTGAGGCAAATCTTTAGCATATTTCTCCAATCTTGGACCATGCCAAGTCAAGGGAGGATGACCCCGCCCACCGCACTTGGCATGACCTCTTTCTCATACCATGGCCACTTGGGAAGAAGACTTTCTACTCACAATTCTAATCTCCTTTGCCTTAATTTCACAACAAATGCAACGAAGGTTAAAAATGGAGTCTAGCAAAAATTATAGTGACTAGTGACAGAGACTAGCAAGGTCATTCCAAGAGTGAGTGCAATAGAGGCTAACAACAGAGTAATGGAGCAATGAAATAACTGCTTGTGGTAGAGGCAAACAAGTGTAACAAAGGCTAGTTTATAAGGCTAGCGAGAGCTATGGGGATTTGAAATAGATATTAACAAATGTAACAGAGGTGAGTTACCTATTGAGCATAATAAATGTATGAATGTATGTTCTCCTACAAATTAACCCCAAAATCCATATCCCTAGTACGGTGTTAATTCTCAGGTTTTGTCCGTTCACAACCGTTGCTCTCACATTGAATGTGAGTTGCACAAGAATTTGAGTGAGATCATCACCCAACCTTGGCCATAAATGTGTTATGGTGTGCTGGCATGGATGGCAGTAGTATATGCATTGAGTGAAGAGGCACTTCAATTCAGGAATATTAGAATTAATATTGTATTATATATAATAATCTTTTATATTTTAAGATTAGTTAATTAATATTATATATTGAAGTTATATATTAATAGTTAATACTAATTAGTTAACCATATAATGTAATATATAACTATTAATATATATATATATATATATCTTAATATATTATAACATATGTTTGTTATACAATTATAATTATTTTATAGTTTATATATTATAATATTGATTTATAGTATTATTAATGTATGTGGCTATATATAGACTCTTCTTTGTAAATTCTAGGGTTTTTTCTGCATAATTGTCTATGCTTGGCTCTGTGAGAGGGGTATCTACTCCCTCTTTTAGCCATATTGCTTTGGAAGTTCATAATGAGTGGATCTACTAAAATTTCTCGTCAATCTCCTCATCTTCGACATCCTTTTCATAGAAAACTTAGATGAATTTGGTTTTTGGGTTCATAACAAAACATCCATTGGGTGCATCATTCCAAGCTAGAAATCCAAGGTGTTTCTTGCAAAATGTTGTGCTATATTGAAAATATGAGGTTAAATCTAGTAAGATTGAAGAATGTATCCAATCTTATATGCAATATATCTTATATGCAATATCTGGCATGCTCTTATCTGCAAATTTATTGGATTATGGCCTTCTAAAAAAGCTTTAGTTGGGTGGATATGAAACAAATAGAACCCCTGGGTCAAGTAGAATTTGAGTTAGGTTGCAAGGGTCTTTAAATAGTCATTTTCTCTAGCTTAGAAGGGACATCGAGGGTTTTTGAAGGAGGGTTGAATATTTTTTCAAAAATGCAGGGATCTTCATGCAGTTACAGAAGGAGAAATATAATCTGGAGAAGGAGGATTTCCTTGCATCCTCGATGTGAGTTCATCTCTTTTATCTCCCAAAAAGAATATTGGGAGGAGGAAACCTTTGAAGGCATCAGTAATTCCATCAGAAAAATTGTCAAAGTATCAAATGCTACCAAGAGAGGGAGGTACATTCCATATTCTCGGCCTCTTCCAACCTCAATAGATATTTACTATTAAGATAATGTTTGGAAGCAATATCTATATTATAAGCAAGTCCCCTTTATATTCAAGTGTTGTCATCAATATGAACATCTTATTAGAGATTGTCTGAGGAATACCAAGGAAACATTTGAAGAAAATCATTCTCATAAGGGTCTCTATAGCACGTCAACATTTAATCATGTATGCAATCAGTAGAAGGTAAATCCCATAAACCTATAGAGTTCATGCAAAATTATCTTGAAGAGAATCAACAAAATCCATTACCATAGGAGATGATTAGCCCCCTTTCCGAAGAAGCTGAAGCAAAATCCATACCAAAAGATATGGATATAGATGACCCACAATTGATTGTCCTTGTGGAAGCATGGCATGGAAAAGATGTGATGGACATGCTAGTTTACAAGGATGGGATTTTTTATAAGGCATATCATTGAAGCAAGAAATTGGGCTGAAGTTCCTTACAATTTAGTCTTGGGGTTCAGATGATGGATTTCAATGTGGTCTTCAGGAAAGGTAAAGAAAGAAAAAAATGAAGTTGTAAGAGAAATAAGGCACTAATCCAACAAGATGGTGAACAATTAGTGAACTCAGGGAAAGTCATGCAAATGTCAAAGGCATTCCCCCCTTTGAAATATTGAATCCCTAAGGAGTTTTCTATGTTTTTATGATTATCATAGTAGTTTTCTAATAGCCTATTCTTGATAGGCGGTTTATTAGTTTCAAGTATCTCCTAGATTTTAGTTCTCTTTTGGAAATTCAAACCACATGTAACTTTCTTTGTTTAATGAAATGGTGTTTTTACTCCCATATATATATATATATATATATATATATATATATATATATATATATATATATATATATATATATATATATATATATATATCTATATATATATATATATATGCAAGAAAATAAATAAATATTAAACTCATTATATCCATATATTCTATCTTTGTGTAATTATAAATGACTTTTATATATATATATATATATATATATATATATATATATATATATATTGATGTTTTATATTTTAATATTAGTTAATTAAGATTATATATTAAAGATATATATTAATAATTAATATATAGTTACTAATATATTATGACTTATTACAAATATATCATATCAAACCAAGTTGGCCCCAAGGGTTAGCTCAAGTGGTGTAGATCTAGATGTGAAGTTATTTAATAGTGTTGCTAGTTGTTGTTGGTCAAGGTTTCCGCTCTTTTCCATTCCCTTAGAGTTAGGCACCATAATCAGGGCCAATAGTTTACCTGGTTTACCATCCACGAAATATGGGGAACTGCTATGGGGTTTCCCATGCTTTCATTCCAAGTGTGTGTGTGTGTGTGTGTGTGTATATATATATATATATATATATATACACTAAATGTTATTGTGATAGGCCAAATGTTTTTATGTTCTGATCGGCTTTAAAAGTTAGTTAATCACCAAAAAATCAATAAAACTTGGATTATTTTTAGTATAAAAATTAGTTAATCCACTTTTATGGAGTCATAAAGTTAGAAAAGCTAGGAAACTCAACAAAAGCTCCAAAAGGAAATGGAGTCTTACTTGCAGTTGTTCAAAAACGCTTCAATCTATCCACCAATAACAATAATATAATAGATAAGTGAAATTCAATATATATATATATATATATAATGCAAAAAAATATAATAAATTTTTTTATTAAGAAAAAGTCAATGATAAGTCTATTACTATAGTCCTAGCCTTTGATGGGAAATTATATATCTATATATATATATATATATATATATATATATATATATATATATATATATATATAGATATAGATATAGATATATATATATATAGATCCTCGAAATTACCTTTGTGTTATGTCCCTATAACACTAGTGATTCCCCCATTACTATTGCCATTGTATCCCTTATTGTTATTATTGTTCAATCTATCCACAAATAATAATAATATAATAGATATATATATATATATATATAATGCAAAAAAATATAATAAAATTTTTTATTAAGAAAAAGTCAATGATAAGTCTATTACTATAGTCCTAGCCTTTGATGGGAAATTATATATATCTATCTATCTATCTATATATATATATATATATATCCTTGAAATATATATCCTTGAAATTACCTTTGTGTTATGTCCCTATAACACTAGTGATTCCCCCATTACTATTGTCATTATATCCCTTATTGTTATTATTGTGCCCCTATTTTCCCCATATTGTTATTGTTGTGCCTTTATATTATTATTGTTATGTCGGCTTTGATTATATTGTGACCCCTTAGACTCCTATATATAGAAAGGAGGTTTAGTCATTTGTATCATTCAAGGATTGTTCATTTGTGTAATCTAAACGAGTTTTCCCCCTTGAAGAGATTGATTTTGAAGTTGTTGATCTATCTTTTCTATCTTTTTGTGAGTTGGTTCATAACATTTGATATCAGAGCTTCGAATTCTAGGGTTTCGCTGCTCCAAATAGGTCATCGTGGCATTTTCGCTATAACTGTTTTTATGTGACATTTCAAATGCTAAAAAAAACCCCATTTGAGCTGAAATCTTGTTGATCCTCGGGTCTGAATTTCAAATCTTGTCTCTATATATTTTCGGAGATATGATCTAAGGAAGTTAGGGTTTTTGCGGGCTCCCAAATTTCATCCCAAACAGGTGACCTTGGGAAAATCATCATAACTTTCTCTCTGAGTATAATATTGAAATTTCGTAAGAATTTAAAGAAAGAGGACGGACTGTAGTTTTTTGTGCATCATTTTCAGGTCCGAAGGTTGAAACAGGGATATTTAGCACTTCGTACAAGTTTGCTCTACTGAAAGAGTGTATAATCAAGTCATCTTGGGAGATTGGGCATAACTCCTTCTTGGATAATCCAATTTAGATCATACTGGTGATGTTGGAAAGAAGACTCAAAGGGCTACCATAGTTCACAATTTCAGACCTTGAAGACCCAAAATTTCAGAGATACATCAGATTCAATATCGAGCTCCTACAAAGTGAAAAAAGGTGTGTAGTTTTTTTTTTTTTTTTTAAATTTTGCATAAGTTTGTTTTGAAAATTTAGTTTTAAGGAATTCAAAGTGCATAATGAAGCATAATTATCATTAATTGATGCCCCGAATAAAGAAAATGGAAACACCTAGTAAGAAACTTGAAAGCTCTAGCATGACTCATGAAAAAGAGGAAGAAATGCAACATGATATATCAAAATTACAAGACCAAGTGCAACAAATTTCACTCTCGCAAAAAGTAACAGAAGCTAAGATGCATGGTTTAAAGAAAATCATGGAAGCTAAGATGGATGGCATGGAAGATAAGATGGAGGGTTTAAATAAAGGTGTGGAAGCTAAGATGAATGACGTGGAAGCTAAGATGGAAGGCAAAATGGAAGATTTGAAGACAAATTTGACAAAGTTGCTACAAGAAATGTTTATTAATGGTGAAAGGGTAGTAAAGGAAACTCATAATGAGAACAAAATAAATGTTAATCATTATTTCATAGACTCTAACATTGGATTGAAGGCCCACCATGTTCCAAAAATTGATATGGGGAAGTTTGATGGCAAGGATCTCGTAACATGGATACTATAGATGGAGCAATATTTCGATCTCCATAATGTGCAAAACACACAAAAGGTACGCATTGCAACTTTATATTTGGAACCAAATCAGTTTGTATGGTATCGATGGCTTTGCTCTCGTAAACAAATTGTCACTTGGGAAATTTTTACAAAAGAAATTATAGCACATTATGAAGATACAAAAAGCAACACATTTTTTAGCCAATTGATAAATCTCAAACAAAAGGGTTCAATGATGGAGCACATTCAGGACTTCCAAAAATTGAATATAAGGGTAAAATATATTCCAGAGGAGCATAGGATTGATGTGTTCATAGGGACTTTAAAGGATAACATCCAACATGAGGTTCTCCTTTGGGAACCTGATTCATTGGAGAAGGCATTCAGGTTGGCAAGAAAAATGGAAAGCAAAATTATGGCAACAAGGAAGCCTACCACTCACAACTATAAAGATAAAAGTGTTGTTGCCCCTAGCCTTCCACAACCTACAAGGTTGACACCACAACAATTGGAAGGAAAAAGAGGAAAAGGGATTTGTTATAGTTGTGATAGAAAATACACTAAAGGTCATAAGTGTGTTGAGAAAAAATTATTTTACATAGATTATGAAGAGGAGGAAGAAAAGGAACAAGAAACATAAAAAGAAGAGGATATACACCAGGAACAAACCCTAGAGAAAGAAGAAATGAATCTGACCATATCTTGTAATGCATTGGCTGGAATTACCACTCCTCAAACTATCAGGATAAAAGGACATATCAAGAAGAAAAAGGTAATAGTGTTGATTGATTCGGGAAGTACCCATAATTTTATTCATTGTAAGTTAGCCAAGGAATTGAATTGCTTCCTATATCCAGCAAGAGAGTGTCAAGTGATGGTTGCAAGTGGAGGAACCATAAATTGCTCTAGAAAGTGCCATACTATCAAGCTATTCATAGGAGAATATGTATTGAATAGCCCAATGCTTTCCATTCCAATGGGTGGTGATGATGTTGTACTAGGATTCCAATGGCTACAATCCTTGGGTACAATAGTTTTTAATTTTCAAGAAATTTTCATGGAATTTTGTTTGGAAGGAAAGGAAATTGAATTAAGGGGTATCGCAGGGAAACCGGAAAATATAATCAGCGCTAACGGAATGACAAATCTTCTAAAGAAAGAACAAGGAGGCGTAATTGTACAATTATGTTCACTAGAGGTTCCCACACCGAAATCATTTATTTCTCCAGATCTCCTAATGGTCTTGGACAATCATTCCAAGATATTTGAGACTCCTGAAGGCCTCCCACCTATTCATGACCATGATCATGCTATTCATTTGATTCCAGGAATTGTTCCTCCAAACATCAGGCCTTACAAATATCCCTATGCCCAAAAGAGTGAAATTTAATGTATCGTTGCAAAAATGTTAGAGGTTGGTATAATTAAACCTAGTCAAAGTTCTTTCTCTACTCTAGTGGTATTGGTGCACAAGAAGGATGGATCATAGTGGATGTGTCCAGATTATAAGGAGATTAAGAAGCTCACTATTAAAGATAAATTTAGCATTTCTGTCATTGATGAATTATTGGATGAATTGCATGGATCAATTTACTTCACCAAGTTGGATCTGCATTCAGGATATCATCAAATTAGAATGAAGTCTGAAGACATTTCGAAAACAACATTTAGAACTCATGAGGGTCATTATGAATTTTGGTCATGCCTTTTGGCCTTACCAATTCACCTTCTACATTTTAAGGTTTGATGAATTCCATTTTCAAACCCTTCGTTAGAAAATTTGTGTTAGTATTTTTTGATGATATACTAATCTACAGCAAGTCTTGGAAGGATCATGTACAACATGTTGACAGGGTGCTCAAAATATTGGAAGAGAAATAATTATATTAAAAAAGCTTCAAATGTTTCTTTGGAGTACAAGAGGTGGAATATCTGGGTCATATTGTATCTCATGAAGGTGTCAAGGTAGACCCTAGTAAAATTAAAGCCATTAAGGAATGGAAAATCCCCACATCCATAAAGTGCAAGGATTTCTTGGGTTGACAAGGTATTATCGCAAGTTTGTTAAGAATTATGGGATACTAGCAGCACCTCTAACAACATTATTGAAGAAAGATGCATTTTCATGGACTCCGGAAGCAACAAAGGCCTTTGAACATCTTAAAGAGGAAATGTGCCAAGCACCGGTCTTAGTTATGTTGGACTTCACAAAAACATTTATTGTGGAATGTGATGCCTCAAGAAATGGAATTGGTGTTGTTTCAATGCAAGAAGAAAGACCCATTTCTTTCGAAAGTCATCCAATCAAAGGAAAGTATTTACACAAATCTATTTATGAGAAGGAAATGTTGGAAATACTATATGAACTTAAGAAATGGTGACCCTACCTAATGGGAAGGCACTTCAAGGTAAAAACGGATCATGATAGTCTTAAATACTTTTTAGAACAAATATTATTTTCAAAAGAGAAGCAAAAATGAGTCACAAAGATGTTGGGTTATGACTTTGAAATCATCTACAAAAAAGGGAAGCAAAATGTTGTGGCAGATGCACTCTCAAGAAAGGATGAGGATGTGGAAGCATTTATTTGTTCCATTTCTATTATCCAACCATATTGGATAAACGAAGCAAGTGATGAATGGAAGATTGACGAAGAAATGTGGGCACTCATTCAAAAGTTACAACAAGATCCCATTAAATCTGATACATTTAGCTAGAAAAATGATTCGTTATGGTACAAAGATTGCCTATACCTATGTAAGAATTCCCAACTCAAACAAAAGATTCTTATGGAATTTCACACTTCTCCCTTAAGAGAGCACTTAGGATTTTTAAAAACTTACCACAGGGTTAAGAAGGAATTTTTTTGGGATGGCCTTAAATAGGATATTTAAAATTTTGTGGCTAAATGTTTGGTTTTCCAATAAAATATAGTTGAAACAATTAAAACCCTGGGTCTATTACTACCTTTATCCATTCAAATCTAACGTTGGGAGGAGGTTTCAGTGGATTTTATCACAGGTTTCCCAAGTCCATAGGAAAGAGTGTCATCATGGTGGTTGGCTTGATGGGGCCTGACCCAAGTTTGGATTTAATTAGCCAAACAAATCCCTACACTACTGGCCCTTTCGGCATCAGCCCGCGGAGCACGGATTGAAATCTCACCCGAAGCAGTATGAGGGGATGTTGGAAGCAAGTTTCTGCACCCTTGAGATGTCTGAGGGGTCGATTTAGTCCAACAGTGCCTACCTTCACGTAGGTCACTTCGCGTGTTGTGATGACCTGCGAGACCTTCGCGATCTGTTATAATCACCTTCGCGCAGCCCTAACCAGGGGCTGAGGTGATTTCATGCTGCTATGGCAATGATCTGCGTTATTTCCCTAAATTATACTGCGGATCTTACTTATCTTCTTACTAAGGTTAGTTAACTTTGCATAAACAGATATTTGATCTTGCATTCACTTATTCAACATATTCATACATGTTCGTACACCACATAAACAACAGAAATGTAATTTATACCCAATACATTCAATGCAGAAAACAGGAGATAAATACACAGGAATGATATAAAACTTCTCTTTATTAATGCTTCAACCGTTACATACTCAATCTACCCTGCACACTCAGTTGTAGACAACTAGACCTCTACGCGCTACAGAGCCTTCTCCTACTCTATGACCAAAGACTTGACTTTTCCCTTAGATCTTCTGCTATGCTTGTATTCCATGATCCTTCATTTCCTTTTCTAAAACTTAGAGCCTCGCTCTATTTATACACTCCCATGGTCCACAGACCATGGGTAGATCTCTATAGCCGACATTACATTACAAAAGTAAGGGTGGACAAACCTATGACTCATTTACAAGCTACGTGCTCCGCGCCCACAAAATGCAGAGCCTTTACATCAAAGATACAATTTATGACCAAAATCTGGGCTACAAGCCCCAAAAATTTCCTTGGGAGATCCCGTGCCCAATAGGCCCCCAACACAAACATCATGACCAACCCTCGAGTCACTCTATCGGTGCAGAGATATTTGCATGAAGACCTGCCAACTCTGCCTGGACTACTGCAATATCGGCAGTGCACTCAGACGCTGCCTGCTGCACATGCTGGACGCATTGTTCAGAAACCATTGTAGTTGAACTGCTTCCCTGAACCTGTTCCTATGTGCCCTGCATCTGCGTGAGATTTGCTTCAATAGAGGCTGTAATGATGAATGCCTCATCAATCCATGGTTGTACGCGTGCCTTCAAAACAGCTTCCTTGTGTTGAGCAGCATCCACTTGCTCCTTGAGTGCTTTTTCCTATTGCATCCATGTGAGCCTTTGTGTAAGGGAAACCATCTGTGCGGTCCCTTTTATCTCATCATATTTCTGCTACAGCTTGCGCGCCTCTATTTCTAAGCGGTTGTATGTTCGGGTCCTCCTGTAGAGTGGTGAGAACCTCAAACGACTCTTCAAATAGCCTGGTGTAGTCTTTCACTGCACTGTTGACCTCTGCTATGGCCATTGTAATCACGCTGGCATACTGTTCCTTAACCTCTGGTAGCGTTGAAGGTTTCACCTTCAATTGTAGCTCGGCTATATGAAGGTTCAGCTCCAGCTGAACCTTGGCCATCTCTTCCTTAGCCTCGCGCACCCTGCTGCTAGTTTCTGGATGCGCACCTCCGCTAGTTCCTCTGCTTAGATGGCTAGCTCCGGGACCATCTGGCAAGCTTCATCGACCACCTACACAATTTGTCGATTCTGCACCACTACCTCGTCACGCTATAGGCTCAAATGTTTGATGTTGATGCGTTGCTTTCTTATGACCTGTAGCGCGCAACCCTCCCTAGCTCGCAGTTCTACAGTAACTCCATCCTACAAAACATAGAGCGTCTCCCGAGGGAGCATAACCATGTTTATCCTGATCCCATTTAATCCGTTAACCATAGGCCTTTCGACCTCATTTTTTGTCATGAGTGCTCCCTCTAGCAGCACTATGGTGTTGGTCATGCGGGCATGCAACATTTCCTCAGTCGTTGTCATGCCTAGTGCGAGGCTGGTTGACATAGTACCAGCCTGTGGAGTGCGCACCTGCAACTCCTGTATCTACACTCGGAGGGCCCCCAACACCATCTGGTGTTCCTCCACAACCTAGTGGAGGGCCTCCGCGTTGATTTTTGGTCCATTAATACTCCCTTAGCGGCCGATTTTCCCAAATCTAGCCCATAACATTTGCCTTAAATGCCTACCACCCGCTCCAATTGGTCTCAAACCAAGCATTACATCGTGAATAGTAACTGTAATAGTCACTTTCCAACCAACCCACGTGGCAGCGCAGCTACCCTCACACTGTCACGGACCCTGTGACACTTTGCTTTTGCGCAGAGTCTTGACATCGTACAGCTCTTGGGCAGAGTAGTTTATAGTCTTGCGCCTCCTTTCAGCTGCCTGGAGTGCTAAGGCTGTGCATCCTACGACCAGTCAGATGGTCGAGCCAGCTATGTACGCCTTCAAACGACCGTCGTTGACTTTTCCTGGGAAGATTTCTCCATTTAACTTTTCCAACTGCACCGCGCCACCATCTGTGATCTCCTTAATAACATACAGTCCCATCCAATGCATTATGAGCCCCTGGGAATTTATCAGACTTACTATCATATAGCAACACCAAATCATTGGCCTTGAAGGTGCGCAAATTAATATGTCGATCGTGCCAGGCATTTTCGCACTGCTTCTGTACTTGCTAGTGAAATCCAACCAAAAACCGCTCTTCTTCAAGCTCCTCCAACTGCACGAACCCCTCCTCCAGGGCTCTATGATCCGTCATACCTGTGAGCATCGCTATGTGCAGACTAGATATGATGTACTCCTTAGGCATTAGAGCTTCCACTCCATAGACAAGCCGGAAAGGTGTTTGTTCTATCAGTTTCTTGCATGTCATCCTATAAGCCCATAATACTGTGGGTACGCGTAGGTCCCAATCACTTCATTGTGCATTACATACCCTCGCCAGCGCGTTGCACACCATATTAAACACTTCTGCGTGGATGACCTTCTGCGTGATTTTCCTTCATACGTACTATATTTCCAACATTAAGAGCCATATGCACATTTGTCCCCCTAACACATACTTATTGACCATACCTTTCAGCATGAACTTCATGTGCATCCGCACAGGTTGTTTTCCATATGCCTGCATCCACTTGTCCAGATTCACGTGCAGACCATTTTGTCCATTGTATTTTTCTATCAATCGCACCATAGGCTTCCCAAATCATGTGCACATCATCCTTCTACATTCGTGCCAGTCGTCAAAGCTCCTTTCGTGCGTACCCCACCACCTTGCGGGCATAGCGCGCAGTACCCAATCCAAGGTATGGAAGCGTTGCTTTTCCGGCACTTCCCTTTCAAATTTATTCAAGATGGTATCTACCTCACTTAGGCCATCATAAGTAGGAAGGTCTCTTACTTTTGTTGATACACAGTGCAGTGACCTTGTCATCATATTGAAAATAAATGTAGTTACCTCATGTAATCGATTCTGCCACTGCTTTGTCTCCTCATCTAAATCCAAAATACATGAGCTTTCGCGCTCCCATGCAATCCGTCCATCCACAGTGGGATTCACCCAATCCTGGTTTCACATTGTTATCTTATAGATGTAATCCAAATCATCATAACTTTCATAGTCACGCACCGGCTCTGTATAGCGCAATCCTTCTGCAGTGTCCATGGGTATAACTATGCATAGTGACTTCTTCTCAAAAATCATCTTGCGCTTCTTCAGACTAATCACCTCATTCATGTGAGTGGCCCAATAAATTCCTAAGAGCACGGGGTAGGGATTGTTGTCATCAACCATCTATATCACTTCAAAGTCTGCTAGTGCACTTGCTCCCTCAATATCCATAGTGATTCCCTACAATCGCCCCATGGGTATTATCTTTTGTTGGTTTTCCATTCGTGGTTGAATAGGATACCATTTTAGCGTAGGTCTCCCCATTCGCTCCCATGTCTGCTTCGGCAGAACGTTCACATCTTATCCTAAATCCAGAATTACTTGATCCATTTCATATTCTCCAATTTGTGTGGTTAACCTCATTTCTCTTCCTGTCCTTGTCTTATGCTTTCCAATCTTTCTAACCAAGCACAGTTCTCCTGGCACGGTCCCATTGCATCTGTTACTGAGTTCCTGCAATCCTTTTACAACTTTACTGTCGCGCAGTAACTTCATACATGTTTCCAAGAATGTTGTCAGCATGGATGGGTCCATCTTCGGCTCTGGTATATCTTTGCTTCCTGAAGTGGAAGCCTCCGTGAAGCTCTTCTTAGCTTCCATGAAGGTTTCCCTAGTGCGCTCCAAATCAAACTCTGCTTCTTACTTCGAAGCTTTGCAAACCCAAGTACTATCTTTTAGTTGTTTGCCTTTGTCATCTCCTATTGTGATTCCACTTCGGAGCACAATGTTCACATTTGGATCTTCCTCACGTGGCTCAGACCTCAACATCTACAGGTTTTGAGTCGGAGGAGGCAGTAGTTCTCCTTTGTCGCTTATCCTAGCTATCAACGTAGGACAATCTTCGGTCTCATGATTAAACAAGTTGCAATACAAACATGACAGACACATTAGGTTTGTACAATTGCAAGCATAATGTCCTAGCCCTCCGCAATTGTAGCATATCAAATATCTGTGACCTCTTCCAGTTCCTCCTCCACCTTGGCCTCGTCCACGCCCCTAAAATCCTATTCACGCCACTCCTACATTCTGGTCTAGGGGCCGCGATTTAGCCTAAACTTTGTAGGTGGGAGTTCTATCCATCATCAACTCATAGCTTCTACAAGTGCGCTCATCGTGTCCCACCAACCTACAAAAGTTACATAACAATTTCTGTGAATTTTGTGTATACTTCTGTAACAAATGGCAATTGTTCGTAGCATGTTTTCCACCTATTTGACAAATCACGCACCACAAATTAGGCACTACGCTAGTTCCTGCTTGCACTTTCAACCTTAATAGCATCGGTCCTCCTCCTGTGAGGTAATTTGTGAAGTCCGGTAGTGGTCCTTGTCATGACCTTGACCTTTGCATTTTATGCACCACACCTCTTCGCGCACTTCTAGTCGAGCTGTCTTGTCCTATTTCAGACTCTGCATCTCCAGGCATAAATTCTTCAGCTGCGCATGGATCTGCTAAACTCCCAAGTTAGGATCCTGCATTGGGGTCTCATGTAGCCTCATCGTGATCTCTAAGGCCTCTGCCTAAGTTGTTAACTTCTGTTGTGATAGCGCACTCCTCAGATGTGGTGTTAGCGATGCTACAAACCATTCGCAATGTTGTCCATCCATCAGATTCATAATAGCCTCGTGAATGATACACTTTAGTCTTTGATCCAGCTCCCAAGGAGTCTCGCCTGGTAGCATCGTGATCTCTTTGAATCCAATGATCGACTATGCTTTAGACTTCGGCCCACTAAATTCTCTATTTAGCACTACTTGGATATCTGTGATCCCTGCATTTGGATTATCATTGGAGTGCTTAATATACCAGGTCAGTGCGTGGTCCTATAGGGTGCTAACCAGTGTCGCTTTCTTTATATTGTCATCTATAACTCTTTCTTCTTCCCATACGACTCTTAGAATGAATCAAAATTGGTCTGGATCCTCATTTCCCAATCCCTTGAACACAAGCAACTTTATCATGATTTCCATATTAAATCACGGTGGTGGCAAAGGTGGTGTTGGCATTATGATACAAGTATTGCCCTTGATGGAAACTCTACAGGTCAACTCAGTTTTGATAATAGGATAACAAGAATATTTAGAGGCAATAGGGCAGTGGTATAGAGGATTAGGAAGATGGAACTAAGGTCTATTTATCAGAATAAAGAAGTTGAAGGAATAAGATTATGTAAGAGAAGTTTAAGAGATACACGCAGGTTCACTTAGTCCAAACAACGTATACACACAAGTACTCAAAAGATAAATACCGTATAACATACACATGCACTCCCACAGAAGTCAAAGCGCATACATGTTGAAAATCATGGTTTTTGTCTGAGGTATTTGGTCCAAGGTATCTTTGGACCATGATATTGACCCTAGGTATTTAGTCCAAGGTAATCGGTCCATGGTATTTGATCCAAGGTATTGGTCCTAAGTGGATTCTATCCATGGTATTGAGAAAGGCCAAAAACTATATAAAGAAGAGAGGATCATAAGGCCAGATGTGAAAGTGAATAAGATTCTAAGGAATACTTCTATCTAAAGTATATTTTATGTTGCAAGGTTATGTTTGGGACTAGATCTGAAATATTTATGTGCACCTTGAGTTCAATATTGGATCAGGATCATGAGACTTGAAATGACTTATTATTGAATGATCTGATATTAGTTGAGGCTAGATCTGATGTTTTGCGTCTATTTTATTCGTTATCTATCATGATCTGGGTTTGTCTGAAGTCTAGAATTGTAGCAAAGTTCTGAGTCAATATTTGTAGATCTGTACGCAGGTTCGTCTCGGCAAAAGAGTGTATACACGCAGGTTCTGTTCTTTCAAGTAGCATATACAAAAGAAAGGCTTGATGTTCAGAGATGACTGATCTATCATATCAGTGTTGCTTATTTATTGCTGCTTCTATTTTACTGTTGTATGCCAATGAATTCTTCTTAGATCTGAATGTAAATCTGAATGCGTAAGGAGGTTGATAATTGATTTATTGTATAAGTGAGAAGAAATGTTTTCTGTTTCCTGCCTGTGTAAAGTTCTGTAAATTGGCACTAGATGTTCAGTACATTGTTGGTTGGTACATTTTGTCATTCAGATATTTTATGATTCAGAACCTTTAGAGGTATACACAGGTTGGGCTGAAGGAAGTAGTGTATACACGTAGGTTTTCTTCATTGAAGTAGCATATACAATCTGACACAAATTTTTGAGGTTTCAGTTGGTTCTGAATGTTGATATAGGTTTATGGGTTCAGCGCAATGTTCTGATGACAGTGATCTGATTGTTTCAGATTAACTGCATGTTGGTTGATGAAGTTTGAGTTTCTAAATTTCTGATGGGTTATTGATGAGTCAAGGTCTTCATATGTCTTGATATGTGCCAGGAGCATCTAGTCTGAAAATTCATGAAACGTGGTCCATGGTGGAAGAGTGGAGTTTTCTGTATGTTGGCACCTACATACTAGTAAACTTATTGGCTAGTACAAAAGCTAGGGGGTTGTAGCTCCCTTCCAGTAGAAGCTGGAGAATGAGAGAAGGTTGTAACCTTCTGCAAGTAGAAGCCTGTGTACTGGTATGAGTCTGCACCAGTACAAGATTGTAAACAAATTTTCTTATTATTAAAAGAAGATAGAGACGATAGCAGCAGGTGGTTTTCACCAACATTGGGTTTCCACCTTAAATCTTAGTGTTCATGTGTGTTGCTTATGTGTAATGGTTTATTATGTTTATACTGCACAGGGTTACTGTTTAATGATTGATGAAGTACTGATGCATTGATTAAAGGTCAACATATGATGAGTTAACTGAATCATAAGTTTACTGCATAAACGTTGGTTGCCTTAAAGACAGTTGCGTGTACATTCTAATTCCCCTCTCTGAAGTAGCGTATATAAATCTGATTATGAAAAAGAAAAATTCTTGATTTGATAATAATGATTCACCCCCCCCCCCCCCCACCACAAGTATTATTTCCAACAATTGGTATCATAGCAAGTTCTTGAGAAGAAGCTTGATCACTTGAAGGAAGATCCATCAAGATGAATAATCACAAAAGCATGGGATCCATCGGACCGCCAATCTTCGATGGGATCAACTTTGTTTATTGGAAAATAAGAACCACAACCTATCTACAATCTCTTGGAACATATGTTTGGGAAATTGTGGAAGGAGGATATAAATTTCTAACAACAATTCCTATAGACACAGTAGGTAAAAAGCAATATGAAATCAATGCCAAAGTTGTTAATAATTTATTAGGAAGTTTGTCACAATTAGAGTTTGTCAAAGTCATGCAGCTCAAATCTGCCAAAGAGATATGGGACAAAATCGTTCAGAGCTACGAAGGAGACTCTCAGGTAAAATGTGCTAAGCTTCAAACTCTCAAAATTCAGTATGAAACTCTTAAGATACATAGTGATGAGAATATAGCTAGTTACTTCTTACATATAGATGAGGTTGCTAATTGTATGAAGAATCCGGGTGAAGAAATAAAGGAAGTTTTCTTAGTTGAGAAAATTTTGAGATCCTTGACTACTAAATTTGAATCAAAATTTTCTGCCATAGAAGAAAAACAGGATCTGCAGAATATCACTATGACACAGCTTCGCAGAGTCCTAACTACTTTTGAGATGAGAAAAGGAGGTCCATCAGATATGAGAGAAGCCGCATTTAAAGCTTCAGCAAAAGGAAAATAAAAGGAAGAACACAATGAATCGGGACACATTTCAGAAGAAGAAGATGAGGTAAATTTTGTCAAGAAGCTTCAACGGGGTTCTAGAAGGTTTAGAGGTAAGCTACCTTTCAAATGCTTTGCTTGTGGTAGAGTCGGTCATTATGCTGCTAGATGTCCTCATAAAGATAAATATGAAAAAGGAAAGGAATATGCAAAAGGGAATAGGAAACAAGTTGTGAATAGAAGGAGTTACTATACTCATGAAGATAGCGATGGTTTATCTAAGAGTGATGAAGATGAAACTGGTCAAGACTACAGACTTCTCATGGCTTATGATAGCGATGATTTTTTGGATAGTTTAGAAGAGGATAGTGATGGTTTATCTAATAGTGATGATTATAGACTTCTCATGGCTTATGACAATGATGATTTTTGGGATGCTTTAGAAGAGGAAAACTTTCATGAAAAAATCTCTAAACTCAAAATATGTTTAGAAGAAAAGAAAATGATCATAGATACCTTGACATACCAACTTACTGAAAAAGAAAAACACAATGAAAAACTATAATGTTAACTTGTGGGTATAAGAAAATATCTTGAGAAAACAAAATATCTCAATATTAGATTTTCTAAAGGATCATAAACTTTAAATTAAATTATCAAATTTCATCGTTCTCCTCTGATAAAGACAAGTCTTGGATATACTGAAGAAGAATCTCAATCACAGAAGTTGTCAACCTCCACCAAAATATATCTTGATGCAGCAAAGACTAGTGAACAATATGGCAATCGTCAACAAAGGCATAAAGTTGATCACAAGGTAAATCATACTCAATTTTCTCCAATGATGAATATCAATAGAAAACACAACCAACCTCAGGAAAATCATACTCAATTTTCTCCAAAGATGAATATCAATAGAAACTACAATCAATAGGTAAATAGATTCGATAGTCGCAGAAACCTTTTTAATGGGAAATGTTTTTCATGTCATAATTTTGGGCACAAATATGCTCAATGCGTTGCTTACAAAACCATAATGACTAGAGAAGCACGAAATCAAAGGAATGTAACAGGGATCAAGAGAAGTTCCTATAATAACTTTTCTCCTCTTGAAAATGAAATAGAATGCTCAATTTGTAACAACTTTGGTCATGAAGAATCTGAATGCAGGAGAAAATTTCAGAAAACACCTCAAAAGGAGAAAACGCCATTAAATCCCAAGATATGGAGAAGGAAAGAATCTCAAACAGAAAGATGTGGTATAGCCTTGTATGTAGAAGGACAAGAAAATCAATGGTACATCGACAGTGGATGCTCCAAACATATGACAGGTGACAAAGAGAAACTTCACTCATATAATGCCTTAGAAAAGGAAAAGAATGTCTCATTTGGAAATGACACTCTAGCTACCATAAAAGGTAAAGGTTTTGTTTTCTTGAAAGAAAAGGTTAAAGCTAGAAATGTTATGTATGTAGATGGTTTAAAGCATAACCTGTTGAGTGCCAGTCAAATGTGTGATCAAGGAAATGAAGTGGTGTTTCGATCAAACGGATGTGTTGTTGATGAACTTGATACAGGAAACACCGTGATCAAAGGTAAAATAACTCCAAACAACTTATACATACTCAAAGGAGGACAACAACAATGTTATCTAAGCAAAAATGATGAAAACTAGCTGTGGCATAGAAGATTGGGACATCTAAGCTTTTCTCAAATAAGAAAAGAATGCAGACTCAAGATTGTTCATGATCTTCCAGATATCAGCATCCCAAAAAATACAATATGCAAACCATGTCAATCAGTAAGCAAACCAGAGTTCACTTCATGGAAAAATAAGGGTCAGCTAGTAAGCCTCTTGAACTTATCCATACTGATTTATGTGGACCAACAAGGAAAAATTCACCTCGTGGAGAAGAATACTTTATTTTGTTCATTGATGATTTTTCCAGAATGTGTTGGATAGGTTTTCTAAAGCATAAAGATAAAGCATTTGAAAAGTTCCAAGCCTTCAAATCTTTGGTTGAAAATGAATCAGATCGAAAAATCAAATGCCTCAGATCTGATCGAGAAGGGTAATTTATATCGGATGAATTCTTTGACTTTTGTGAACAACGTGGAATAAAAAGGGAATTCTCCACTGCAAGAACACCTTAGCAAAATGGTGTAGTAGAAAGGATGAACAGAATAATTCAACAAATGGCTCGATCCATGCTAGATGAATCTGGAACTCCTGCAACCTTTTGGGGTGAAGCTGCATTCGCTGTTGTGACTATTCTCAACAAAGAAAATGTTTGGGTAAATAGTACTCAAACTCCACATGAACTTTGGTATGGTAAGACTCCTATTGTAAAGTAATTTAAGTTTTTGGAAGCAAACATATTATCAAAAGGACTGATGAAAAACTTGGTAAGTTTGAACACAGAGAAGATGAAGGGATTCTTCTTGGTTATTCTTCCAGAAGTAAAGGATATAAATGTTATAATAAAATACTTGGGAAAATTTTTGAAAGCATTGATGTTGTAGTCGATGAAGCATGTAGAAATCCAAAACAGATAAAATCAACAGAAGATTATGACAATGAGGAATATGGGGATTACTTTCCCACATCAAATCAGTTATATTGAAGAAGAAACCAATCAAGCACTAGAAGAAGATACAATGGTAGAGGAAAAGACTTTGTCCAGGTACGTTCATCTAGAAACTCAAATTTTAGGAGAAAGGGAAGTTGGTGTACAAACAATAAGAACTATTACAAGGACCTCAAGCTATCTAGCATTACTATCCTCCACCAAACCTCAAAATGTAAATGAAGCATGCAAAGATGAATGTTGGGTCAAGGCCATGGATGAAGAACTTGAGAAAATTGAAAAGAATGACACTTGGGAATTAGTTCCTAGACCTCATCATAAAAATATTATAGGAACTAAATGGATATTCAAGAACAAGCTGAATGAAAACGAAGAAGTCATTAGAAACAAGGCCACGATTGTTTGTAAAGGGTATGCTCAACAAGAAGGTAAAGATTTTGAAGAAACTTTTTCACCTGTTGCCAGACTTGAATCCATAAGAATGTTTCTTGCTCGAATTCAAAGTATACCAAATGGATGTAAAATCAGCGTTCCTTAATGGAGATTTAGAAGAAGAATTTTATATTGAACAGCCAAAAGGATTCATTCTTGGAAATGATGCAAAACTTGTATGCAGACTTAAAAAGGCTCTCTATGGTCTGAATCAGGCTCCAAGGGCTTGGTATTACCGCCTTGACAAATATCTACACCAACAAGGTTTTACAAAATGTTCTGCAGATAGCAATTTATATATAAAGACTAAAAATGAAATTGCTAATTATTATTGTTTATGTTGATGATATCATTTTTGGTAGCAATGAAGAATCCATGAGTCAAAATTTTGCTTCAGTAATGTAGCAAGAATTTGAAATGTCCTTGCTTGGTGAACTTACCTATTTTCTTGGACTACAAGTTTAGCAAACTAAAGATGGTATTTTTCTTTCACTACCAAATATCTCAAGTAGATCTTGAAAAAGTAAGGAAGCTAAACCTGTATGTACTCCAATGGTAACAAGATGCAGTCTCAGCTCAAATGATGAATCAGCAGTAGTACATCAACCAGCTTACAGATCCATGTTTGGCAGTCTTCTTTATCTAACAGGTACCCAACCTGACATCATGCATGCAGTAGGAAAATTTGGAAGATTCCAAGAAAATCCAAAGGAATCACACCTTCAGGCAGTGAAAAGAATTTTCAAATATCTTCAAGGAACTTAGGACTTTGGACTATGGTATCCTAGAGATGCAGAGCTTACTCTTCATGCATATACAGATGTAGATTGGGTAGGAAGTGTTGATGATAGAAAAATAACTAGTGGTGGTGCATTCTATATGGGTTCCAGGTTAGTGTCTTGGTTCAACAAGAAACAAAGTTCAATTGCTTTATCTATAGCTAAACCAGAATATGTGGTTGTTGCATCTTTCTACACACAACTACTTTGGATGATGCAAACTTTGCATGACATTCAGATCACATGTACTCCACCCATCTCCATTCTATGTGATAATACAAGTGCCATCAGTATTTCAAAGAATCCAGTCATGCACTCCAAGACCAAGCACATACCCATAAAGTACCATTTTCTACGAGAACAAGTGCTTGAACAAAAGATCAAATTGGAGTATGTCCCTCCCCAAAGAACAGGTTGCTGATATATTCACTAAACCACTGCTTAGAGAAACATTTGAATATTTCAGACAAAAGCTGGGAGTTGTTGTTGTATCATCTTGCTGTTAAATCCAGTTTTTCAGAGGAAGTTTACTACACACTTGTTTCATGTAGTTTATGCGTGGGTACACACGGGTTGCCTTGGTTGAAAGCGCGTATATGTTTTTCTAACAAAAAAAAATAGTGGTAGCACAGGTTCAGGGGGGGCATTCACATTCCACATTGTTGACATTATGGTTTTTTGAACTCAGCTATTTCTTAGTTGCATCAATCATTAGTGTGATATATCTTCTTCTATCATGGTCTATATTTCAATGAGTTCTATTGGTCATATGATGTAATTTATTTCCCCAATATCCTTGGGATGGATGATATAATAATTGATGTATTTTTGTCATGTATAAACTTTGGTATATCCCCACTTGGTTGGGTAGATGAGTCAAATATGGTGTATCCCCACTTGATTGGGTGATTGATGTATGTATGAGTTTGTGGTCATAGGGAGGTCATACTCACTTTGTTGAGTTATAGTGTCATGTTATTATATTGAATCATCTCTCTGTAGACTCGGCATGTACTCAAGGGGAGTATGGATAGCATCATGCAAAGGAAGAGAGTAGAGTGGTCCGCCCTTTGCCCTTGATGTCAAAGAGGGAGAGTATTTTGGCATTTTGGTGTTGTATGGTATCTCTAACAGTCTTTACAACTTGCAATAGTCAACACCATCATGGTTGCCATCAAGTCCAAAGGGGGAGATTGTTGGCATTATGATACAAGTATTGTCCTTGATGGAAACTCTACAGGTCAACTCAGTTTTGATAAGAGGCTAACAAGAATATTTAGAGGCAATAGGGCAGTGGTACAGAGGATTAGGAAGATGGAACTAAGGTCTATTGATTAGAATAAAGAAGTTGAAGGAAGAAGATGATGTAAGAGAAGTTTAAGAGATACACGCAGGTTCACTTAGTCCAAGCAACATATACACACAGGTACTCAGAACAAAAATAGCGTATAATGTACACATGCACTCCCACAGAAGTCAAAGCACATACATGTTGAAAACCATGGTTTTTGTCTGAGGTATTTGGTCCAAGGTATCTTTGGACCATGGTATTGACCCTAGGTATTTAGTCTGAGGTATTTGGTCCGTGGTATTTGATCGAAGGTATTGGTTCTAAGTGGATTCAGTCCATGGTATTTAGAAAGGCCAAAAAATATATAAAGGAGAGAGGATCATAAGGCCAGATGTGCAAGTGAATAAGATTCTAAGGAATACTTCTATCTAAAGTATATTCTATGTTGCAGGGTTATGTTTGGGACTAGATCTGAAATATTTATGTGCACCTTGAGTTCAATATTGGATTAGGATCATGAGACCTAAAATGACTTATTCTTGAATGATCTGATATTGGTTGATGCTAGATCTGATGTTTTGTGTCTGTTTTATTCGTTATCTATCATGATCTGGGTTTGTCTGGAGTCTAGAATTGTAGTAAAGTTTAGAGTCAATATTTGCATATCTATATGCAGGTTCATCTCGGTAAAAAAGTGTATACACGCAGGTTCTGTTCTTTCAAGTAGCATATACAAAAGAAAGGCTTGATGTTCAGAGATGACTAATCTATCATATCAGTATTGTTGATATATTTCTGTTGTTATTTTATTGTTTTCTGTCAATCAAGTCTTCTTAGATATAAATGTAAATATGAATGCATAAGGAGGTTGATATTTGATTGATTGTATAAGTGAGAAGAAGTGTTTTCTGTTGCCTGCTTGTGTAAAGTTCTATAAGTTGACAGTAGATGTTCAGTGCATTACTGGTTGGTACCATTTGTGATTTAGAGATTTTATGATTCAGAATATTTAGAGGTATATGCAGGTTGGGTTGAAAGAAGTAGCGTATACATGCAGGTTTTCTTCATTGAAGTAGCGCATATAGTTTGACACATGAATTTTGAGGTTTCAGTTGGTTCTGAATGTTGATACAGGTTTCTGGGTTCAACACAATGTTCTGATGACAGTGATCTGATTGTTTCAGATTAACTGCATGTTGGTTGATGAAGTTTGAGTTTCTAAATTTATGATGAGTTATTGATGAGTCAAGGTCTTCATATGCCTTGATATGTGCCACGAGCATCCAGTCTGAAAATTCATGAAACATGGTCCCTGGTGGAAGAGTGGAGTTTTTTGTAGGCTGGCACCTACATACTAGTAAACATTTGGCTAGTACAAGAGCTAGGGGTTGTAGCTCCCTTCCAGTAGAAGTTGGAGGATGAGAGAAGGTTGTAACCTTCTACAAGTAGAAGCCTATGTACTAGTATGAGTCTGCACCAGTACAAGATTGTAAACAGATTTTCTTATTATTAAAAGAAGACAGAGACGACAGTAGCAGGTGGTTTTCACCCACATTGGGTTTCCACTTTAAATCTTGGTGTTCATGTGTGTTTCTTATGTGTAATGGTTTATTATGTTTATACTGCACATGGTTACTATTTAATGATTTATGAAATATTGATGCATTGATTAAAGATCACCATATGATGAATTAACTGAATAATAAGTTTACTCCATAAATGATGGTTGCCTTAAAGACAGTTGCGTGTACACGCTAGTTCCCCTCTTTGAAGTAGTGTATATAAATATGATTATGAAAAAGAAAAATTATTGATTTGATAATAGTGATTCACGCCCCCTCTCAGTATTATTTCCAACAGGTGGTACGGGTGAATATGGAGGTGATAGCGGCGAAGCTGGTGGAGGTGTGGGTGGGGGTGTTATTCACGGAATTCTTTGCCTTATCAAATGGATCGCACTTCGTAGTGAGACCTTCGTGAGTTCTTTCTCGTCCCCTCGCAGAGGTGAAATCAAGGGGTTGTTTTCTGGTCCCTTATTTCCTTCATTCCTGTAATTTTTTCCACTTCACGTAGCCCCAAACATCGAGGTAACTGCATAACCCTCTTTTTGCACAATAGAATTTTAATTCAAGTATTCAGAAACTTCACATACTTACCTCGCGGTCCTTTGAGAAAGCATCACTCTGCCTCGTTGTATCTGACTGAGGTGTTGACCGCGAACTCAATGATGAATCCTCCTATAATCCAATCAAGCCAATGATCAATGGTGCATGTGATCTTATCCTCCGATGCTTCCAACCTTCATACTAATTCTGGGGTCCACACAATAGGATTGTCGAGTTTCCACATTCCTTTGATATCTACTAGCTTCGCGATCCACTTGTACAGTTCAATAGGGAAAAACGCGAAGAAAATTTCATGGACCTCTGTGTACAGGTAGCAGTCTAACCACTCTTCTTTTGATAGTCATGGGTTCCTGTTTTCTTGCACCGCGAACTCGTGAATTCTTCTGTCCAACTAGCCTTCAATTTCCTTCTTAGTTGGATTCCAATGATACAACATCAGACATCTCTATGCATATTTCTGTCCTGACAACGGAACCATTTGTTGGCTTGATGGGGCCTAACCCAAGTTTTGAGTTAATTAGCCAAACAAATCCCTACACTACTGGCCCTTTCGGCATCAGCCCGCGGAGCACGGACTAAAGTCTGAGCCGAAGCAGTATGAGGGGATGCTGGAACCAAGTTTCCACACCCTTGAGATGTCTGAGGGGTTGATTTAGTCCGGCAATGCCTACCTTCGCGCAGGTCACTTCGCGCATTGTGATGACCTACAAGACCTTCGCGATCTGTTATAATTGCCTTTGTGCAACCCTAACCAAGGGCTGAGGTGATTTCGCGCTGATATGGCAATGATATGTGATATTTCCATAAATTATACCACAGATCTTACTTATCTTCTTACTAAGGTTAATTAACTTTGCATAAACAAATATTTGATCTTGCATTCACTTATTCAACATATTCATACATGTTCGCGCACCACATAAACAACAAAAATGTAATTTATACCCAATACATTCAATGCAGAAAATAGGAGATAAATACACAGGAATGATATAAAACTTCTCTTTATTAATGCTTCAACGGTTACAGACTCAACCTGCCCTGCGCACTCAGCTGCAGGGGTCCGTGCACTCAACTACGGACTACTAGGCCTCTGTGCACTCAGCTGCAGAACCTTCTCCTACTCTACGACCCAAAGACTCGACTTTTCCCTTAGATCTTCCGCTATGCTTCTATTCCATGATCATTAATTTCCTTTTCTACAACTTAGAGCCTCGCTCTATTTATACAATCCCATGGTCCACAGACCATGGGTAGATCTCTATAGCCAACATTATTTTACAAAGTTAAGGGTGGACGACCCTATGATTCATTTACAAGCTACATGCTCCACACCCACAAAATGCAGAGTCTTTACATCAAAGATACAATTTATGACCAAAATCTGGGCTCTAAGCCCCAAAACTTTCCTTGGGGGATCTCGCACCCAAAAATGGTGGTAGTTGATAGACTTACCATGTATGCACACTTTTGTGCATTATCTCATCCATTTAAAGCCAGTACAGTTTCTACTACATTTATGGAAACAATTCAAAAGCTACATGGAAACCCAAAGATTATTGTAAACAACAGAGATCCGATTTTCACTCGAAATTTTTGGACAGAATTATTTTCTGGTCTTGGTACTCAGTTAGCTCATAGCTCATCTTATGACCCTCAATATGATGGGAAAACTGAGATAGTAAACAAATGTTGGGAAGGATATCTTCGTTGCTTTGTCTTTGATAAACAGACACAATGGGTCAAATGGTTGCCTCTGGCTAAATGGTGGTATAACACTTCCTTCCATACTGCAGCAAAAATGACCCCATTTATGGCACTTTATGGATATCATCCACCGTTCATCACATCATATTTAAGAGAAAATTCTAAGGTTCAAGCAGTGGAAGATCACATCAAGCATCAACAAAAAGTTCTCCAACTCTTAAAGGATAACCTCACTTTGGCGCAGAATAGGATGAAACAACAGGCAAATCAACATCATAATGAAAGAAGTTTTGATGTAGGTGACTATGTATTCCTACGGCTACAACCATATAAACAAATGTCCCTTAAGAAAGCTAAGAAGGATAATAAATTATCACCAAATTATTATGGTCCATATAAGGTGTTGCAAAATATTGGTGCTATGGCATATAAATTGGAGCTTCCTGCAGCTTGACGAGTGCACCTAGTTTTCCACGTTTCATGTTTAAAGAAGGTTAAGGTGACAAGCTCCCAGTTCAAACAATATTTCCAGAACTTGACGAGGAAGGAAAAATCATATTGGAACCTAAAGCAGTCACAGAAACAAGAACTCGACAGCTACAAAATCGATCAATTTCGGAGTATCTCATCAAGTGGAAGAACTTACCTGCTAAATATTCCACATGGAAGGATGATAATTTTATACAGAAGCATCCATAACTACTCAAGCATTGAGGACAAAACTTTTTTGAGGGAGAGGGGCATGTTAGGTCCCTATAATACTAGTGATTCCCCCATTATTATTCTCATTGTAGCCCTTATTGTTATTATTGTGCCCCTATTGTACCCATATTGTTATTAGTGTGCCCTATAGAAGCCCACTATTGTTATTGTTGTGCCCTTATATTATTATTGTTATGTCGGCTTTGATTATATTGTGACCCCTTAGACTCTTATATATAGAAAGGAGGTTTAGTCATTTGTATCATTCAAGAATTGTTCATTTGTGTAATGTAAAGGAGGTTTCCCCCTCGAAGAGGCTCATTTTGAAGTCATTGATCTATCTTTTCTATCTTTTTGTGAGCTGGTTCATAAAACTTTGTTTATAGCAACCCTAAATTACCTTCTCCCCTCACCCTACCCTTCCCTTATGCATTGTTTATAAGAGTTGTAAGTTAATACCCTTTGCTCCTTTAAGTAGCATGATGATGAAGGGGTAGAGTGGGAGGGAAGGGGATGAGAGTTGCAAGAGGGAAGGGGATGAGTGAATAGAATCATATGGTGATAGAGTTTATTTTCTTCTCTTCTTTTTTTTCTTTTTAACTTTATATTTAAAAAGGATGATGAAGGTGTGTTGGTAATATTTGTTTTAATTATTTTTGTTTATTAAAAAAATAATAAAAATGATGAGTTTTTCTCTTTAAGGTTTTCTTCTTTAGTATTTTAATTGTTCTTTTATTTTCTTTTTTTTAATGATTTTGTTTTTAATAGTAATAATTATTGTGTTATAGTTTTAAATATGTAGCAATTTTAAAACTAGGGAAAAAGAATTGTCATTGATAACATTTCTTTTGGAATCTAGGGTTGATTTTAAAACTTTGGTTATAAAGATAATAGTTTTGAATACCAAGGTTTCAAAAAAGACATAATTTTACCTTAAAAAATGTCAGGCCAGGTGAAACTCCAGACTTGGCAGAAAAACTCAGAAAAACTGATTCGTTTATTTCATTAGGTAGCTATTGTTATATACATGAATGTGACTGATCAGTTCATCTTCTTGATGACTGTTCACATTCCAAATTTATTTATTTACATAAAATTTCCAATCATGAAGATTAGGTGTCAACATTCCCCCCCTTAATCTGAAGGGATGTTGGTGAGTCCAAGCATCATTCTGAATCGTTCAAGCTTTTCCCTTCCTAGTGCTTTGGTGAAGATGTCTGCAATTTGCTCATTTGTGGAACAATGACGGAGATGGATTTTTTTGGCCTCAACATGATGTCGGATGAGATGATATTTAGTATTGATGTGCTTTGTACAATCATGGAACTTTGGGTTCTTGGCCAACTTTATTGCAGAGGTGTTATCAATCATGAGTGGAGTTGATTGTACTTGTTTTACCTGCAAATCTTCAAGAATTTTCCTAAGCCACACAATTTCTTTCGTTGCTTCAGCTGCTGCCACGTATTCTGCTTCTGTTGTGGAATCTGCTGGAACTGATTGTTTGCGTGATCTCCAGGAGACAGCTCCGATCCAAGACTCATAGCATATCCTGAAGTAGATACCCCAGTTTCTTTGTCTCCATCGAATTCTGAATCTGAGTATCCAATCAAGCTGAAGTCGTCCACCTGTGTATACTTGATTCCAAGGTCTTGAGTTCCCTTCAAGTACCTTAGAACTCTTTTTGCAGCAGACCAATGTCCCTCACAAGGCTTTTGCATAAACCTGGAGAGGATTCCAACAGCAAATGAAATGTCTGGTCTGGTAGTAGTGAGGTAGATGAGACTTCCTACAAGTTGTCTATACTTTGTTGCATCCTCAAATTCCTTTCCTTCAACAGATGTGAGCTTTAAGTTTTGTTCCATTGGAGTAGAAAGAGGATTGCACTCTGTCATGCCAAATCTGTTTAACAAGTCTCCAATGTATTTCTTTTGAGAAAGAAATATGGATTTTGGATGTTGGGTTACTTCAATGCCAAGATAGTAATGAACATAGCCCAAATCAGTCATTTCAAAACTTTTTCCTAATTCTTTCTTTATGGATGCAATATAGCTTTCGTTGTTCCCTGTCATTAAAAGATCATCTACATATACCACAAGATATACAACTGTTTTGCCAACTTTCTTGACAAATAAAGTTGCATCAACAAGATCAAAATGATTGAAGTTGAGTTTCAGAAGATGCTCAGTTAGTTTTTCATACCAGGCTCGTGGTGCTTGTTTGAGGCCATACAAGGACTTCACAAGTTTGCATACTTTATGTTCATGTCCTTTCACAGCAAATCCTTCAGGCTGGGACATAAAAACATTCTCTTTTAGATCTCCATTCAAGAATGCAGTTTTTACATCCATTTGATGGACTTTCCAACCGTTCTGAGCAGCTAGTGCAAAGAGTGTCCGGGTGGTGGCCCATTTTGCTGTGGGGGCAAAAGTTTCCTCATAATCGACCCCTTCCTTCTGTGCAAAACCTTTTGCCACAAGCCTAGCTTTGTGCTTGTCAAGTGAGCCATCAGATTTGTATTTGTTCTTGTAGACCCACTTGCAACCAATTGGTTTGGTTCCAAATGGAGGATCAACCAGCTTCCAAGTGCCATTCTTTATGAGGGCATCATACACCTTTTTCATCGCTTCTTTCCATTCATCAGGAGAAGCAGCTTCTTTGAAGGAAGTTGGTTCAAAATATGTAGACAAGTTCAATTCACAATCATAAGTAACATCCATATCAACAGGTGAATTAGAGTCATCTACATCACCTCCATTTTGTCGGTTTGAATTTCGGGTTCCTGTTTTTCCAATTTCATCAGGATGAACACTTTCAAGTGTCTTTGTCAGCCACTTTGGGGGACCTTTCTGAGATGGTCCAGGCTGCTCTGTTGATTGAGTTGGGACTGAATCAAGATTGAGTCTCCCAATTCTATCAATTACATCACTTAAAGCATCACCCGTTGTTGGAGTTTCATGCAGGGGAGATTGTTCTTCAGAAGAAGATTCCACATGTTGATCTAGTATAGGAATCCCCCCTTCAAGATGTGGAATCTGATTATCAAACTCTTGAAATGATTTCGTTTTTGTGAATCTATCCAAGCGATCAAGTTGCCGTTCAACAACATTGTCACATTTGGATGATTCAAGAAAAATGACATCTCTAGATACAACAAACTTTTTATTTACTTCATCATAGAGGCGGTATGCTTTAGAGGTGTTTGAATACCCCAGGAAGATACACTTACGACTTCTAGCACCAAGTTTGTTTCTATGTACCTCTAGTATCAAAGCATAACAGGTGGAACCAAAAATCCTTAGATGTTTTACCGAAGGAACATGTCCATACCACAATTCATAAGGAGTCTTGTTTCTTATAGCACTAGATGGACATCTATTCTTTATATATGCAGCACATAGAACAACATCAGCCCAAAACATTATCTTTACATTTTTGAAGAAAAGCATGGATCGAACCATATTCAAGATTGTTCTATTCATTCTTTCTACTACACCATTCTATTGGGGATTATAAGGCACAGTTGTTTGATGTTTGATCCCATGTTGGCGAAGATAGTGTTCAAATTCATTTGATGTATATTATTTTCCATTATCAGTGCGTATAGACCCAATATGAGATTGTGCATCATTTTCAATCCATTTATGAAAAATCTTGAATGTTTGAAAAGCATCAGATTTATGATAGATTTTTCGGCGAAAATCACATGAGAAACCATTTGTCGACGCGTTTCGAACCAACCAGTGTGGTTCATCGTCAGGACAAGTTGAAGAACAGATCCAGCTAAGCCTGTTTAAATAGCTAGAGCAGAGACACCAACGGTTACCTGGTTGGTTCGAAAGCATCAGATTTGTTCTTCAATAAATAAACCCAACACATTCTGGTGTAATCATCAATAAATGTCATGATATATTTATTTCCATTTGCAAAAGGAACAGGCATTGGACCACATAAATCTGAATGAATGAGTTCAAGCTTCCTATGTGCTCTTGAATGTGAATCATGAAAAGATTGTTTGCTATGCTTTCCTAGAATGCAAGCATCACATTCCTTATGTTTCCTAGGAATTGTAGGCAAACCAGCAACACCATTTTTCTTCAATAAGCGGAGACTGTCATAGTTTAAATGTCCAAATCTAGCATGCCATAATAAACTTGATGGAAGTGTACCTTCTTCATGATGAGAAATATATGAGAAATGTTGTACATGAGCAGAGGTTCCTTGTAGTTTGAGAAGTCTTTCCTCTTATATTCCCCTCATGACAAGTGAGTGGTCAGACGCTTTTTTTACCTCAAGCTTGCCATCAAACATATGAATGGAGTGACCTTGCTGGCGGATGTGGACCAAGGACAGCAAGTTTCTCTTGAGTTGTGGGAGATATAGAACATGATCCAGAAGAAAGTCTGGAAGACCAGGCAGTTTAAGCCTGATTGTGCCAAGCCCTGATGGCTTGATTTTTTATTGATCTGCAAAGTATACTGCTCCATCAACATTGCTAGTGAAATCTTCAAAAAAATCTTTCCTATGAGTCATATGACAGGTTGCTCCTGAATCAAGCAACCAATCATTTTTCGAAGAAGCAAGTGAAGCATTAAACAAATCTTCATTTACTCCAATGTTACATTGTGCCTCAATATAGTGAGCGGATTCAGGTGCTTTACCTTTGTCTGTATCATCAGTTTTACCTTTCTGTTGGTTTCTTTTCTGCTCAATTTTTTCCCATGGTAGCTTGCATGTAGAAGCATCATGTGATCCATTTCGTTTGCAGTGAATGCAATGCAGATCTGCTTTTTCTGCTTGAGAATGTCTGCCCCCCCTGCCTCTGAAGTATCTTCCTCTTCCTCTTCGTCCACCTCTTCCTCTTGTAGAATATTGAGCAGGATGCTTTTCTTTATGAGCAAGGCAAACAGTCTCTTCAGAAGATTCAGGGATTGTCTTCTTTCCAAAGGCTTTCTCTCTTTCAGCAAACGTTTTCACAAGAGAGTCAAAGGTTATATCTTTAAGATTTCCATTTGCTTGTAAGGACTCAAGATAATTGGAGTAAGTAGGATAGAGTGCCTTGAGAAAAGCAATAAGATGGATATCCAGCTCAACCTTAGTGGATTTGATATCATGCATTATGGATTTTACTTCAGATGCAAGAGCAAGAGGATCATTATTTTTTAGTTCAAGAGTGAAGAGTTTAATCATGAGCTGAACAACTTCAAGTGCATAATGTGAGTCATAAAGTTGTTTCAGCTTTGTAAAGCTTCAAAGGCAGTTGAATATGATGAAATATGGCGACTTACTTCTTCATTTACAGATGCTGCGATTAATGCATAGGATTTGATGTTCTTGTTTTCCCAAATGACGAGCTCTTTGTCTGATGCAGGCTGTACTGGGTCATTGTCTCCTTCTCCGACACACACTCCCTTCCACAACTCATTGTAGATGAGGGTGTGTTTTACCATCCGGGACCATTCAGGATAGTTCTCCTTGCCAGTGAGAACTATCCCTACGATAGAGATGATTGAATGCATTCTATAAAAAATGTCTCTGCTGATAAAAAACTTCTGTTGATATACAGTGAAGTAGTATTCAAAAAGGAAACAGATTTCAAATACTTTTATGTACTGTTTCTTCAAATCCCTCCAAGTATCCTCATATAATATATCCACCACATTCCATATCTACAACTATTCAAACAGCGTCCAAAAAACCATTCAAAACTTATTTAAATAGCGTCCAAAACGCATTCAAAAAAATTTATTCAAACAAGATGGTCAATATATATATGCTGGTTAATCATCAGGCGTCCAAAACTCAAACGCTGGTCAATGTAACCACAGTGCACACATATATATACAGCGTTAGCGCACATATAAACCACGCATTAATTCAGCACCGCTTTAATATAAGCCACAGCAACAGGCATTAACTCAGCACCGCTATCTCAAATAAAAGGAACACCGCATACAGCTATTCAGGTCACTCCAAAAGATCTATCAAAAAACTTTGCAATTAAAGCTAAGAACCGGGATTTTAAATCATTTAAAAGCACGTTAATTTACCAGGCCACATGCTTTAGCTTAGATTGTGAAAATTGAGCCTCGCTTAAATAAGGCTTGTTCGCTGACGTAGAGTGGAAAACTGCCAGGCTTGCTTTGAACCAGAGACGCTCTACTTGTGCCCCACGGTGGGCGCCATGTCACCACCGCGCTTCAAAACCACCACGCTTCAAAACCACCAAAGTCTCGGCTGTCGTTCGGAGACCACAACGATTAATCGACCTCCAAAGTCTCGGCAAAATGAGGGTGGAGGTTGTCCCTAAGAAACCACGATGCGCTTCTGTGGAGCCATACCTGACACTGAATCAAGAGTTGAGGGATGGCTCTTGGCTACCATAAACCGAGGTAAAAACCTCTGGCTCGAGCGTTTCTGAGTTCCTAGGGTATCTGAACAGTGGTATAGTTAAAATGGCTCAGAACCAAGAAATATACGAGGACCACTTGTTTCAAACCGCGTTTGGCAACGTGTTCGAAGCATTCAAGCAATACATTGCGAGACCAGATCCGATACCGACAGGCTCAGGCTCATTCAGATGGCGGATGAGACAGTAAGGGCAGCGCACTGTATGGTGCAGGTAATAGAATATGAAGCAGAGCGCAGGTACAGCTCAGGGATGGCAGTGGAGCAGACCAGGAGTTACAAAGACACAAAGGTTAAAAAAAGGAGCTGGCTCTGATACCATGTCAGGCCAGGAGTAACTCCAGACTTGGCAGAAAAACTCAGAAAAACTGATTCGTTTATTTCATTAGGTAGCTATTGTTATATACATGAATGTGACTGATCAGTTCATCTTCTTGATCACTGTTCACATTCCAAATTTATTTATTTACATAAAATTCTCAATCATGAAGATTAGGTGTCAACAAAAAAGAAGTGGCACTAATAATAGAACTTTGCAGTTTGAGAGTTGAATTTATGATTTTGATTGTAATGACACTATTATAAATTTCATACTTTCAAAAATGTTGTAATTTTAAGTTAGGAAACAAAAAATAAAATAAAATTAAGGGTTAAGGCAATGGTTTCAAATAACTTAAAATTTGAATATGAAAAAATAATAATATTAGTAACACCACTTTTTGATTTAAAGGTTGATCCTGTGATGTTTGTTCACAACATTATAGATGTTCAAGGGCATAATTGCAAAAGGTCATAATTTTAACTTTGGAATTTATAAAAATAAAATTTTAGACGGTTAATTATGAGAGCACAACTTTTTAATTCAAGAGTTGAATTTGGTGTTTTTTGCCCAAAAATATGGTGATTTTAGAGTTAACATTCATATTTTAAGGTTGCAATTGTCGTCATGTAAGGAAGTATATCGTCATTGCTAGTATCACTTTTCAATTAGTGGTTGATTTTTTAAAATTTTAATTGCAACAGTACAAATTTTTAAGGCTATGATTTCGAACAAGTTATAATTCTAATCCAAATAAAGACATTACTATTATCTTCAATTTAGTATTTAATAGTATATTTTAAAGTTTTTGTTAACAACATTACAAGTAATGATTATAAAATGTTATAATTTTTATCCTATTAAAAACATAATACATACACTGAAAATGTCAAAAATGTCCCCAAAAAAAAAGTACATTTTTTCTTAAATCTTAAATAATTGGTTAGGCCATGGCAAAATTTACTCTCACATATCTAGTTGTAGAATCTTTTAAGATTGTGGAATCATGTTGCTAAAATTATCCATTCATAAATAATCATTTTAACTATTTGAATTCCAGAAGGAATTCAAATAATTATATACCATTGATGAAAGCTATCAAAATAACTTATAGGTAAAATTTTAGACTTGAGGTAAATACCAATCAATCTTACCTAAAAAAATTAACAGAACATTGCTCCTTTGAAAAAATGCTTGCAACATGTTATACAACATTTCATGCATTTCCCCTCATAAAACCTTGACCCAAGATCATTCTAAAGTAGTTGCCCCACATAGTTATAATGTAGTAACAATGTAAACTTTGAAATGGGAACTATAAACTCAAAATGAGAACTCCGCCCAAAAAACCCTGAAAAAACATGAAAAACAGTGCTAAAAACGAAAAGTGTGTATACTATAACGATGGGCTTTTTTTTAGGGTCAATTTTGAATATGTTTTAAAAATGGCAGTGAAAACGAATTTTTTGTGCAAAAATTGTGCAAAAGCCAGCCTAAAAATGAAAAGTGCTAATAATGGAACGATGGAAAAAAAATTTAGGGTTAATTTTCAACATTTTAAAAAAATGCTAGTAAAACCGAATTTTTATGTGCAAAAAACACCCTCAAAACGAAAAGTGTTGATGCTCGAAAAACTTTTTTTTTTTTTGGTAAATTTTCAACTTTTTGAAATAATGGTGCAAAAGATTTTATTATGACTCCGAAAAACATTAAAATTTCAAAAAAAAAAAAAATTAAAAATACCAAAATGTAAATAAAAATATATATTAAAAAAAACATCAATCATAAAAATGTAAAAAAAAAATAAAAAACAAAACAAAATTAACCTATAAAATATAAGAATTAAAAAATTAAAAAAAAAATAAAGAAATAAATAATAAGAAAAACATATTTTCAAAAAAATAGCATCTTTTTAATGTGGTAAACCATAAAAAAATTTGGAAAAAAATAAAATAAAATAAAATAAAACTATAAAATTAAGTAAAAATAGGAAATTTTAAAAAAGCATTAAGAAAAACTAAAAAAAAAAAAAATTAAATTAAAAGCAAAGTAGATTAAAAAAATAGAAAAATAACAAAAAAAACGAAAAAAATTAAAAAATAAAAAACTACAAAAATTAAGATTAAAAGCATTTTCAAAAAACCCTAAAAAACAAAAATATGTTGAAATTAAAAATTAAATTAAAAACCCCAAAAACAATTAAAATTTTTAAAAAACACATATTTTCAAATTAAACATCATTTTAAAAAAACATTAAAATTAAAAAAAAAAAACTATATATATTTTTGATATTTTTTAAAATAACATTTAAAAATATTTAAAATATATATATATATATATATATATATATATATATATTTGATACTTTTAAAATAACATTTAAAATATTAAAAAAAAAAAAATATATATATATATATATATATATATATATATATATTACAAATATATATAAAACTAAAAAAAACATATATATATATATAACAAAATTTATCTTTTATTTAAAAAAAAAAACAATTTTATCAGCCACTGCCCCCATCGACGGACGAGCAGTGGCTATTTGATTCTGAGAATCGAATAGCCACTTCTCGGCCACCGCCACGGGCGGTTGGGTGGTTGCTATCCAATTCTCGGAATCGGATAACCACCACTTAACCACCTGTGTAGGTGGTCAGGTAGTGGTTATCTGATTCTCAGAATTGGATAGCCACCGCTCAGATACCCGTGGCTATATGATTCTGAGAATTAGATATCCACCTCAAGGGTAGTCAGGGGGTGGTTATCCAATTCCGAGAATCGGATAGCCACCGCCTGACCGCCGGTGGGGGTGGTTATCTGATTCTCGGAATTGAATAGCCATCGCTCGACCACCCATGGGGTGGCTATCCGATTCTCGGAATCGAATAGCCATCGTCGAGATGCCCGTGGGAGTGGCTATCCAATTCTCGGAATCCAATAACCATCACCTAATTTCCCATGGGGGTGGCTATCCAATTCTCAGAATCGGATAGCCACCGCCCAGCCATCCATGGGGGTGGTCGAGCGGTGGCTATCTGATTCTCAGAATCAGATGGCCACTGCTCGGCCACCCGTGGGGGTAGTCGGGCAATGGCTATCTAATTCCGAGAATCGGATAGCCACCCCCATGGGCGGTCGGGCAGTGATTATTCGATTCCGATTATGGGAACTGATATTGTTATGCGTTCAATATTTGTAATATGTGATTTTCGCATTAATTTTTAAGTTAATCATTATTTTTTGAAAAAAAATGTTTATTATTATTTTTTGACATGAAATTCATTAAAAAAAACTATTATTTAACCATTTTTAGTTAAAATTTCGTATAAAAATTGTGATTTTGACATGTCAATTCTAGCAAAAAATATCAAAACGTGTATTTTTTTAGTTATATTTATGTTAAAAATGGTCATTTTAATGTCCATTGTTAAAAAATATTGTTTTTTAGAAACAATTATTTCATGTGGATTGAAAAATTAATTAAGGATGTATAAATATGTAGAATATCAAAAATTCAAAATATCGAACTTCTAATTTAAAAATGCAAAACAATAAAAACCTCACTACAAAAAAATTAAAATTAAAATAAAAACAAGAAAATATGAATAAAACGACCACTTCAAAAATTATTAAATTTACAAAATAAATATTTACGTTTCATACATTAGAAAATTTGAAGTCAAAAAATAGGTCTTATGAAAAAAGGGTCTGATGCAGAATTACCACTTTTTTAAATCAGCATGAAAATCACTACCATTCTAAAATGCAATGTACATTAAAAAAAAAAAAAAAAAAAAAAAACTGCCAAAAACTATGCTCTAAAAAAACATGTGTGTTCTGCATCACCCCTTTTCAAAATCAGGTCACTTTTTTGCTATCTCTACGAAACGGGTAACAGTATCAGTTCCCGTTTCAAAGTTTACATTGTTTAGTAAATTCATTACGATTCATGTTGTGCAAGGAATGAAATCAAAGAAAGGAAAGGAAATGAAACACACACAGTGAAATGTAATATAAACAAAATAATATGGAGAAAATATAGCTTCTATTAATAAGTGAAATAGAAAAATAGTGTAGAACACAAATTGGCTAGAATGGTAGTCGCTAATTTTGAATAGAGAGATCACGACTATGTGCATTTTCAAAATATATTATAAGAGGCTAAAAGAATGGCCTTTTTAACATAAATAAAGGACCCTATATGTACAAAACCATAACCCTAGAATATGAAACACTAAAAGGTTTTCAAGCCTTGAGGTGGTTAGTTTATACATCAACTTCTCAAGGTAGAAACTTTTGCATATAATATGTGTTTGGTGCACAAAATAGCCCATTAAAAATAACTATCCAAGGATTGCAACTTTTAACAAGGGCAAGGATATGCCATGGCAATTATTGGCCCCCCGGAATTGCCAAGAAACATCATTTATGGCCTCAAAACATCCCCAAAAGTTTGGGACCCAAAAAATCATAGAAAAACTACCAAGAAGATAGAGAACCATTGTGACAGTGGAATACATGGGTGGCCATCTATACCCACTTGGAGTAGTATTGCTAAAAAAATATTTTTTAGGACCCCAAATGGCCCCAAAATTTTGGGACCCAAAAAATCATAGAAAATATACCAAGAATATAGAGAATCAATGAGACAACGAAAGAAATGGGAGGACGCTAATATCCACCTAGATTAGTCATCCCCCATTAGGAATCAATGGTCTCCATTGTGTCAAGTTCCCTCATCATATGGGGGAACTTATGATAAACTTGGGTCCTAGTGAACCACTTTCCTTGGTGAAGACGTTGACCTACATTGACAAACTAAAAAATTTGGATGTGTTGCTAATGCATTTCTTTGCCTTGGTGTCCATGATCCAATCCATTGTGGCTTATTCAATGCAATATAGATTAAGCTTTTTGGGGTCCAATTTCTTGATTTCCTCCAAGATGTCCAATAGAGGTGTAAAATATGGTGGAAATAGCTCCACATTAAATATTGGGTGCAAGCCAATGAAAAGGGGAAATTCTCAATTTAAATGAATTTTCACCCATGTCCTTTATGATGTGTAAGCCCCATATCAGATTGGTTTGAGCTTCCTATGGGTGATTTTGAGTTCTCTTTTTATAAATTCAACCACACCTTATCAACAACTTGAAACTTGTGTGGAACCTTGTGATTATTATGCTAGTGCTTGTAATTGGAATTGGTTTTTTTGTAGGATATCATGGACCTGTTGATAGAGGTGTTGAGTCCATTCAAAAAAATTGATTGATCTATCAACCTCAACCTAATTTTATACTCTGTCATTGAAGATGAAATGGGAATAGCTACATCAATTGGGGCCAATGGTTGGAACCCAAAGTACACATAAGAAAAAATGTGCCCAATAGAGTTGTTGAGGGCTCTAATATACCTATAATGTTAGACATATGGAAGCCTTTAAACAAGATATGCACAATCACCATGTTGACCACTTCTATTTTTCCATTTGTTTTGGGATGAAATGTGGTCGATTTGGTCAACTTAGCATCCATCAGAGACCATAGGCTAGACCAAAATTTGCTAAGGAGCCTATTGTTCCTATATGGAATAGTGGTCCAAAGTATCCCAAAATAAACCCAAACGGGCTCAAAGAAGAGTTTAGCAATGGCTTCAGTTGTGTTACTATTCTTACATGGGGACAAAATGGTCATATTACAGAATCACATAACAACCACAAACACAAAATCATTACCATGCTTGTGAGATGGCAAACCTAACATGTAATCCATTAAGACTAGCATGTGTTGATATTTTTCCTATCAATAAAAAGTCAACTTCCTAGGGCAGAAATAAAAATCACTATATGTTTTTAAAGAGGTGGCACTCCTCTTTAAATGCACACTCAAGTTTCCAATATATCTTATCAAATAATATACATTCATATCATGCACCTGCGACTGGACCATGTGTGAAAAAAAACACATAATAGAAATATGAAGTTTAATTGATCATGTTCATTCCATTCATTCATAGTGAGGTAAGCATCATTGAAGCAAAACAATAGAAAATACAAAATCATAAGTGTCCATATTCATAGAGATATAGAATACTTCACTCATGGAATCCATAAAGGGCATAGGAAATCATTCATGAGATTCATATTGTTTTAAAGTAAGTCTCAGAATCACAAATAAATCACTTTCCTGAAAGTTAGCTCTCTGTAATCTAGGAGGATCCAGAAAGGCCCAAAATTAAAAGTCCTCAAATATCAGGAAATTTAGTGCCAAGTCGTAGATCTGGTTGAGATAATTCCAATAGCACAAACGAAACCTCAATATGAGTTCGTATGAGGAAGATATGCTCCTCTGAAGTTTGGCACAAACATCAAAAATTATGTGTAGGTGGGACCCTAGGGTGCTACATGGCACTCCCATAGGGCACCACATGGAGGCCTAGTCAATTGGCTAAATGAGGATGACGTGGTAGATGTAGGATGAGTGACACGATGTGGCCTCGACACATGCTACAATGAGTTGACACATGGCAGGGTAAGGTGGCATTATGTGTACCAATGGAAAATTTCCATGTGGACCAATCAAATGATGCCACATGGAACCCTAGAGGCCAAAATGCTTTGGCCCCATGGAAAGTCGGTCACTGGTTCAATAATCAAATTTGGAGCCAATGAGGTTCAACCCCACTACCTCTAGGTCAAATGGAAACACCCTAACCACCAGGGCATGGGCTAAATATATTAATGACGTTAGAAAAATTATATTTAAATTTTGTATGAACCCATGGTTGAAAAGAGGGTGGCGCAACCCTCCAACTTTGGTGGCTCCACCAAACCTCCACTAGTCTAGATATAACCTCTACCATTGAAAAGCACATGGGTCAAAGTAATATGTCGTGATCACGTGGGGCCATATGGCTTGGTTGGGTTTAATATATGGTAATATTGTTGTTAATTAGAATTACATAGACATATTAATATATGGTTTAAACCTATATATCATATATGTATAATATATGGTTAAAACATTAAACATGCCACTTTATTTCATCTGCCCAGTTAAATATATAAACCAATATTTTTAGCATGCAAAGATGCCATCATGCATAGGTCGGCTACAAAGACTCATCATGTAGGTCGAGAGGGGATTGGTGCCTAGGAGGGCACATAAATTGAGGAGGTATATTCTGTGCATGTTTTGCAACATATTTTACAGAACGTTCCAATAATATTTTGATTTGTTATGGCACGAAATTTGAGGAGGTGATAGCTCTAGAACCTGGTCAAGTTTATACTCATTTTTCTCGAAATTTTGCAAGGAATCCATTAATGCAGTTAGAATTGGTATTTTATTATTTGACTCTTGGTTCATCTTCAAATTTGAGGTATTTCTATGTAATTTTCTTTATTTTTCTAAGCTAATATAGAGGCATCTCCACTTTGAACCTGGGCCTCGAGATGTAGCTCACACATTATGAGTGAACTTTGTTAACAAATCTTGGTGCATTATCTATAATGTCTTCATTTTTTTTTCTCTGGATGTTTCATTTATGGTTTTTCATTCTTTTTAATCCATTGTATTTAGCATCACCAAAGGAAATATCACAAATCATGTTGGTATCAGAGCGATCTTCTTTTATGAGAATTGTGAGAGTGGATGCTTACCAGGGCCAAACTCAAAGAAGGTGAATGGAAACTCAAGTATTTTAATCTCAAGATTGGATGTGCAACACAAAGAAATAAAATGGAGGATAATTATGTGCACACAAAGAATGAGTAGGATTTCCATAAGGTCTTCTACCAGATGGCGGATCAGGTGGAAACGTTATTTATAGATTTTGGAAGGAGAATGGAAAAAGAGGACAAGAAAGAGGGAGCTCCAACATATGTGTTGGCATTATGATATAATTTTTGTCCTTGATGGAAACTCACTCACAGGTCAGTTTAGTTTTGATGAAAGGCAACCCATAATGTAACAAGTCCATTCAGATGTAACTAGGCACTGGTACAGAAGAATAGGAAGATGGAACTAAAGTCTACTAATTAGAATGAAGAAGTTGAAGGTAAAGGATGATGAAAAGTAGTTTAAGATGTATATGCAAGTCCACTTAGTCAAAATAGTGTATACACGTTGGTTCATAGAACAAGAAGAGCGTATACGTATACATGCACTCTCACTAGAAAAAACACGTATATGTTGGAAAATCAAGGAAATTCAAGAGGAGACAATACTAGGGGTCAATACCATGGTATTAGCCCACAATATTGAGCGGAGTAACGACTATTTGATCCCGTCCAAGAATACCACGAGTCCTAAGTGGTTTTGGTTTGAGGTATTGAGAAAGGCCTAAAACTATACAAGAAGGAGAATATCATAAGGCCAAGGTGTGCAAGTGAAAAGGGTTTCTAAGGAATACTTATATCTTAAGTATATTTTATGTTGCAGGGGCTATGTTAGTGATTTGATATGAAATATTCAATGTTGGATCAGGATCATGAGACCTGAAATGACTTATCATTGAATGATCTGATATTGGTTGGGCCGGATCAGATTGTGTACACCCGTTTTATTCTTTAAATGTCATGATCTAAGTTTGTATGAAGTCCGGAATAGTAGCGAAGTTATGAGTTAATATTTGTAAATCTATACGCTAGTTTGTCTCGGTAAAAGAGTGTGTACACACAGGTTCTACTCTTCCAAGTAGCGTATACAAAAGAAAAGCCTACTCTTCAATATATAATTGATCTATCTGATCAGTTCTGTTGTTTTATTGTTGTTTTTCAATGAAGTCTTCTTAGATTTGAATGTAAAACTGAATGCATAAGGAGTTTGATATATGATTGATTGATTGTATAAGTGAGAAGGGTGATCTTTGCTACTGCCTATGTAAAGCTTTGTAAATTGATAGTAGATGTTCAATATATTGTTGGTTGGTACAACGTGATTGGCACCCGTTCAACCCAGTCATCTAGATTTTCTAAAACAATTTTTGTTAACCTCTTCTCAAGTATCTTGTTGAAATCCTCAAACATTCCATTAGCCTGAGGATGGTAAGGGTTTCTCTTATGATGTTGGACCAAGAAATTCTTCAGGAGAGATGCAATTGTTTCGTTTATGTAGTGAGTCCCTTGATCGTTGGTTAGGCTCTTCAGGCACTTGAACCTGGATATTATGTTTTCAAAGATGAACCTTGTAGTTGTATCGGTTGCACAATCCTTTACTAGCACTGCCTATGCCCACCGGGTGAGGTACTTGGTAGTTGTGATAATGTATCTTACATGAGAATGATGTGCTGGCGACGCAATCAGACAGATGAAATCTACTACTCATTTTACAAATATATGTACTGTGTGTACCAGATGTAAAGGTAATTCATGATGATGCGCTTGTCGACCCTCTAACAAACATCACATCCCTTTTCATATTCCTTAGCATCTTTGTGGAGGGTGGACCACCACAACCCTGCCTGTAGGACTTTCCCTAAGGTAGCCTTTTCGCCGACATGCCCCCCCGCAACCCCAGCGTGGAATTCCCACAACACCTCGTGCCTTTCGTGTGTCGAACTTGATCAAATCCTAGCTTTTATAGATGCCATGAAATTAGCTAATAGTCTTTTGCTCATACTACTAGGTGCATTTTCTGTGTTGTTGTGTATCCTTTCGGGCACTTCTGTATCACTAGGAAAGAAGCAATCTCCTCTAAGTAATCTAGTATGGCCTCTATGCAGAACAAATCAGCATCTGGTAGTTGGTCATCGAGTGACCCTTCATTCTCCCCTGACTCTAATATTGAAAGGTGGTCTGGCCCCACATTTAATCTTCCTGGTATGATAACAACTTCAAACGTGAACTCTTGGAACAGCAACAACCATATGTAGATTCTTCCTTCTAGGACTGGCTTATTGACCAGATATTTCAAAGTTGAATGGTCCGTGAAGAACTTGAATGGAGCTCCTAGTAGATAGTGCCTGAACTTTTGTAATGAGTATACCATGGCCAATTCTTCTCTTTCTGTTGTGGTATAGTTCTTTTCTACGGTTGATAGCTTCTGACTGGCGAAGTAGATTGGGTGATCTAAGTTCCCTTCTCCTAGTTGTGCCAGTACTACCCCTAGTGCAATTCCTGATGCATCAATGTGTACATGGAACTATTTATTCCAGTATGGATATACCAAAATGGGAGCGCTCACCAGCTTTTCCTTTAGCATGTTTAGCACTACTTGACAAGCCTCCATCCACTTGAATGCTTTTGTCTTCTTTAGCAACCTCTCCATGGGAGTGGTAATGGATGCATAGTTTCGGATGAATTGGTGTAATATCATGTATGGCCCAATGTTGATCGCAATTTCTTCACATTGGTTGGTAGGTCCATATTTATGATTGTTGCAACCTTTGCGGGGTCCACACAAAACCCATCCTTACAAACGATATGGCTTAGCAATGTTCTGAATGGAACTGCAAAGACGCAAACTCCTTTTTTGGAAGGTGTTTGCATCGATCAAACATCACTAGGAGTAGGTTGGTATGCTTCTTCAACAAACTATAAACTATCCAATTGTCCATGTATACTTCTAGGAATCGATGGATGTAGTCCCTAAAGGCAGCTATGACAATCCGAGAGAAAACAACAGGTGCATTCTTCAAACCAAATGGCATGACATGATATGTGTAAGACCCCCATTCTATGGTGAATGTTGTTTTCTTCTTATATTCTTCTGCTATGCGGACTTGATGGTATCCTAAGAATCCATCGATGAAGGAGTATGCTTCATTTCCCACAACGTTATCCAAGACATCATCACTTAAAGGCATCAGGAATGGGTCATGTACACATGCATTATTTAGGCTCTTGTAATCTATGCATATCCTGATTTCTGTGGAATCCTTCTTATTTTGTATTACAATGGGGTTGATCCATCCTGTCTCATCTACTGGGAATATAAGTCCTACTTCTAACATCTTATCAATCTCCTTCTTGACCTTCTCTTTTACCCTTGGGTTGAGCCTGTAAGGTCTATGCTTATGGCTTCAGCATAATCTTCATTTCCCCAATGTCCCCTTTTATTCCTTTCAACTCAGCAACCTAAGCTAGGAATAATTCCTCATACTCACACAGGAAATCAAAAATTTCTTTAGTTGTTTTCTCATGCCAATAATCCCCAATGGACGCCATCTTAGGTCTATCTTCTGAGTCAATGTTTTTCTTCCACGGCTTTACTAGGAGCAAGTAGGGGGCATTTGTTGTAGTTCCCTCTTGAATGCCTCGTTCTCCTCCAATTTCTTGAAACGTTAGGTGCCTGAGCCCTTCCAAGTCATCCTCCTCTGGATCTGTGTTAACTTTGCCCCAAGCCATGAACTCTGAATACTCTGATTCGTAAAAGTATTGTAAGCATATCTCATCGATGCACCCTTCCCACAAATTTCCTGGAGTGAAAAGAATTATTTTGATGGCATGCAGGGCTTCATTCAATCATCGATCACTATCTCTAAATGAGAAACTACTACTAAACTGTTTATCCATAGTGTCCCAATCTCTGATCTGCCTTCAAATTTCTTCCTATATATACCATGCTTTGGGAATTGTACCCAAGGTATGTATGAACATGTGTACCCATAAGTCCTTTGGGAATTTCTCCTTTCTCCATCTCTCTATGCAATTCTCTATATGTTTCTCAGGATCAGATTTCCCCCTATACTTCGCAAGCTCCCACGAGCAGTCTCCTTCTTGCCTAAACCTTTCCCTCATGGCCCGCTTAATATTATCCTAGTCATGAAGGGTGTTGCGATGTACTCCCCACCATCACGCTGGCGTGGCTTGCAATGCAATGTCCAACAACGGGACCTTGTGTCTTTCCCTTATAGTTCTATCAACTTTATTCAAATATATATATATATATGAAATAAAATAAAATAAAATAAATAAATAAAAATAAAATAAAATAAATCTATTGATTCTATGCCATGGAAGGTTGGATAATAACTTACCTCTGTTCCAATCCAGTTCACTCAACATATCTTGGCACAGAATCTGGTATCAACCTCATATCCTCCTTATTTCCAAGCATCCCAAGTAGCTTCTAAGCCGACTTCTGAGCTCTGTATGCTTCTCCAATTGACTGATCCTCCAACTGTGGGATTGATGTAGTCTTCTCTTTTTTTCTACTGTTAGCGGGTAGAATTAATCTAGCATTCCAGGCTCATATTGATCATATACGGATTTAGTGAATCTTGGCCCTTGGTACGGATCTAGTGGCTATATTACCCACACCCCTTCTACCTCAAAAATCATCAACTCCTTACTAAGGTCAATGATGGCATAGTTCTCATATGCCTAGTCGATACCAAGAAGTGTTGGGTAGGGGTCTTTGTTGCCCATATGTCTATCACTTCAAATTTGGTGTGTGTATTTACCCATGCCACATCTACCTCCACATCTTCTATCCTCCCGATGGGTAAGATGCAATACTGGTTTGCCATCCACGGTTGAATTGGTGAGTATTTCAGTTCCAGCTTCCCCATCACTTCCCATGTTTTTCTGGGTAGGATGTTAACATCTAACCCCAGATCTAGCATTGTATCTTTAAGCTGAAATTTTGCAAATTCAGCTATGATCTGGAATTCCCTACAGTTCATTTTCTTGTTCCTCCAGACTCTCCTCGTATGTCTTTCAGGAAGATTTGTTGAGATTGCTCCTTCTCTTGCTTCCTCTTCGAGTAACACTACTTTCAGACTCCTGCACAAATCCCTTGGCATCTACTCATTATCGACAATTTGTAGGAATAGCCTGAACCATTCCTCAATTGGTTGATAACTCAAGGTTGTGACTAAGTTTGGCACCTTGTCCTTTTGAGACTCTGTTAAGTTGGTGAACATCTTGGTTGCTTCTTGATAGTATTGCTTTTGTTGTCTAGGGTTGTATGATGACTTCGAGGACGCCACCTGAACAATTGATGGCTGGTCTGATTCTCCCTAAACATCCCTTATATTATTACTTCCTCTGGTGACTATGTTTATATTGGATAGCAAGACAATGTCAGCAGTTCGTGGCTTTGCATTGATCAAGTTATTTCCCCATTGCCTGGTCCTTTCTTCCCATCTCACAAACAGATCGGGGCAATCTTCTATGGCATGTGCATTGACCCCACATTGAGAGCACCAAGGCCTTCTTGGGAGCAGGCAGTCCCTTGTGACGTGTCCCTCCTGGTCATAGTTATAGCACCTTACAGGTCCTCTGCCCCCTATTCTCCCTCCTCTCATAACTCCTCCTCGTCCTCCACGACCAGTTTCATTAATATTGAATGTTGATTGGTCCAATCTCTCTAACAAGGCATCCAACGCCCAACACTGATCGGTGTGGTGAGTCTTGGATGCGCAAAACTCATAGTAGTTGTTGTTGGGTACATTGGAGTACTTCTATATATTGTACATAGTCACGGTAGGTGTCCATAGCTTCTACAAACCTCACAGTAATATGGCAAATTCCAGCCCAGGAAGGCTCCTTACGGTCCTACCATCGTAACACCTGCTATTGACGGGGCCCCCAATGATATTGCTAGGCCCACTGAACTACTTGTGCTTCCCAGTCTTGGGCATTCAGTCGCTACATGACCCTATATTACGTAGTGAGTGCACCATACATTGGGTCTCACCAATCGAACTGACTATAATTCTTTTAACTTCTCCGTCAGACTGGTGATCTGGTTTTGGAGGCCCATGATTGATGGATCCTGAGATCTCATTCCTCCCCGATACTCATGGGGGTACCCTACCATAGCCTCTATACGCGTTGCATTCTCCAAAGCATCTTAGAGAGTTGTGATCTTCTATTGTTTCAATGGGGTCTGAGTAAGGGGTAGGAGTGCCTTAATAAACCAATCCCTCTAGTGATTTGGGTCTATTGTATATCTTAACTTTCCAATTACATCTTTGAACCTCTGCACTAATTCCCAAGTAGTCCCTCCTTCCTTTTGTTTGATCTCCCACAGTTCTGACAGTCCTTACTGATCTGTTTGCGGTAGTTTGAACTCTTGCACAAAGCTCTTCTTGATGTCATCTATAGAAAGATTATGATTTAGCTCTGCCCATTTGATGAACCACCTTAAAGCTCTCTCCCTCAGGGTAGTATGGAATTCAATCAAATTCACATTGTCCGGTGTTTGGCGAGTTCTCCATATTCCTTCACATAGGTACCAATGATGTTCCACATCCTCGTTCCCCCAACCAGAGAACTCAAGATATCTAGTAAAGGATCCTACCATGTTGGTTCGAGTATGTGCTAGGAGCATAAAATCCTTGGGCTCTGAGTTGTTGAGGTCCTTGCAATCTTAGGTTACTAATATGCTAGTCCCACTACTGTTATATGTGCCAAAACCATTCCTATATCTAACATGCACATTGTGTACACATATCACTTTAAGTAACTTACAAATAAATTTATTAGGGCTATTATAAAGCACCAAGGGAAGGTTAAGGTGAACACTACCTAAACAATTGTCTCATCACATCGCACATCTCATCTTCGATTTCTTCCTTGGGATTGTTGTAATCACTTCCTACGGCACCTTCCCCACAACCTAGGAGAGAGGACTCCTGTCATTCTTTGGGCTTCCATTTGTCTTGTCAATGTACCTCTCTTGCTCTAGGTCCTTCACCATCTTACTTCTCTTCTTCAAACCCTCCGACACCTCTCCTACTTGGTGGGGCCCTTCAAATATCTCTTTCAGTGCCTATACCGCTCTTTCCTACCACTTTTCTGCTATGAGCGCTCTCTTTTGCACTCTGACATCTCTATCTATTCGTGATCCTTCTATATTCATTCCTTTAGCAACATCTCAGTTCCACAAATGGTGGCATTCTTCCCCTTAAATCCTTCCCCCAGCACTGGGGTTTCATGCTACCATACTCACTCCTTGGAAAGGTATAAAACCTTCCTCTATCGTCAACATCTTAATCCAAAAGGGTACCTCTTTTAGCAGTTTTCATCTCAACCCCGATCTGTATATTGCATCCGCTTTCGAGAAGGACTGGTAACTCTCTGCTGTGAACTTGACCATGTACCCCTCTATGGTAGTATGCACCCATAAATCTACTTCCCTTGTCATGTCATTATTCAAGCGTTGGAGCATCGTAAGATCTGCTGGGACCCAATCGCAACGTACTGATGTCGATCCTTTTGGCCATTTTTTTACTTTTTGTCTTTGCAACCAGTTGTATAGCTCCTTCGGGAATTTACACGAGAAGATCTCGTACTGATCGCTTGCAGCCTCTGAGTACAATATTTCTTTGTTCACTTTAGAGGTAGATTGGTTTCGAAGGGTGGCCTGCTCTATCACGAACCGATCCACCTAATTATCCCACCAGTCTCGTATTTCCTTCTTAAAGATCCTCGATACCATATTCTGAACCACTTCTTGTGATTTCTAGTCTCGACAATGGAACCATTTGTTGGCACAAAAATGTTATCATGGAAGAGACATTGGGTTCAGACACAATGGGCCAACAAGGCTCCATTGTAGTCTAGGACAACGCCGAATTTTCACCTTTCCTAATGGGTAAGGAGTCTCACCTGATGCGTGCCATGACTGAAGATAGGAAGGGTTGGATGGATATCAAGGGAGATCCAAAAATCAACCATTAATAGCTTAAAGAGATCATTCATCACAACATCATAGTATTATGATCACTATATTCATCAAGCAAACGCCCATTAATTAAAATTTTGAGCAGGTCCATAAATTAGAACAATACACCTAACCATAATATAACATCCAAATTGTCTCATTCATTCATTAACATCAACATAAGGAAGGTTCAATACAAAATACATAAGGCACAAAGCCTTTCATCAAATACATGGAATGATATAAACACGGGATGCCTCAGATCTCTGGTCGAGTCTAGCTCTAGCCCTTCTGCAACTGCTCAGGTCCTCGGAACCATGTTCTTCTAAACTCCTGACCTCTATCGAATACCAACCCCTTTCCCTTGTTGTCTTCTACTTTTATCTTTTCTTTCGTCATCCCCACTGCCAGTTTTGTTCAGCTTCCCTTGCCCTCAACTGCTTTTCACCCTCCCACTTGTCTGCTTAGTTGTTCTTTTTTTCTCTTGCCACCTTGCCACAACTATCTGTTTGTTGTATGTCCTTGATTTCATCCCCAATTGTAATCTTTGCAACTCAACCATTTCTCCCGCCACTTGTTATCTGCCTTGGTTCCCACAAATCTTCAAAATACAAAACGAAGGCCCCAACATTTTTCTAAGGTTTTCCTGAGGTGTCTACATGTACTGGAGGTTCTTGGCAATTTGTGGAAGAAGTGGAAGGAATTTCTAGGAAAATAAAGTTAAAATTTACCTAATTACAATCAGTTTCGTTGTCTTCCCATGGCCACAATGCAGCACTAGCTCAGTGTTGTGGTCTTCCCATTGTATTCCTAAACAATTTGGTGCACTGCTTCCAGTCTATGCCAACATGGTTGTCCTGTAGATGCTAAAAGGAAAGCATAGGCTCTAAAACAATTCTTTGGCTGAGATAATTGATGTGATTGACTATTGTTGAATTTTCCTTTATTTTGAACTGTCTAAGAGATGTGAATGGACTGTAAAAATCATAGAAACAAATTGATAAATTGATTATGGTGTCAGTGGTCATGTTGGCTCATCGACCTGGTACAAAATCACGTTGGCATGGTCCACGAATGAAATATGAAAGAATTAACAATATTTATGGTTGGCTCCACTAATAATGGAGTTGTTTTGGTCATTGAAAGTTAATGAATTAATGTGTTGTGGTAAAGACATTATAGTTAAATATTATTTCATGGATTGGTTTGGTAAAAAAAATTATGGATACACTGAGTTGGTCATTATGGAGTTGAGCATGGTCCATTTTTGTTATGGATCAAATTGCTTGATGAAATACCATCGAACAAGGTCAAGGTTTTTTCCCATGGTAACGATTGGGCCAATGTGATTTGATCAATCCTCCAAATATATAAATACATAGTGTGATCTATCATTGGTGTATGTGTTTTTTAGGACTGGTCACTCTCTTTTGTTTTGGCACCGACATAGATTTGAATTTGTGCTTATTATATTTGTTTTTGGCACAAAAGATGATAAGTAACGTTAATGCTTGATCTAAGCAATAATGCATTAGATATAAGTGGATCAATTGAGTTATATTATGTGTTATGGTATAGGGCGACAAAGTGGTGAAGAAGAAACTGACTTGATCGAGCCCAAATAATCAAGTTTGATATGGTCCCTGTTGATTATGGAACATGATAATTATTTTGATGGATCTTGTCTGAGTTAGCGATGGACTCATCCTAGTTTGAGTAGTGTTTGTTTCGTTGAAAAGTTACATGTGTATGAAGTGAAATGATGATCAATGTAGAAGAGCATACCTTTATAAGTGTTCAAGCTTAGATCAGAGTCCGATTAGATTGTGTACATAGGAAGACAAAGAAAGTATGCATGCAAGTTCGGTGTCGTAATAGTACAAGAAGCAGTGTGATATTTTTCCAGTTGAATGTGTTAAAGGAGAGCCAACACTGGAATGAGTGAGAGATGTATGCGATATATAGTTAGGATTCATCTAAGATTTATTTGACAGAACCCTATGTGTATGAAGTGAAAAAGGAATCCAATCTGGCTAGTTGTGGCAAGGTTATATAATATGCAAAGTTCCTAAGTAATCAATGCATATGATTTCTATAACAGAGAATGGTCTATTGTGTAATGATTATCTAGTGTGAATGGACATAGATCAGTGGAAATCCTTCTGTGCATTTGTGCATAGAGAGAATCTAAGATTACCTATCTATTGAATTTGATTGATGTTGCTATAGAGCATGTATCACAGCTGTCAAAGACTGATTATGGTTGACAATGTTTTGTAGGGTTTAACTTAATGCCCTTGATACATGGTATATTTTATTGCTAATATGGTTGTTGAAGGTTAGTATTAGTTGTATTTTCTAATGTTATGTATTGCAAATATCAATGGAGTTGCCTACTTGATATTGAAAGTGTTGAGTGAGATGTTTGTGTGGTCATATGGATGTCATGTAGCTTGTGCTATCACTAATGTATACTTCAACTTGGGCATTAGCGTATTAAGGTATTTTCATTAGGGAATTTCATCAAACAATTTATATGCAATGAATCATTAAACCATTTGAGAATTTCTTCAAACACTTTTCATGCAAACGAATCGAGGAAACTTTTAAGGGCTAATATTTATAGATGGGCTAATTTTTCATGCCTTTTCCAAAAAAAAAATTAGCCAATTTGCATTTTTTCTAAAAATGATTCACCCAAAGTTTATAGGATAAAATCGTTTTACCTTAAAAATGTCAAAATTTTGTAAAGACTACATAAAATCATTATGAATTTGAATATTTTTATGAAAATATAGCCAAATATTTTACAATTTTCATATCAGGGAATAATAAGTTTCGTCAAGGTTTCTAAACTTTAAGATATATTTCCATCCTTAAATTTTTTGTTGAAACTAATGTAGCAAATTCCTCAAGGAATATCTCCTAAATTATATATGTCCAAGTTCTAAAAAGTAAACCATACGATCAATGGGAGTTCCCCTATCTATAATCCAAGTTTCAACCTCTTGAACCTTCCAGATGAAAATTTATAGCAAACATGTGTTTGATGCATGATTTTAGGAGCGTCCAGAAAGCTTGAGTTCCTATGATCATATATATTAAAATATAGCAACCCAAGATCTAAAAGTTGGACCAAATGATTAGCGATATTTCCCCTCACTATGGTCTAATGTTATTCTTTTGGAACCTCCCAGAAGAAATGATATAGTAGAAATTCCAACATGACCTATTTGATGCATGATTTTTAGGAGCATCTAAAAATAACATGACCCAAGATTTGAAAGTTGGACCAGATGATTATTAGGATTTACCATCACTATGATAAAGTTTCATCTTTTGGAATCTCCTAGAAGAATATTTATAGCAGAAATTCCAACATGGAATGTTTAAATATGCATCTAGGAATCTCAACTTTCTCTATTCATATTTCCTAAAATTTTGTGACCCAAGATCCAATAATTGGGACCAAAGGATCAGAGGGATTTCCCCTCATCACCGTCCAATATTTAGCTTCTGGAACCTCCAAGAAAACAAATTATAGCATAAATTTCATCATGCATGTTTAAAGAAGAAGCTAGGAAGTATATCTTCCTCAACTAATGTTGTTACAAAATTTAATACATATAAAAAGCTACAACCAATAGTATAACAGTTACAGCGATGATAAGTTTTCTTATGGGTAAATGCACATACATATAAACTTGTTGAAAAGATAAATTAAATAATCATGCATATCATTAAATCATTGATGCTATAAATATTGATTAACAGAGAAATAAATATTTATATATTGCAGCTAGAAAAATACCAGAATAACTTAAGTCAGGGGTATTTCAAACACTTAGATTCATATCATATTTTAACACCATAAGTGAAGGCCATTCTCCTTCACACACACACACAAGAAAACTCAGTTATTGACCTTTCCATATTTGTTGAGGCTCACATTCACATAAATATCATGAAGGTTTGTATAGCACAAGGGAGTCCTTTTCTGATCTTTACAGTCCCTCATCCCTCCTCTCTTTAGTGCTCTATGTTCCACACACACAACTAGGAAATTTTCTAGTCCTCAAAGCCATCTAGTCCAAAGAAAAAGCACTGCAACGCATTCACTTCTTGTCACAAAAGTTATCACTCACAAATCTTAACTAGTTATAAGGTCTGAACCTCTCTGGGTTTTGTCATCAATCCTTTTTCTAACTCGAATTTTCTAAGTGGGAGAGAGAGATGTACGAGAAAGTAATAGAAGAGAGAAAAATTAGAAGCTTAAGAATCAAGAAGAAGAACACCCTTGATTGCTCCTCCCTCCTATTTTTATAATAACCCCTCAACCATTCATCTTCCCATCCTTTCAGCTTCTTGGAAAGACTGACCATCACATCAAAGGGAAATATTCACCCAAGGTATATTTTTCCTATTAAGTCAAGTTTTCCCCTCACAAAGGCATCATAATCTGTTGGTTGTCACCTTTATTTATTTCTGGAATTTTTATTAATAAAAATAAGCAATGCATCATATAATAGAGTTTGACATCATAGCATCAATGTTGGCACCCCAACATTATATGTTCTTAATTACATTACAAAATTTGGGTTAATGAAAGGGATGGCATAGCCATGGTCTCAAACAAGTTGTAAATTTAACCCTAAAAAAATGGTCCTAAACATAGTTATTTACTTGATAAAATCCTAGATAGTTTTTGTTTTTTTGGATCACATTTAATTGTTATTTTTTATCTCATTTCAAAAATTGGTTGTACGCAAAACCTTTCTTAAAGTTAAATTACAAGTTTTTTCATCCATAATGTTAACAACCCAATATCCTGGATGCGGGTGCTTGCGGTGAATATTAAAATGACAGGACAGGGTTTGGGCGAGGCAGATCGCCACCTGCCTAACCAGTACAAGAAGTTTAAAAGGGATACGGCATCTGGCGCATGGCATGAGTGCAAAGATCGATATATGGGATTTCATTACAAACGGTTCGGCTTGCACATCAGGTTCAGAGTTATGGACACCACCTTCGCACGCACCAGCCTGATCCAGAAGGCGAGATCCATCAATGCGGAAGTAATGGGAGGAGCCTCCCGAGGCATGACAAAGAATGATAAGGTCAGGGGAGGTCCTGGGGAGGCGGCAACTTCACTGATTTATCTGCTCTTCTCGCTCGCCTCCGGTCTCGCTTCGAACTTCAGGTCGCCTGAGGGGAAACGGGTTCCTCTGTCGCTTGGCTCGGCCCTCTCGGTGAAGCAAAATCTGCTCCTCTCAGTGTTTCTTTTCAGTGTTCTATGCTATTGTTTTCATTTCCATATCTCAGTAACTCATCTCTTTTTCTGGTCGTTGGTTTCGGATACAAGCAGGGATTTCTCTGAACCAGGTTTAGCTCACCAGGAGGACGGGTTCAAGCTCAGCAAAGGCGGTTCGATCAGAAGGCAAAGCTGCTGCCTACAGTTGGTTAGTGCTCAGGTGTTGCATTCCTGGACCTCTGCTGTTGTTATTTTCAAGATGCCTCATCTGCGACCAAGGATGGGCTGCCATAGAGGACAGCCGAGGCGCGCACCAATTGAATCATCATCCAGTGAATTGTCAAGGGGGCGTCACCCTTTAACGTGAAGCAGAAGAGGGAGATCCCGCACCACCAGCTCTCGCCCCGAGCCTATCCCAACCTCTGGTTCTGCCATCTTTACCTTTGATAGCGCACTGAACAGACCCAGGATTACTGCCTATTTCACGGTGGTTTTTCAGGAAGAAAGCCAAGCTGAAGATACAAGGACTCAGTCAGGGGTTCGAGGGCAATCCCGGCTCCCTCTTCTTCCTTCCAGTTGAATGTTGAAAATGCTCCTCAGCAGGCGGCAAATGAACAGACATGCAGAGCTCAGGATGCGATGATGGTTGACCCGAGTCCCTCTGCTCAGAACGCGGCACAAGTAGAGGATTTGCCAGATGTTAGTGTCGTATCATAGAAGAGCCCCCTGATGATTAGCTCGTCCACCCAAGCCTCTTCTTTTGGTAGTGTGCCCCTCACCACTAGGCATGATTGTAAGGCAAATAGTTTTTGGGATCTTTGGTGTTTCTTACTTTTTTGGAGATTTTTGCACTATCATATGTATCTCAGATAGGTTGCCTGTATGGGTCATAAAATTAGACAGTTTTCACATATGTTTTTTTGGATAGTTCTGCCTCCTACCAGAGCAGAGTTCTTGACTTCGGTCATGATGTAAATTTACCTTTACTCTGTTAATAGCAATAGTCTTATGTAGAAAAAAAAAATGTTAACAACCCAATAATGTTGTATCAAAAATATAAAATTCACCCCTACATTAAAAAGTGGTGCTACTAGTAACACCACTTTTTCAAGATTAAAATTAGTACATTGGCTTTAATTGTAACTAACATTATTGCAACCAAAACCTTAAAATCAATTTTCGAATTGAAAAGTGGTGCTACTAGTAACACCCTATTTTGGAAGGCTTAAAATTGTGAAATTATTAAAGCAGTGGTCATAAGAAACAATACCTCTAATTAGAAAGTAGAAGCATGATCTTAATAAATATTACCTCTATATCAACCAATGAATAATGCTACTAGTAACACTTTTCTTCCATACTAAAATTACAACTTGTTTAAAACTATATAATTAATATTGTTAGGTCGAAGACTTTTGTGATCCATAATGTATATAGATGTCTTTCGGATTAATCACATAATCATGAATTGGTCGACGTTTCGAACCAGCTAATATGGTCTATCCTCAAGATATTAGCTAGTTCGAAATATCGACCAATTCATGATTATATGATTAATCCAAAAAACATCTATATAATTAATATTGTTTTAACTAAAATATTCAAATCAACTCTCACACCAAAAAAATATGCTATTCACAATTTTTTTTAAATTACAACATTTTTAAAAAATGACATTGAAAACATCGTTGCAAACAAAAACTTACTCACGAAGAAAAAAGGAAAAACAAATCGATTTCCGAAAACACTTTGATGGGCTCAATACTAATGGCATATTTGGACAGTTATTGTTTCAGTAAATGAAAGAAATCGTGAGACACATTTCATTCCATTACAATCTCGAAGTTGGTAATTGTGAGTGAGTTGACTGCGTGGAATAATATAATATTTGAATGTCATTTTTACTTGTGTGAAAAATAAGTTTGTTTTTAATATTTCATCCGGAGGAAATGTGTGATTTATTTTGTACTTAATGTAGATTTAACACTGCTTTATAAATAATATTTTAATGTTAATTAAAATATTTTAATTTCTAAGTAAAATAATGGTATATCAATATTTTATAGAAAATGTTTGAAAATTTAAAAATTTATTTTATTAATAAGTTTTCCCTATTTTATATAACGAAGAAAATGTATCATTCATTCAATGCTTAATATTGAATTGACATACGATATTTAAATAATATTTTAATCTGAGTTATAAATAAAATATTTTAATATCCAGATTAAGTAAAATATTTCAATATCAACTAAAAAGAGAATCGAAAAATATTAGTGTTAAAAAAACATTTTCTATAGCCTAGCTTGATTTTGTTGACATGTGATTTTTATAACTCATTATGAGAAAGATGTATAATTCCTTTCATATTCAACATGGAGTTGAAATGTAACATTTAAATTAAATATTAATAACAAAAAATGTGCCATAAATAAACTATTTCCATATCCATCTTAAATAAAATAATAATGTATTAACCTTATATAGAAAAAATAAAAAGGAAAAAAATTATTATTTAACTTATAAATTTTTCTACTGAAAAATGTGTAATTCCTTCAATACTAATAATGCTAACATATAAATTTAAAAAATATTCAAATAAAAACTAAAAAAAAAATCAATTAAATTATTAATTAAATTATTAATTAAATATTTCAATATCAACCTTAAATAAACTCTCTCTAACTTTAATTTTTAAAATATTTAAAATTATATAACCCCTCTCTGACTTTAAAGAATAAAATTACATATAATCTCTCCAACTTTCAATTTATGAAATATAAAATAAATAAATAAATATATATATATATATATATATAAAAATCCCAAAAATATATATACATTTTTTAGTTACATTAAAACACTCAATCCCTTTTTAAAATTAACAATAAATCTAATACATAAATACTTTAGTGTTAAAACCTTGCCATTAATAAAATAGTATAATAATTTATTTTTATATAATGTAAAAAAAAATACAAATCAAAGTAAATCCGTATATGGTTGGTAGTTAGAATCTACCAAGTGGGCCCTTCATTGTTGTAAATACCTAAAACTCCTTACCAAATACCACCTTAAATTAATTGTACGGTGTCTATATATACAAAGACATGAATTTAGCATTTCTAGCAATAATAATAATATGTTGGTTTGGTGAGATTCTAAGGATTTGGTCAAGAATGTGTACCATTCAGAGAGGGTAGGTCTTTCAAAAAAATGAAGCGGTAGAGAAAGGGCCTTGATAGGGACATGCCATGATCACATATGGAAACTAATTATTTATAAAACTTTGCTTTTGAATGTTATTTTACATATAAATATTTTAAAAAGTTTAATAAGTTTGAAAGGATTTATTATTAAGGCTTCACACTGGGTTCAAGGGAAAACACAAAGATTGAGTTTTCTTTGTTGGGTCTTGTTTTGTTTTATTTCACATTGCTGTTTTTTTTTTTAACCTTTTTTTCCTTTTTTGTTTTGAGTATTTGCAAGTTGGAGATTTAAAAGTTGTATTTTATTGAGAAAAAAATTTAAATAATATGAAATTAGTGAATTTATATTATTTTTTGGCTTATATTTATTAATGTATTACTTTAATAGAATATGGTTAATTTTTTCATATTTTGAGAAAGTTTATTTAAATTGTAGATAATTTTCAAAGGAAACCCTATAATGTCAAGAGGTTGGATCTCAGTTGTTGAGTCTAAAGAGGAGCAAGAGGTCTAACATGTGACTTTCTTTTTCTAACGCTATTGCTTTGGTTGTCAATGATAATTTTTTTAAAAATGTTATTTAATTCCAGATGTGATTTGTAAGGTTGTAATGTAATGGTTATATCTTTGTTGTGTTGAGTTGAAAAGTCCTCAGTTTTGATGTTAGAATGTTTTGGTACAAGGTAGGAATGAACATGTGAGGCTATCAATTAAACCTCTCGGTCTATATTTTGAATTTGTATGTTCTAGGACTAGTGATATTTAGGCATGTATAAGTCTATAATGGTCTTATACCTATAGTTGTTAGGGATATTTATCACTTGTATATTATCTTTTTGGAATATATAGGATTTTTTCTATGGAAGGAAATTTTTTTTGAAAGGAATGTCTCCAAAATGTTTAGTAATGATGATAATAATAATAATTTAATTTAAGGTCATTATTAAGTCAAATATTAAATTGGTGCAAGATATTCCTTTGTTTGTGATATAAGAGACTCATCTCCCCATAATCATTTGATTATTAAATTCTATGAAGGTGTACATACTCTAACCCTTTGGATTTGTGAGTGCACTTTAAAAGAGAAGATACTTATTTATAGAAGGATTTTGAAATTATATATATAGAGAGAGAGAGAGAGAGATTTTATATTTTGATATTTTTTAGGTGAAATATCAAAACTAGGATTTTACTAAATTTATTTGAGCAGTTGATTTTGATTTGATGATTTAGAATCTTCGAACTTTTAGAATTTGTTTTTATCATTAAAACCCATATATTTGATCAAAACTTTGCCTGAAAATTCAACTTCTCATTACTAAAACGGTAGTACTTTTGTGTTTTTGTTATGACAACTTGATTAAAACAGTGAACGTGTTAAGCTATTTGTCGTACATTAAAAGAAAATATGTAGATTGTTCACCACTTATTTACAAAGATAACATATATTATTGTGTGTGTGTGTATAAGATCCTCAATTCTTATGAAGTGATGGTATATCACTTATTTATAGAGAGGTGCACCACTCATTCACGTGGATAACATATACTATTATTTAGATGTGTATAACATTCTCATTTCACATTTCACATGGTATGATAGTAGGCTAACTGTTACATGGAGAAAAATAACAATAGTACATAAATTGTTGTGAATTTTAGATATATTTTCCTTCATCCTAAAACTACTTAGAAAAAAAAAAGTAATCAATATCTATCTATCTATATATATGTATATATGGAAAAAAATTAGTGATCTTATTAAAAGTAATAAAATACATTTTTAGATGTTGATATCTCGTTGATTCCAAATAGTAGCGAATGACAAAAAGAAAACATAAAAGACAACAAAAGTTGTCCTAAACATAAGTCTGACAATAAACAAAAAAGATGCATAGTGTAAGTATCTTGCTAATATCATCCTTTGTCAATGATAATTGTACGAAATATAAAAAATAGGAATCTATAGACGATGTTGTAAAATTTTATCTAACTCATAAAATAAAAGATGAAAAAATAGAGTGTAGTCTAGCTGGAGTCATGAGGCATGAAAATATTTAGACTTGGAGTTCTAAGTTTTTTCATGTATCTTCTAGAACTTTACTTTTTCTAGTGCCAATCTATCTTTTGATAGGGCATCCACTTCTTTGTTCCTTTCCTCATAGAAATGTTCAAAAGATATTAGTCTAGAAAAAGGAGTGAAACGTTTTATGCTTTAGAAGAGAGGATGAAGAGAGTAATTTTGGAGTTCATAGTTATCATTCATCCAGTACATGACTAGTTGGGAGTCTCCAAATATTTGAATCAATTGAATTCCTTTCTCTTTTACTAGATGATGAAGGAGTTTTAAACTCATGAGTTCAACAAAATTATTTGATGATGGACCTAGCCCAATTGTGAAAGATATGAGTGTGAGGATAATAAATGGATAATCCCTCCAACGCCCCTTCATAGATAGAGATCCTTGTGCCACATTGTCGAAAAAATCCCATGGAAATTTTTGGTTTATCTACAAATCAAGTAATGGTTAACGAAGGGGAGTATGATCTACAGTTGGTTAAGCCTTCATAATTTCCAAAATTTGAATAATAATATGAATAAGAGAGGGGAATTTTCCTTTGAAAATGGCATGGTTTCAAGACAACCAAATGCCCCAAGATACAAGAGAGGAAGAGCCACAATTTTTTATTTTTTGTGGAACAAAAAACTAATTTTGTAAAGAAATCTCAATTGAATCCCCATGCCACTTAATAGTGATCCTCATAGCCTTCTACTTTTTTTTTCCACGCTTCTTTAGAAAATGGACAAAAAAGCACAATATGAAGGTTTGTTTCTTCCTCCTGAGGAGGACAAATAATATCTCCCTAGACCATGAAAATATTTCTTTTGTAGAAAGACCCAAGTGAAAACTTTATTATTTATCAAGAGTGACATGAAATTTTTTGACTTAGCTGGGCATCTTAGCTTCTAAATCATTTTTTTGCACCATGGGACTAGACCAAGGTCTAAATCTTGGGCAAGAGTAATATATAGAGATCAAATAAGTTGATTAGTGCGATTCACGTATAAGACAAAGGAGTTTTGGATGGATTTGATATATGAGTCCCAAACATTAACAATGTCACCATCAAGGTTTAGGTCCTTTCTAGAGAGCCAAAAAGTGATCTCTAAGATATGATTGTGTCTCAATTCTTGATTTAGTAAGAAGCAAGAATCAATATTAAGTCTGAATGAGTAATGGAAGTAGGAGATGTTGGTTCTAACACCAAATCCAAGGGTCTTACCAATGAGAATTTGATATCCATCCCCAATATGCGAAATCAACCATTTACCAATGAGAGGGAAATGTTCAATAATGGATTTCCATATGATAGATCCACTTGATTATTTTTTCTTGGGTCCCTTATCCAATCTAAAATAGAGATATGTGAGATGTATTTAGCCTTCGTTACCTGGTCCCAAAATCCATAGCCATGGATAACTCTCCAAACACTTCATAACTAGGGATTTAGAGAATAAGAATGTTCTTGAAATTTGAATCCTCCAATACCTTTAGCTTGGTCAATCGTAAGAATAATTGTTTTGTGGTCCTCACAACCTACCCAAGGGAACCTAAATGATATTTGTTAAATTTTCCCTAGAATTCCTTTTTGAACCCATGCCAAGGAGGTCAAATATATTGAGATTACTTCAAGGAAAACTTTAACCAAAACAAATCATCCAAACCCTGAGAGCCATTTACAACACCAAACATGAACTTTCCTTTCAAATTTTGCTATAATCCAAAGCCAATCATTCTTTTAATAATCATTTGGATTTAGATAGAATACTAGATATTTGAATCTAGAGTTGACATCCCTAGCCACAATGGAGAGCAAGCCTGAGATATACATATTGTCTAGATTATATATGCCACAGAAAAATATGGCAGATTTGTTATTGTTGATACACATGTTAGTATAATTGTAGAAGGGAGAGATAAAGTCCTCCAAGTGCTTAATGCTTTGAATGTTCCCTTCTCAAAAGATTAGGATGTCATCAACAAAAATCAAGTGGGAGTTAGAAGAAGTAGAATTTATGGCTATATCTTTCATCAATGTTATGTTAAAATAATCCCTTCTCAAGCAGTCGAGCCTCTCAGCCACCATATGGAAGAGAAAGGGAGAAAGTGAACACCCTTATATGGGACCTCTCTCTACATTAAAAAATGAGGTCATTGATTCATTAATAAGAATAACAAATGAAGTGAAGAATATGTAGCTCATAGTTCATGAAAAAATTTGATAATAGAATCCTAGATGATTCAAAAGCAATCGGATGTAGAGCCACCTGAATCTATTAAAGGTCTTCGATAGAGTCAGATGGCTTTATATCCAATTTCTCTTAATTCATTTGAGCTTCTACTCTTTGCATTAAAAATGAGGTGGTTGATTCATTAATAAGAATAACAAAGCAAGTGAAGGATATGCATCTCATAATCCATGAAACAAATTGACAATAGAAGCCCAAACAAACCAAGAAAAATTGGATGTAAAGCCACCTAACTCTATTGAAGGCATTCGATAGATCTACCTTAAAAACTATTTTTTGGACGATCAAAATGTATATAATGGAGCCCTTCCTTAGCCATACCAAAAAATCTGTGTATTTGTCTCCCCCTTAGGAAGTCGAATTGACTAGGGGGAAGGATAATGAATAAATCATTATTTATTTATAAAATAAAATTATTTAATGACAAAAAAACACAGAATGTGACGCAAAATGAAACACTGATGTTATCTTAACAATAGACACAACACCAACATGAACTATGTTGCTAATTCCAATGGAAATTTGATCCTAGAGTAAATCGGCAACGTTAGGTTTGACATTAGAGTAGAACGATGATGTTAGTATAATGTGCACACAACACCCATGTGTCATTTTAACACACAAAAAATGACACGAAGTGGCATTTATAACACAACAACAACACAAAAATGATGTAATTACAATATCCCCAATTACATCTTACGTCTACAAAAATAGAAATAACAAAGGGAAGTGACACAAATTACAACACAAACCTTAATTTAGTAGTGCATTAATGTGTTCTTATCAAGATTTTTCCAATAGTCCAAAGAACACCTTAATTAGATTTTGTATGAGTGAAAGATATGTCGACATATCTTTCACCACTAAAGTACCAAATGGATGCCACATTAGCTTCCATCATTGGCACATGTAGAGTTAGGTATGTTTGGGATTTCAAGAATATTCTAGAAGGTTCAAAGATTGAATCCTAATTGAAAATTTGGACTTGCAAAAACGTTAATTCTAACTTTAATGGCTATAAACACATGTCAAACATTGAGTTACAAAAAATAGAAATCTTCCAATCTTATCACATTTAATTGGTTATTCCATAATTACACATAATCAAGAAGTATAATCTCAAAATGTCAATTTTACTTTATAGTGAATCAATCTCTATTTTATCCCTTATTATAAATTAAATAATAATAAAATCTCATTTTACTTTATTTTATCTATATTTTACCATTCTCATTTCTCACTAAAATCTCTTACAATAATTTTTTTATTATATATCTTTTATTTTTAATTTAATCCATACTTATACTAAAATCACAATTTTTTCCTATTATTTTTCTTAATTTTTATGTTAAACATAAATTATTATTATATTAATCATAAAAAGAATTATAAAAAATAATATATAATCTCATATTTTCCTAAAATATTTTTAAAACATTTTGAAACTTATTGCGTTGACATGTCAAACGATTATTTATGACACTTCTCCACCAAATACTGCACAATTTCCATATGCATATTGAAACTCATTTATTTATTATATTAATATATGGTGATCATGAACATACAAGACTTTTGGCCCAGCCTTCACTATGCACTTATTAGATGTCATATCATAATTGATGATATATTGAAAATAACTCATCTACTTCCAAGTCACCATACCAAGGGAGATGGAAGGAGATTGAAAGTTAATTTTTAGGTTGCATTGGCTAATAACTTTATGTTAATTGAAATTTTTATAATTGTAATTCAAAGATTCAGCTTTATTGTAATTCAAAGATTCAAGGGTATCATGAACCTGCGCATTTTTGGCAAAGCTCTTCTATGCAAATCACTATGGCGGGTGATTTTTGGGACAAGCTTATAGAGTCATATTATCAAATTGAAATACCTTGGGAATGAAGATATTCACTTCTGGTACAGAAATGGTCTCTCTTGGCCCACCCAAGGCTTTGCGATTTGGAGGAGCTTCCAGAAAATTCTACCTTTTTTCCACAAGAATTTCATATGGAAATTTCAAGATGGTAACAATATCATTATAGGTCTAGATGCCATTAAGAGTGTTGATCCGGATCCAAATATTAGCCCGCAGCTTCTCATGCTTCTCCACCAAAAGGGTATTTTCTTCTGGGCTCAGGTTATAGAAGGTTGGAAGAATGCCATCCCGCTATGGAAATCGGATAGAGATCTGGGCATTGATGGTGTTCTGGCTGCACAATGGAACAAGATTATTTGGAATATGAAGAATGTGGGTATTTATAAAACTGAGGACAGAGATTGTATAGAATGGCAAGTAAAGAAAGACAGGTCCAATATTCCAGTAAGAGACATATACTTATCATTGTTAGAGCAACAAAGGGAACCCTCCCAGAATATTTTTCCTTTCTCCCTATGGAAGGCCAGTTGTCCGATTAAAATCATTTTATTTTCATGGCTATTATATCATAACAAAAATCTCTCCTGGAACAATTTACAAAAAAGGAGCTGGCAGGGACCATCGATTTGCCTGATCTGCCTTGCAAATTCAGAAGATAACCTGCATATGTTTTTACACTGCCCACAAAACTTAGTTAATATGGATGAAATTGGCTTCTTTCTTTGGATTTCTTGTTGTTTCGCATATATCAATAAAAGAAGCCTTCGAATGGTGGGGCTCTCAAATACTCAACTAGCGTCCCATTCCATTGATAACTATTTGGTTCATATGGAAGTGGCGAAACAACAGAATCTTTCAAAACAGTAGAGAGGCTTTTGGAAGCATTATAGACAAGATTATTCCTTATTAATTCTCCTTCCAAAAGAACATGCCTCAGCAGAAAAATCTACAAATGGCTTCCTCTGCCCTTCAGCCGCTCTCAGTTCCAAGAGCACATTTTGATGGTGCGGCAAAGGATGGCACGTGCGCTTGTGGTGTTTACATATCTTTCTCAAAAGATCTCCAATTCTCCATTTTCTGGAATGGTGGTAAAGGGTCAAATAATATGGCAGAGGCCATGGTCCTGCATGGTCTGCTCATCTTCTGTACTTTCATGGATATTGGACCTATAAATGTATATGGGGACTCGAAAATTATCATAGATCATGTGAATGGAAAACAGAAAATAACAAATGACAGCCTTTCAATATGGCTGAACAGGATTTCATCTCTATGGAACTCTGACACTTTTCCTATTATGCATATAAAGCGCAATCAAAATGTTCAAGCGGATGCTTTGTCAAGGAAAGGGATACATGCTCCAATCGATATATGGTATCTGGTCATCACAATGGATTCCTATGCATATGAGATCCAACCTTTCTCTATGCCCGGCACATAATGCTGGCAGATTATTGGCTTCTTATATGGCCAATATTTTTGGATATACCTATCTCCTTCAGTCTTCCAAATTATCAATATCTAGATAGTCCATAATTTTGCTAAGTTGCTATGTATAAATGCTCCCTAATGATGATGATGCTCTGAACATATCCCTCAGATATCGAGGGCATAATCCGGGATATAAGATCCTCCATTTTTTGTATATATCAGTTCTATTTTTACAAAATATAAACCATATAGTGCTTTTTCTTCTGAAAAATAAAATAAATAAATAAAATTAAAAAAATTAAAATAAATAAAAAATAAATAAATAATAAATATAAATAAATATAAATAAATAAATAATAATAATAATAATAATAAATTTGGGAAATTATTTTTTATTATTTTATAGGTGTAATAATTAATGATAAGTTATTAAGGTTTTTTATTAGGAAATTAGTTATTTTGTTTTTAATAAAATGAGAATAATTAGAGAACAAGTAACTTCAAAATATCAGTGATTATTATTACATTTTTCACGGGGGAGAATCCCCACTAAAGAAGCAACATATACATTATATACGTACAATCAAATTCTTACACTTATTGCATCATCTGACGTCAACCCAGCATAGTGATTATTATTATATTATATATAACTATTTTATAAATATCATTAATAAATGGGATATAACATATTTATAAATATTACTAATGAGTTGGATATAACATATCTTCAAAAACTTAGACACAATTAGTTAAAGAACTAAATTAGTTATCAAAACATTGAAGTTAATATCTTTTCACTATAAATTTAATTTTAATATTTTACTAAATAAAATTTCAAAATATTTGTAGTTTTAATTTTTTAAATTAAAAAATTTGTAATAATTTTGAAATGTTTATTTTAATATTTTTAATCGTAAAAATAAAACTCTAAAAAATAAATAATAATAAAAAAACATATATTATAATTTATTCTTTAGAATTTAGAAATTTTAAAACAATTAATTTTTCTTTTTAAATAATAATTTTATATATGTAAATAGGATAAATGAATACTAAATATGTTATAAAAATAAATTTTTTTTTGAATTACTTATTATTATAATTCGCTTATGCGATTTTATTTTTAAAAGAATTATAATTTTAAATTAACCAAATAAATTAATTAATTAAAAAATCAAAACTATAAACAATATTCAAAAATAATTTTTTTCCAAATAAAATTTATAATATTAATATTTATGTTTTACCATTTTTAAAAGATATATAATTAATAAAAATAAATATTTAAAATATAATATTATGAAATATTCAAATTAATAATCAACTTTAACCCAACAAAAATATAATTAAATGTTTAAATAAAAATTATATATATATATGCCGCACACCTAACACTGAAAATGGGAAAACATTTGTAAATTTTCAAAAGCAATACACCTACCAATTTGAAAATCCTACAAAGAGTTGTGTTTTATATAAATACACAAGGCAAAATAGGTGCATACGGAAAAAAAATTAAAATGCCTATATGACCAAAAAAAAAAAAAAAAAATATACCCTCATACTCCGTACTAGATACCTTAACTTGCGTTGTGTGTATATTCAAATGTATATATACATGTGTGTATATTCAAATGTATATATCAGAGATATAAAACTAGAAACCATATTACATGTCTCGCTAGAATACTTGATAAAGATTCCACCCAAGAAGAAATGAGTGAAACATGGGTAAGCCCTCAATGCAATATTTTACTAATAAATTATTATCACTTTTTTTTTGCAATGTATCTATTATTTATTTATTTTATTAAAAGAAAATAATTAATTTAAGTTTATGGGTGATTTTGGATTGATGGTGATTCCGTGTGTTGTTAAGGCATCTCTAGATGTTAAGTCACATGTTCAATTCTCAATTCAATTTGGGTGTTTTTTTTGGACATGATTATGATGTAGCCTCATTGTTGCCGAATCTTTAAAAAAAAAAATTAATCTAACTCCAAGTTTATTAGGTATAAATTTGATCCCTCTTGGTATTCGATAAATGCAAAGTTAAGATGGACAAAGTTCATATATATATCTAAGATTAATAGAGTATTTAAAATTTACAATATAAAGAATATTATCAAGAATGATCAATGTCAATCTATCTTTTTCCATTTTTATTATAGCTACATGATTTTTGATGATCAACATTGTGTATATGTATAAGTCTAAGACAAATTTGATTGTTTGAAATTTACTTATCTTTACCAATTGATTGAAAGTATAAATAGTATTCGTGAGAACGATCAATGTCAATTTATCTTCTTTAGTTTTAATATAGCAATACAATTTTTAAATGATCAAAATGATGTATATTTATATGTTTGAAATGAAACTAATTATTTTAAATTTACTCAATTTCCTAAATTTATTAAAAACATAAAGAGTATTATTTATGAATATACTTCTACAGTAAAATCAATACATATATACTAAAATCAATGCATTGATTATAATCTATTTGTCAATTTTTAAATGTCTTAATTTTAATATAAATATCAACTTCTAACACATTAATTTTATTACATGTGTTAATTTATATTTCTAATGCATTGAAATTAATGTATATGTCTTTTTATTTTTATTAATTTTAGTGCATGTGTTTGTTATTGTTATTGATTTTCATGTGGTTATATTTTTATTACATATAGAAATATATAATGGTTAATTCCAATGTGGAGGTTAATTTTTATTTCTATCTCAAGGGCCAGGATTGTCTACAAAAGATATAGTTGCATTATACACTATTACTGGTTCTCCAATTTTATCTTAACAATCCCCAAGATAAATTTGTGGATGTATCTAATTTAAGATACATGTTTCATTGTTTGCCATGCAATTTTATTACCACAAGTGGCACTTACACTTAGTCAAGCTCGGTGCACCATATTCCAAAATCTCATTTGATACCTTTCTTGGTGTTTTCTCCCTCCCATGTATCCCTATTGAGTGTTTTCTCTATAAAATTAATTTGGATATAATGTAAAACAAATATTTAAAAAATATTAATGTTTAATTATGAAAATAAACTTTAATATCAGTTTTAGCCTGCAGAGGTTTGGTCTCGTGGCTAGTGGACGATGTGTTAAGTCATCTGTGCCGCTGTGTAGGTCACGAGTTCGAGTCTCGTCTTACCCGAGGGCCATTCTTGCAGGCTGGGTGGTTCCTCCTAGAGGTTATAGTGGCAGCTGGTAGGTTTCGACCCCGTGTAACGCGAATACGATACCACCGCCATTGCCAATTCCGCTAGTCAACAAAAAACAAAAAATTAATATAAGTTTTAATATAATATAAGTAAATGTAGTGTAAAGTAAATGTAATATTAATTGTTAGTATAAATACTTTTAAAAGATGTATCTAAAACTCTTATTTTAGTTATTGGTGACGTATAACCCTAACAACAATGAAGATAAATGGAAAAATTGTCAATTTTTTTCAGATCTATAGAATACTTATTAAAAACTCTGCGAAGAACAACATGCAAAATAGAAAAGAAAATAGCAGTATATAGAACAGTGTAAAACCAATGGAAGAAATTATTTTTATTATTAACATAATTATAGCAAATTACCCTTGATAGAAAGAAATACTGATATGGATTTCTAGCATCCCCCTCCGTGGGATGGGTCCTTTTGTTCCCTTGCGCTTCAACAACTTTTCTCCCTCTCTCAAAAGGTTGCAATGAGCAAAATGGAAAATGGATGTGTGAACTCAAGTGGGAGCTCAAGAGTCATAAGACAATAGCGATGAAAATGAAATGGAGAGTGAGGAGAAAACCTTTCTATTACAATAAAATGTTAGGATAGATCTAGATCTAGAAAAATAATAAAAAATTATTAGATCAATTCAAGATCTATCCATTAGGAATATTTTATTATATTTTAAAGAGGGAAATATTATTTGAAATGGTCAGACATGTTTGTTTAGTAAACTAACTCAAAAATAATGATTTATTGAGTTAATTTAAAAAATAGTTAAAGTCCCCGGATGCGGGTGACACAGGTGTCATAAATGATATACAGGCCAACTGTTAATTGTGGGTACCACCTGCTACAGAGCAGCGGGGCTCCCCAGAACCTCACCTTATGTAAAACTGAACAACAACATTACGATGGATATGGCAGTATCTGGGCATTTATGGTTTGTTCTGTTCGAAGCATGGCAAGGAATGTTATATTCAAGGTATCTTGGCTCATCCCTCTCATGGTTAGTATTCAATCCTCTTGCTCTGAGTTCTGGCTTACGAAGGTTTTGGGTGGGGAGAAGATCTCCGTTTACAAAGGCGAGCTCTGCAGGACTCAAGCTCGTTTCAGGGGTAAGCGGTTCTCACCTCCTTCTCAGACCCTCTCAGTTTGTATTTCTTGTTCTCTGGCTCAATCCTTCCGACTCTCAATTGCCTTCTTTGCTTGTTTTGTTGATTATGTGGCCCTCCCTACGCTCCTCATCATGGTCCGCCAAAGTGGCAGGAAGCGACCCAGAGGGTGTCATGGTAATGGCTCTCGACCTACAGCTAGCAGTTCTGAGAACCCTGAACAATCTCCCGTTAATCTCCCTCCCTCTCAGGCGAATGTGCATTCTCCTAGCCCTGCTCGTAGGCCAATCCCGAATAGTGCTTTCCAAACCACCCATTTTAAATTCCAAAGCAATCTCAACAGGCCTCTGATTTCTGCCCATATCACCATCATCCTCTCGGAAGAAGAAAACCAGATCCATCCTCTGGCTTGCATAGCTCCGGAGCCCTCTCAGAGCAGCGAGAAACATTTGACAGTGGGAAGCCAGGAGAAAGATTTGGTTGATCAACCAGGTCAAATTGACAGTCCAAGAATCATTCTGCCTCATATAGATATTCTCCCTGCTGCAGGGGATGGAATTTTGAATGATACTAATCACCCCATGTTAATCCCAAAGGATGATAAGGCCGGAAATGACAATCTTTGTTTGGGTAGCACATGTCCAGCAGAAGAGAAGACTCCTGGCGGGGATACGGAAGCTTAAGGCCACCTGGGTCTGTTTTGTCTCCTTTTTGTTTTTTGGCTGTCAAGCAGATGAACGCATCCAGGTTTCTTTGATTACAGTCATGATTCATTTCCATCATCTTGACGCTTTTGGTCATTTCCAGGGCAGTGGCAACGTTTCTACAGTCAGACTCGTTATGGATATCAGCTCTCTTGTACTCATGCACAGTCTTCTGATCTACTGGTCCTTCTCTGAAATGTATTTCTGTCATGTAGTTTTTTGTAGCATATATGCCCAGAATCCTTCCATTCTGGGGCAAACGTGCTGTGTAGAGAGCCCTCATGAATTCTTTTCTGAGGCCTCGATTACTTGTAAAAATATTTTTACTTTAAGTTAATAGATCTTAGTCTTTGCAGAGAAAAAAAAAATGGTTAAAGTAATTAACAAATAAAAAATTATTTATTAATTACTTTAAGGAGATATGGTTGTTATACGAGATTTATGATTGTAGACAAAAGTATCTCCCCTAGGTCGGTGGCTAACCTAGAACAACATAGAGACAAGGAACACAATGTGTTTCCTTAAAGTAAATAGATGACGAAGTAAGGCCTACCTGGAATCCTTCACACACTTCGTGCATTCTTTAGCTTGGAAGCTTCAATTCCAGCTCCGAATGCCAAAATTAGAACCTACACAGTCAGATAACACAAGCCAAGAAACTACGAGATCTATGCAGTATCATCTAAGTACTTCATTCGATAAATCAACGTGGTGTTGAAATAAGTGAAATAACAACATCACATATAGGAAAACAATGAATTCTTTGCATTAATATAAATGGAAGGAAATTACAGCCATAAGTAGCAGTTGGTCTTGTAGAAGAGCTACTCCAAGTTCTTGTCTTGTCCTTTCCTTTTCAAAATATGCACCTTTAATCACCCTAAATACATGAGATTATGACCACTCACTACAGCAACATAAGGGTAGAATCACTCTCCAAAATCCAACCCCCAACCACATAGAAGGCTAGGAATATATAGAGAAGTAGGGTAAGTTGGGAGTTCTTATCCAATTACCAATCTAGGGTAAGAGATCCACCTTTGATGGAGGGATGGGATCAAAGGATAAGTGGTGAAAACTCTAAAGTAGGGAAGGATAGGATCCAAATGTTTTATCCAAGGTAAGTAGTTGAAACAACTTTTGGAAACTCATAGAAGGGGAAGCTTCCGAAATCACGACCATTCTTCCATATTTTTAGAACGAACACAGGTGCAAAGGGGAGCAACCTGCTAGTGACCAACGCAGGCCATAGTGGAGAAACCTTTTGGTGAATGCACACTGGTACACTTACAAGGAGCATTGGTCCTCAAACTAGCTCAGATGAAGCAGTTTATGATTGAAACTCTCAGGGATGAAGGGAACATGCTTAGGGATTTGTGCAAGATGGTGACAAGGGGAATAGGATGTTGATTGATCCCATTAGGAGGCTCACTGATCGAATATGACAAAATGAACTATAACAATGGTCAAAGTGAGTTGGAGATGATTACTAAATAATGATTTAATAATTATCTGATTAGAGAAATAGTACATAAAAAAAAATAATAAATAAATAATTAGTTATTTAATTATTCATGGATGATTTAATCAAAAGGGGTTAGAAATAATCATCAAATAATAATTTAATAATTATTTTGAAAGAATAATGAATAAATAATTATTTATTTAATTATTCTTATAGGTTTTTTGGATTTTTAATTAGAAAAAATCTAAGAAAATGGTTCTCTAAATTATTTTATAAGATGAAAGTGGGTTTTAATGTGTAAAAACCCATACTACATGCTGTATTTCGATCAACCTAGTATAAAATGGATAGGTGATTATTTTTTAGGTGATAACAAATTTCCCCCCAATGTATGAGTGTTAGGAGCACATCGTATGACCAAAATACATTGTAGGTTCACTTTCACGAGACACCGAAGGGGAGCCATACAGAGAAAGAAAGAGAGAGATAGACAAAACCATTATTATAAGTGTCGGATAAGAGAAGCTATTGAAATTAAGAAATATCCTAACAATATTAATAGAGATAGTGGCCTTGAAATTAATAATAGTTGGCTCCCCTTGCTCTACAAAAGACTCTATTGAATTTTTTTCCCTTGAAATGACGAAAGTAAACATTGAAAGGAATCAACCACAGATATGATATGTTCCATAAAGACAGGAAAGGCTTATGCCAAGATTTGTTGATATAAAAGATTTAAAATTGACTTAGATGTTAATTAAATATTTAGTTTTTTATAAATTTTGAAGAAAAAGTAATTTTAAATTACAAATTCATGGATTAACTTCATATTAATTACTAATTTCATACCTTAAAATCAAAAACTCTAATTTTAAAATACATATATTATTATTAAAATATATATAATGGAATCAACAATGAAGGTGATTTTGTTTATGTCTATTATCATTACAACCATGAGGTGTATCACAATATTTTTAATGTGGACATGGGTTAAACTAGAAAGTTGAATCAAGAACTTCATATTTATATAACATGCTTTTCTAATTGAACTACACCCTTAAAGTGTTATTAAAAACATTAAAAGCAATTTCAAAATAAAAATAAAAAATATCTTATCAATGATATTCACTATTTTCTTAAGTGAAAATTATGACCTTTTGCAACTATAATTTTAAAATTCCATAAAGTTATTAACAAAAACCATAAATTAATCTTGAATTAATAAATGCTAATTACAGTAACACCTTAATGTGGACATGGATTAATCAAGGGGTGAACTAAAAACCTCATAATATTTTACATAACAGGCTTTGCCAATTGAGCTACACCCCCAAGGAATATAAACACATTAAAATCAATTTAAAAATGAAAAAATGATGATATCAATGACCCTCTTTATATTTTGAGGTGAAAATTATTACACTTTGAAACTATGATCTTAAAATTCCATAAAGTTATTAACCATGCCTTAACAATAGTGCAATAAAAAAATTTAAAACATCCAAATCAAAAAAATGGTGTTAAATTGGTGAAAATGTGAATATGGGTAAAGCTTTTCCTTATTTTTTTATATTTTCATTTTTTAGGTTTGCGTCAACATTTTCATAGTTAGCAATTATTTTTTTCTAAAAGAAAATTAGATAGAAAAGTATAGTATTACAACAGTGCATACTATTTTTTCATAAATTTTTCTATTAGTATTAGTTCTTTGAACACCTATTAACCATAAAACCCTAAATCCAAAGTGTTTCCCATTTTCACATTTTCACCCAAACCTAGCATACATTTTTCAAGGTTCAAATTGAAACGTGTTTGAAACCATCTCTTTAATAACAATAGTATTTAATTTAATATCTATATATATATATATATATATATATATATATATATATATATATATATAGGATAATTTCACTCTATTTCTATTTTTTCTCTATTTATTACTTTTTCTTTTTCTTTTTTTTCTTTTTAATGATGATTTTGTTTGTAACACCTTTTTTTTTCAACTCAATGTTTTTAAAATATTATTAAATTTAAAAAAAAAAGGTGTTATTGGTATTATCTTTTTTTGAATTAAAGATTAATTTTAAAGTTATTGTTACAATTGCACCATTTATTAAGGCCATTGTTCCCAAAAAGTTGTAACTTTAACCCTAAAAAAAAAGGGGGAGTTAAAAGAAAATAATATTATCTAATAGTATCATAAGTCTTTAACCTTATTTAATCAAAACTTTTTAATCTCTGTATTATTTTATTTTAGGGCGTGGATTAATTGTATGAATGGTGTAAATAAGCTCTCAATAGAGATATGTGGCCCCTTCACACCATGCAATTTTACCCCATGTTTTTTTGGGTCATTAAAAGGGAGATTGAATTATGGGAGAATTTAAATTATTGAAGAGATTGAATTATCAAGAAGGTTGAATTATCAGATAGTTGGAATGACCATTCTATTCAAAAGACCCTTCTATCTCAAATCATCGGTATGTTCGAATTACCATTTGGTAGGGGAATTCAAATTATGAATTGTTGGGAGAGTTCAAATTTCCATTTAATCATGAAATTAGCAAAAGTTATCATTATACTACGAATATTTGGGGGACTTCTCTTTAAGAGTAAGCAAACATAAAACTATTATAGGAATTATGTCAAGTTACAACTAATAAATATGAATGAAATCAAATTTGCATGTAATGATGATTGATGTCATTAATTAAATTAACTACAATTGAGAATCCCATGAGTGATATTTCCCAACCAACTCATATTGGAACCCTAAAAGGAAGTGGGACAACTTAAGGGACTACCAAGTAGAGGAGTGGATATCATTCTTTGGGTTGTGTAGGTTAATGGGGAAAGCGACTTGTGCAATGGAACTATTGTAGGTGGAAAATTAATTGTGAACTTGAAAATTGGGCTATGTGAAGAAAGTTAGATCTATTCATAGGTAAACTCATCCTTGTGGATTCATAGCTTTAGCATTTGGGTGGTGTTTTTCGGAATTAGAATCGATGCAATAGGGAGCATGTGGTTGTGTGGAATACCCTTCTTCTACAACAATTTAGTAGATAGTTCTCCAAAATATAAGTGTTCATGACTTGCTTATGATTATATTAAATAAATATTATTAATGTCAAGCTTATATTAGTTTCTTGTTGCTTAACTTTATTTGTAAATGTAAGTCTCATTTTAAATTTATAGCATTATGATAACTAAATGGTTTCATTATATTATATAGTCTTGAATTATAGTCCCTATGGCATGTTAATTAATCAATGGTAAGGGGTAAGATATGTATAGGAAAGGAATTCAAATCTATGGTATTCAAGTAATAAATTTATAGTAAAATGGGTGGTTCCAAGAAGTGTCTCATACCCTCACCAAAGTATAAAGGGTGTTGAGTATGTTACATATTAATAAAGTTTCTTTTTTATTAAAACATTACAACTTGTTTAAAAGCATGGCCTTAAAAAACAATCGCATTTGAACCATATCCTTAAAATTAACTTTTGAGTGAAGTAGTGCTACTATTACTACCCTATTGGAGGGGTTTAAAATTATAACTTGCTTGAAATAATGACATTAATAATCGATACTATTACAATTGAAATCTTAAAATCAACCTCCAAATCAAAAAGGGTGTTACCCATAATATATTTTCAAATTTTATTCATTTTCATGAATTTAAAATTGCAACAAATTTTAACCATGACCTAAAAGAGTGCCCATGGGGCTTTGAATTGATGGTGAATAAGTGAATTGTTTTGGAAACACTTGGTATCACATAAGATGAAGTTCAGGTGTTCTCTAGGAGAGGGAGATAATTATTCATGTGAGATAAAATGGGTATGCGTGTGAGGGAAAATGATACATGTACACCAACAATCATTGTGAAAGAGTATTTCATAAATTTATCTTAGAAATATAGATAATCTTAAAGATAGTGTTATGCAGAATTTAAGATTGTAGATAAAAGTAACTTCCCTAGACCTAGTGGACTAGTCTACAACATTAGAAGACAAAGAATTTAGATTTTTTCTTTCTAGATAAATTGAATAATGGGAAAGAAGCCTACTTCGAATTTGTTGCAAGCTTTACTTTCCTCCTTTCTTGTAAGCTCCAATCGTAGCTCCAAGTGCTTTTGGATTTAATTATCATGACACTAGTTTTGTCTGTATTAACAATCATACCCATCTTGGAGGAGAAATCCTAGAGGATTTTTAGTTTCTTGTCAATATCGTAATTTCTTCTCGCTAAAACAATAATATCGTTAGCATAAGGGAGAAGATTTGTGACTTTATTAGTGATCATGGAGCCAACACAACCTGCATCTTCCAAACACTCTTCTATCTTATTAATGTATATGCCAAAAAGGGTAAGGAATAAGATACCTTTGATTGACTCTCATATTGCATTTAATTTCATATTATCTCCAATAGTATTAATAAGTTTGAAAGAAGTTATGATATCAATGTGTTTCAAAATTTTAGCAATTTTATCAGTGGTTCCTTTAAGATAAGGAAGGAATGCTTTCTTTCTAGAGTCATGAGTCTTAGGGTTGTTGTTATCAAATTTATTGGTGGATTTTTTAAGGGCAATGAATATGTATTTTTTGCTATAACCCAAGTTTCTGAAGACTATAATCAAGTGGTTTATTTCATCATCCTTATAATCTTCTCTTGAGATCCTAAAGGCTTTAGTAACTAGAGTCTTAATTACACCAATATGTCGGGCAGGGAAGTGATGGAATCAACATGAAGGTAATTTTTTGTGTGAGTCTTCTTACGATAGAATTTATTGTCTAAATTCCCATCAAGTTTCCTAATTATTAGGATGTGCTCTAATAACTAGAGTCTTAATGACACCAATATTTTGTGTAGGGAAGTGATGGGAATCAACAAGAAGGTAATTTTTTATGTGAGTCTTCTTAAGATAGACATTATGGTCTAAATTCCCATCAGGTTTCCTAATTATTAGGATGTCAAGGAAGGTTATGCAACCATTCTCTTTAGTTTCCATAGTAAATTGAATGCCAGTAGAGAAGCTATTAAGGTGTTTTAAGAATTTTTATAGCTCTTTTTTTCCATATTGTCATATGACATTGGTTTCTTCAACAAACCTTTTCCAAATTTTAGGTTTTAACTGGTAGGTGTTAAGGGCCAAACTTAATTATTAACTATTAATAAAAGTGTGAACATTTCTATTTATAGTAATATTTTTGTTTGCATTGTGCAAAAAAATTGTCCATGTAAAATAATTATCAGAAGCATAAAGTATTAATGCGAGAGAATTAATACCTGTAATTAAATGCACAATAGTCTATTAATAATCAAGTTAATAATATTAAATGTAACAACTATTGTAGTGTGGAGTTTAAATTATTAATAAAAAAATTAATAGATATAGTATTATAAAAGTTGTCCATATAAAATAATTATCAAAAGAAAGCATTAATGATGAAGAATTAATAGTTATAATTAAATGCACAATATCCTAAAGATAGTCAAGTTAATAATAATTAAATGTAATAGCTATTGTAGTGTTGAATATAACTCACTAATTATTAACTATTAATTAAAATAGTTAATTGTTATAGTATTATAGGTTAGTAGGTTTCCTTGTAATAGCTATAGTATTATAAAAATGTAATAGTTTCAAGAAACTATTGTTGTTGTTTAATTATTACAGTTATTAATAGTTATAGTTAATTTTTTTTTTTTCATTTTCCTATTACTCTTGTGATGCTATCATTTATAGCTTCATAATTAACTCTAGACGATTATTTAATTAATAGTTATCCACTATTATTTATGCTTTCAATTATATTTTTATCGTTAATGCTTTGTGCGGAGATTTTTTCCTTCATGCAGGCACTACTAAAACAGTTGAATTGAAATAATCAATCTAAAAAATTCAAACACCTCAAACATAGGAATCTATCTACACAGTGAAAGATTTCCATACAAAGCTCTTTGCAGATCTTCAACAATAGTTTAATTGACATGAAATATTTTATGAAATTTTGGAGGGTCATGCTTTTGGCAATTGTGATGGTTTTAGAGATATTGTTTCTTGTAATAGTGCAGAGAAGTTGATTGTGAAAAGAAATTTGTTTTCTCCTCCCGCACAACCATTCACTCATATTGTGCAATTAATTTTTTAATAATTTGAATATATAGTTTAAAGCTAGATTGAGATACAATTATGTTTTTTAATGATTTGAATATATAATATCATTTATATTTTCGAAATTAAAAAACAATTTGGTTATTAATAATTTGAATATATAGCTTTATTCATGTTTTCAAAATTATATATATATATATATATATATATAGGAACGATTTTTCACGTCAAACATAAGCATAATAAAGGATAAGATATAGTGCAAAGAAGTTGATTGTGTGGAGAAATGTGTTTTCTCTACACTCCTGCACAACCATTCACTTGTTGTGCAATTAAGTTTTTAATAATTTAAATATATAGTTTAAAGCTGGAGTGAGTTACAATTACGTTTTTAATCATTTGAATATATAATTTTATTTATGTTTTCGAAATTAAAAAACATCATAAAGGATTAATAATTTCAACATATAGTTTTGTTTATGCTTTTGAAATTAAAACACAGTTATGTTTTTATATGTAATAGCTATTGTAGTATGAATTTTAACTCGTTAATTATTAACTATTAATAAAAGAAACTAATAGTTGTAGTATTATAATAGTTTTCCATGTAAAAAAAATTATTAAAAGAAAGCATAAATGATGAGGAATTAATAACCATAATAAAATACACAATAGTCTATTAATAGACAAGTTAATAATAGTTAAATCTAATAGCTATTGTAGTGCGGAGTTTAACTCATTAATTATTAACTATTAATGAAAATAGTTAATCCCTATAGCATTATAGGTTAGTAGGTTTCCTTGTAATAGTTATAGTATTATGATTAGCAATTGCACCCGATATTGCAAAGGAAACGTTGTAAGGTATAAATTCAAGAAGAATCATGACATATAAAAAATCATTGAAGATAAAAATTAGTAAACAAAATGCCATTCAAAGCTAGAAGATAAAGAGAAATCACTTATGTTATGCCAAATTTGACAGATTCTATAACCTTTCAAACATAGATTGCCTCTTAATCTTCAAAGATGGTCTTTCAAGTTCCAATAGAAAATATTTGATAGATTTTGAAAAAATAAAAGTAGTAGATGAGATAAACTAAATAAAATAATATTAATTCATCAACAATATGATAAAGAATTAAACATGAATATCTGCACAGGGTGATGATGAGAGTTAGCATGGAGGTATTGGTTAGTGTGAGTTTTTTGTGATAACTTAGAAGCAAAGTGAACCATCAAAGAGACAAGTAACAATGACATCCAGGAAGGGTAGGGATGAGCACTCTTCCAATTCCATTGTAAATTTGATATGCGAGGAAAGGTTGTTGAGGTGATGAAGAAAAGCTTGAAGGGATGGAAGCCCATGAGGCCACACTACAAAAGTGTCATCAGCAAACTTGTACCAACATTTGGGTTTATGATGCCAAGAATTAAGGACCATAGAATCGAAATGCTCCATAATGATATGTGCCACAATCAAAGATAGGGCAGACCCCATTGTCATTCTTTCTGTTTGTTCATAGAAATACCATTGTAGGAGAAGAAGGTAGAGGATAGACAAAATTTAATGAGGTTAAAGGTTTCAGGATTGACCAACTTGGATATTAATTCTAAAGCTTCAAGAACAAGCAATTTGTTAAAGAGGGAGACGACATCAAAGTTGACCAAGATTTCATTGGGGTCAAGATGAATGGATTTGGCCTTTTGGATGAAGTGGGGGGGAATCTTTAGTGAAAGAATAAGATGTGCCAAGAAAGGTTGAAGCTTGGTGGCTAGGAAGCGAGGGAGTGCATGAGTGGCGGATCCATTATCACTTGCCATGGGTCTTAAGTGGATATCATTTTTATGAATAATTGATTGCCCATAGATTCTGGGGGTCATAGGATGTTGAGAGGTGAGCCGCTTCTGAGTAAGAGGATCAATGGACAAAGATTTGATGGCTTGGATGACGAGGTTAGTGATATAATTAATATTATTTTTAGGGATCCATTTGTACGCAGAGGTTGACAAGAGCTCATGAAACTTACCTTCATAATCAGAGGAATTCATTATAATTGAAGTGTTCCCTTAATACACTTTTAAGATCAAAATTTCAAGGTTCTTGTTAATCTCTTTGATGGTAAGGAACTCCTCTTTAGACAAGTTAGGTTGTGGGGGGGGGGGGTGGGGGGGTTGGTTTCGCTTTATTTAAAATTCTCCCACATTCTTGTCTAATTTCATCCATTTCATGAGACGGAAAACCCTTAGTGATGGATTTAATGGAGCATAAAATTTCCTCTACAAGGATTCTATGGGGGGCGATAGCATAATTGAAACCTTTTTCAAGAATTTTAAGAGTGAAGATCTTAAGGTTCACCGAGGATAAATTAACAATAGTTGAGGAAAGAAAATGAGTTGCATAACTTCTAATATACACAATTAAGATGTTGCAATATTGGTCTTATCCCATATAGGGATTCTTTAAAGTCCATATAATAACAAAAGCTTAGACCATAACTTTCTTGAATATGAGAAAAACAATCAAAAGGTAACATGAATTATATCAGAAGAAAACATAACCTTGTAATGAAACTTAGATAGACAAAGCCTACTCATCATTGTTTGAGTTAAAATTAATGAAGATAGGAGGTTTGTCCTCATTAGGATTGGCCTTGGTAGTGTCTTTAGACTAGTCTATTTCTACATCACCTTATTCCTCTTCCTTCATCTTTATAGGATGTCCCTCTTCATTAAACTACTAATTTCTTACTTTAGCATTGAATTCTTCACAAGAGCATGAGGCAATTGGAGCTCATTCTCCATCGAGTTCTGCGACACATGTGATGATCATTGTTGAATTTTAAATTAAACAATAAATGTAGAAGCCTCGTTTGTGAAGTAGTGAAAGTTTATACAACCACCAGAATAAGTTAATTGAATGAACATGTAGAAAAGTAGTTATGTACAATCATAGAAACTTTGATGCAAAATGATCAGCATCGGGTATAAGATTTGATGAAAAGGCTCAACATTCAATGGGGAGTACTTCTCTAAATTCATTATATCCCTTTCATAATTTAGAGCAATATTATAGTTCACATGCAATAAGAGTTGGAAGCATTTTTCATGTTTCTGCTTGGAATATGCATTTGTCACTATGCACTGTCGAAATATGACTATGCCTTCTGAATAGTCATTTTTTTCATATTTTTTTTTCTAATTGGAAGATTAATGTTGGCACATATTTTCTCTTTTTCACTTCTTTGGGTGCATACTGTTAGTTTTCCAAATGTATTTTCTCATCACATATTGATCTGAATTTGAAACTACTTGTAAATGGTTTGCAAGGTATTCAATTCAGAAATATACATGTTTAAAAGATGTCCATGTCTTGCAGAAAAGAAACAAATGAAATTTTCAACTGTTCATGACCCATTTAAGTATAGAAGATTTATTTCCTTTTACTGTTTAACACACTAAAACGAATTTGTTCTACAAAATAAATCAACCAAAGATGCAAAAGAAGTTGATGAAGCAGTTCACCCCTCCTGGGCTACGTCTACTGGGTCCAAGGCTCCCAAATGGGCCTATCCTTGTTTTAATTAAATGCTCAAATTGAATATACATGATGGTGTGGGTGCAGGTGTTAGATTCAATCTCCCCAATCTGCCAGCAAGCTCTTCAATATCTCGATTGACTTCCCTATCTTCTCCTCTAGGCGCATCAGTCATTAAACTGGTGTTTCATTCTTTAAAAAAAAACTTTATCGACCTCATTAACAAAGGCTCATTAACAAACAATGGAGTTTTAGTGAACTCTCAAAAGTGATATGCACGTAACACAATACACATATGCCACGTTATATTGTGGTTACACCTCAGCCCCATATTCCCACTATGGCAAGTAATTCACACGCCCAAACTCCTTACGCACACATAATTACATATAACCATTATATTTCCCTTCGCTCCTTGGCCCGCTGCGAGATCGCATTGCGATGAGTGTAAGTGGAGCCTTACCGCGTACAAAGCTTGAATATATATATGTATATCCGTCGTTATATATATCTCTGCCTTTGCGTTGGGTTTGGCCGATATATGCAAGTTGGCAATCGCTCAAACAATGGGATTCTTTCCTCCGGAACCGATGTATCTATAAGCAGCGTTAATACTTCACCAATTCTGATTTTCGGCGATAGATTAAATCAACACTTCCCCGCCTCCGAAATGACGGACTCAGCGATGTGAATTTATTGTAGTTTATATTAATTCGCTCCCAATTTTGTTGGTCGACTGGACTCAGCGATATATATATGTCACAGTTTATAATGGTTCGCTCCCAAATCCAGAACTTTGCCACACTATACCTCTGTTCGGACGGAAGGCTTTGTGAACCGGCATACAAACCAACGAACAGTAAAAAGAAAACCTTCTCGACGCCGATACTGTCTTGGCCGATATAGGTCAGCGCTTCCGGATATGAATTCTCAACGGTGCCAACGCCACTTAATGAAAATTACAAGAGTTCTTGCTATACCAAGAATATATATATATGCGCCACAGTAAAAAGTCAAAGCAATATAACCATGAATGAAAGGAAAGGTGCCTTCAATGACTAATATACAGTATTATAGCGTGAGGAATCAGAACCATTCAACAATGTTAAGACGCCATACAATAATCTACGCATGCATTTTACAGAGTCATTAAATAAGAGACACCAAGAGAACAAAATTTCCAAAATAAAACTAAGGCACTCGCCCCTCTCCTCTGTCTGATGAGGGCTTCGCCGCCTCTTTATTTATAACTGAGGATAGGCCCTCTCGTCCTTATCCGATACAGAGAAAAGCATGCTTTACAGGATGATTTAAAGCTTGAAAAGCTCTGTTACAAATAGCATGATTTATTGCTAGAATTTATTCTATTTTTAACTAAGAAAGCATAGAAATTGCAGGCTAAAGGACCCCACTCCCTTGCCTGTAAATTTTTTTTTTAGATTTTTGGAATAATTTGGAAGATTTTCCCCTCTGAGTCACATGCTCCTGCATCAGACTCCTGAGGACAAAATTCTTCATGGGCTCCTATCCATGAGCTCATCTACAGATTTGCCCAATTTCTGTAGAATGTCTTCTGTAACCCAAGTAGCTTCAGTGATCGGCTGTCCCTTCCATTTCACCAGATACTAGAAATACTCTCGTGCCCTTGTCTTCTTATATACTTTCTTGTCCAGAATTCTTTCTGGCTGTAAATTCTTGGCTGTGGGTAACTGTTTTACCCAGTCAATCTCTGGAGTCTCTTGATCCTGTGTAGTATCATCTGCAGCTTCATTCTCATACTTGTACAGGTATGCAACATTAAAAATTGGTGGTATTCCCACACCAGGTGATAATTCAATCTCATAAGAATTTGCAAAGAATTTTCTCAGTATCTTGCATGGTCCAATTTTCTTGGATTTTAACTTATTATATGCTCCCTTTGGAAATCTCTCCTTTCTGAGGTGTGCTAAAGCCAAGTCTCCAACTTCAAAGTTCATTTCTCTTCTCTTCATGTCAGCTCTGGTTTTATATTGGATGTTGTTGTCCTATAGTTGTTGTTTCACCTGTTCATGTATTGCCTGCATTCTTGAAGCAAATTCTTCACCTTCTGCACTTCTCATTTCTTCTTTTCCCAAATTTCTTAATTCAGATATTCCCCTTGGGTGCATTTCGTAAACAATATGGAATGGGCTTTGTCCCGTGCTTCTGTTTGGTGAGTCATTATATGCATATTCAACTTGTGGTAACACTTGATCCCATTTCTTTGGATGCTCTGCAGTAAAGCTCCTCAAAAGATTTCCTAAACTTCTATTCACAACTTCAGTCTGTCCATCGGTTTGTGTATGATAGGCAGAACTGAAATTTAATTTAGTTCCCAGCCTCTTCCATAGTGTTCTCCAGAAATGTCCAACGAACTTTGAATCCCTGTCTGAAACAATGCTTTTGGGCAATCCATGTAATCTTACAATTTCTTTAAAAAACAAATTAGCAATATGAGAAGCATCACTAGTTTTATAACATGGAATAAAGTGTGCCATTTTTGAAAATCTGTCCACTACTAAAAAAATTGAATCATAGCCTTTTTGAGTCTTTGGCAATCCTAGCACAAAATCCATACTTACCATATCCCAAGGCCTACTGGAATTGGCAATAGAATATACAACCCTGTGTTCTGGCTCCTTCCTTTTGCATACTGACAAACTTTACAATTTCTTACATACTTCTCTACTTCAGATTTCATTTTCGGCCAGAAGTAAAATCTGTTGAGCTGTTCAAAGGTCTTTTCTCTACCAAAATGTCCTGCAAGTCCTCCACTATGCTTCTCTTTGATTAAATTCTCTCTCATTGAACAATTGGGTATGCACAGCTGATTTTTCTTAAATAACAGTCCATCTTGTATAAAATAATCCAGCCACTTGCTCCTGTCTGCCAAAACAGGATTTTCACAAGCCTCAAATGCCTCCTTAAAATCTGAATCGGTTTTATATAATTCTTTAAGAAAATCAAAACCCAACACTTGGATTTGACTTTCTTGCAGCAATACACTCCTCCTACTTAAGGCATTTGCAACTTTGTTTGACTGTCCAGTTATATGTTTCAACACAAAATGAAAGCCTTGAAGATATTCTACCCATTTAGCATGTCTCTGGCTGAATTTTGGTTGTTGCATTATAAACTGCAATGCATGGTTATCTGAGTAAAGAACAAATTCTTTCGACATTAAATAATGTCTCCACTTCTTTAGTGCCTGTACAACTGCGTAAAACTCCTTATCATAAGAAGAATACTTCCTTTTTGCATCATTTAGCTTTTCACTAAAATAAGCTATTGGTCTGTCTTCTTGGCTTAAAACTCCTCCAATTGCTTCTGCGCTGGCATCACACTTAACTTGAAAAGTTTTGTTAAAATCAGGAAGAACCAAAACAGGCTTTTCAGTTATTTTCCTCTTCAACAGCTGAAAATTTCTCTCTGCTTCAGCAGTCCACTTAAATGGTTGTTTATCTTTCTTTATGGTCTCAATAATAGGTGCATTAATCTTACTAAAATTCTTGATGAATTTTCTATAAAAACTAGCAAGACCATGAAAACTCCTTACCTCAAAAATACTCTTGGGTGAAGGCCACTCCACAATTGCTTTGATCTTTTTTGGATCCATCTTCAATCCTTCAGCTGAGATAAAAAATCCCAAGTACACTAGCTCCTCTTTCATAAATAAACACTTCTTCAGATTTAACAATAATTTTTCTTGCTGCAGCTTCTGTAGAACATAATTTAAATGCCTCAAGTGTTCCTCCTTGGATCTACTATAGACTAATATATCATCCAGATATACTATTACAAATTTACCAATGAATTCCTTAAGAACTTCATTCATAAGCCTCATGAATGTACTTGGTGCATTGGACAGCCCAAAAGGCATCACTCTCCATTCATATAATCCTTCATTGGTCTTAAAAGTGGTTTTCCATTCATCCCCTTCTCTTATCCTTATCTGATGATAGCCACTTTTAAGATCTAAATTTGAAAAATATTTTGCGCCAGACAAGCAATCCTTTAAATCTTCAATTCTGGGTAATGGAAATCTGTACCTGATTGTAATCTTATTGATGGCTCTTGAATCTGTACACATTCTCCAGCCTCCATCTTTCTTCAGCCTCAGCACCGTTGGCACTGCACAAGGACTCGGGCTTTCTTTAATCAACCCCTTGTCAAGCAATTCTTGCACCTGTTTCTTAACTTCTTCATTTTCTGCAGGAGTTATTCTATACGCTGCTTTGTTAGGTAGACTTGCTCCAGGAATCAAGTCTATATGATGACTGATTTTTCGAATTGGCGGTAACTCATTAGGCAAATCATCAACAATAATATCATAATAATTCTCCAGCATTTCTTGAATTTCAATGGGTAATTCTGAAGTTTTAGTAGAAGTCAATATTACCTTGGGCTTGCAAATTACAGCAAAGTTTACCTCATTTTCTTCAATCTGCTTCAAGTATTCCTTCCCTCCAAGCAATAGACTTTTTGGATCAGTCTTCTGTCCCAGTACATCTTCTTCTCGCAGAGGCAACAATGTATGATTAACACCATCTTTTCCAAACTTGTAGGTGTTTCTCTTCCCGTCATGTATGGCTCCTCTGTCATATTGTCAAGGCCTTCCAAGCAATATGTGACACACATCCATAGGCATCACATCACAAACAATTTTATCTTTATACTTTCCCACTTGAAATTCCACTTCACACTGTTCACTTACCAACAGTCGATGTCCCTTTTGTAACCATGACACCTTATAAGGTGTTGGATGCTTCATTGTTTTCAGCTTCAATTTCTCCACTACCTCTGTAGAGACCAAATTATCAGTGCTGCCACTATCAATGATCATCTGGAAACATTTCCCTTGGACTTTGCACACTGTCCTGAATAAAGTTTTCCTTTGTGGCGGTTCAACAGTCACCTCCTTCATTGGCTTGAGTAAGACTTTATTAACCACCAGAGATTCTCCTCTTTCTGGTGTATTTTCTTCTTCTGCTACCACTGCCGCTGGTGCTTCTTCTTCAGCTGGAGCAACAATTGCATTCCTCTGCTTTGTGTCTACATTCTTTGGGCACTCAAAAGCTCTGTGTCCCAGCTTGTTACATCTGTAACATCTTATTTCTCTGCCTCTTCCTCTGCCTCCTCTTCCTCTGGAAAAACTCCCTCTGCCTCTTGCATCACCTTCTCTGGGTGCATGCTGGGTTGAGCTACTGCTAGCTCCATCTCTAGGTGTTGTAGACCTTCCTCTACCACCTTGACTTCCTTTTCCTCTAAAAGTCCCTCTCCCTTTGGCAGACTGCTTCCTTATGAGCTTTTCCTTAGCTTTCAGTGCTATCTGATAAGCTTCCTCTACTGTTTTAGGAGACAGCAGACTTATCTCATCCTGAATGTCCATCCTGAGGCCATTCATCTATCTAGCCACCTTCTCATCTGTGTCTTGGGATTCTCCAGCTCTGATGCTTACTTTATAAAACTCTTCTGTATATTCTTTTATTGTTAAGGCTCTCTGTCTGAGATTTTGCATTTGTCTAAACAATGTTTGCTGATAATTACTTGGCAAGAACTTACCTCTTAACTTTGCTACCATTCGGCTCCAGTTCTTGATTGGCTGCTTACCAAGTCTCTTCCTTTTCGCCTGCACACCATCCCACCAGAGTGTTGCATGACCTTTCAACTTGGTGATAGCAAACTTTACTTTCTTCTCATCCTCTGTTTCCTCGTAATTGAAGAATTTCTCCATGTTGTTGATCCAATCGATCAATTCTTCTGGATTCAATCCTCCTTGATATACCGGTACTAATTGGTTCCATGGTCTGGCTGTGTATTTTAACACTGACTGAAAGAATCTCATCTCAGGAGTAACCTGTACAACTTCCTCCTCTTCAGCAGCTTCAATTTCGGGCTCACTGAAATCTCCATCATCTATATTTCTATCTGAAGTTAATGCATCCACTCTAGCTCACAGCTCTTCTACCGTTTCCATTAGTTCAGCATTTGCAGCAGGTCGTCCTCTTCCACCATGTCCTCGTCCTCTTCCAACTCTGAAAGCCATCCTTCTTCTGCTCCTGAGATTCAATTCAATGTCAGTTGTTGGCTCTGATACCACTAATGATGGCGTGGGTGCAGGCGTTAGAGTCAATCTCCCCAATCTGTCAGCAAGCTCTTCAATATCTCGATTGACTTCCCTATCTTCTCCTCTGGGCGCATCAGTCATTAAACTGGTGTTTCATTCTTTAAAAAAAAACTTTATCAGCCTCATTAACAAAGGCTCATTAACAAACAATGGTGTTTTAGTGAACTCTCAAAAGTGATATGCACGTAACAGAATACACATATGCCACGTTATATTGTGGTTACACCTCAGCCCCATATTCCCACTATGGCAAGTAATTCACACACCCAAACTCCTTACGCACACATAATTACATATAACCATTATATTTCCCTTCGCTCCTTGGCCCGCTGCGAGATCGCATTGCGATGAGTGTAAGTGGAGCCTTATCGCTTACAAAGCTTGAATATATATATATATATATATATATATATATATATTCGTCGTTATATATATCTCTGCCTTTACGTTGGGTTTGGCCGATATATGCAAGTCGGCGATCGCTCAAACAATGGGATTCTTTCCTCCGGAACCGATGTATCTATAAGCAGCGTTAATACTTCGCCAGTTCCGCTTTTCGGCGATAGATTAAATCAACACTTCCCCGCCTCCGAAACGACGGACTCAGCGATGTGAATTTATTGTAGTTTATATTAATTCGCTCCCAATTTTGTTGGTCGACTGGACTCAGCGATATATATATATATATATATATATATATATATATATATATATATATATATATATATATATATATATATATGTCACAGTTTATAATGGTTCGCTCCCAAATCCAGAACTTTGCCACACTATACCTCTGTTCGGACGGAAGGCTTTGTGAACCGGCATACAAACCAACGAACAGTAAAAAGAAAACCTTCTCGACGCTGATACTGTCTTGGCTGATATAGGTCAGCGCTTCAAGATTTGAATTCTCAATGGTGCCAACGCCACTTAATGAAAATTACAAGAGTTCTTGCTATACCAAGAATATATATATGCGCCACAGTAAAAAGTCAAAGCAATATAACCATGAATGAAAGGAAAGGTGCCTTCAATGACTAATATACAGTATTATAGCGTGAGGAATCAGAACCATTCAACAATGTTAAGACGCCATACAATAATCTACGCATGCATTTTACAGAGTCATTAAATAAGAGACACCAAGAGAACAAAATTTCCAAAATAAAACTAAGGCACTCGCCCCTCTCCTCTGTCTGATGAGGGCTTCGCCGCCTCTTTATTTATAACTGAGGATAGGCCCTCTCGTCCTTATCCGATACAGAGAAAAGCATGCTTTACAGGATGATTTAAAGCTTGAAAATCTTTGTTACAAATAGCATGATTTATTGCTAGAATTTATTCTATTTTTAACTAAGAAAGCATAGAAATTGCAGGCTAAAGGACCCCACTCCCTTGCCTGTAAATTTTTTTTTTAGATTTTTGGAATAATTTGGAAGATTTTTCCCTCTGAGTCACATTCTCCCGCATCAATATAGCTGAATAGAAGCATCTACAGGTGGAATAGATGGTAAAAACGGATTCAGAACACTTGAATCCTTCAGGATTGACTACTGGTTCACCTCAAATGGGTACCTGCAACCCAATACAGTCTTCCCAATACTGGGCCCTGGTGGCTCCTAGAACTTCAACGGCTCCAAAACCTCTGCAAATGACGTCAGAATGCTATCAGACCTGTGCCGTTGGCTTCAGAAGGTCGAAAATACCCAAAATCAAAAAAAAAAAATCGTCCAAAACCACCTTTCCTAGCCAAAGTTATGGCCATTTACTCCCAACTGCCAGCTTGGCCTAAAATCACTCCAGCTAAAACTGGCTAACTGCCAGATAACCCCGCTAAATATGGGGCGGCCGCCAAATTTGGCGCCACCGCCAACAGATCCGCTAAATCTGCCATAACCGCCGGCTAACTGCAGTTTAACTCCGCATGTGACCGCAAATTTCGGGTTGGCTGTTTGCATGGGATTCCGTGCCAACGGTTAAGTCCTGGCGCCGAGTTCTTGGCCTGAGGTCACGTGGTATGGGGGGCTGGCCCCCTTGGGGCCCCGCCAAAACAAATTCAAACTTTAAATAAAGTTCTCCCCGCCCATTTTTCATGACTCACGCCATTGGCGCAACGGTAAAACGTTGCATTTGCTCCGGTTAGCTCTCGGGTTCAAACCACAGACCTTGCCACATACTTTTAAAACATGCGCACTGATGTCACCCTTGGCCACGTGGCAGCCATTGATTTGCTGCCCAAAAGGAATATTCCTTGGAATATTCCAAGGAATATTTTATGGAATATTCCAAGGAATATTCTGTGGAATATTCTTTTTTTAAATTTTTTTTTGAAAAATTCAAAAATTAAGGGTTATTGGGCGATTTTGTTTTTGGCATAACTTTCTCATATGACGACCGCTTTTCGAACCATTTGCGGCGCCGGAATTAGGAAGACGAGCTCTATCCAGTCATTTGGGTTTGAACTAGTTCTAAGTATTTTAAATTTTGAGCATTTTATGACACTTGGGACATGAGCCCCTAATCACATATACATTTCTATTCGTGAGATTGGTTTGTAATGAAATGGAAGGCTTCTGAATCCCCCAGGCACTCCACATTTTCCTTCCATGTGTTAACATTTTTGAGATAGGTACACTGTGGAGTGGAGTGATTTTTATGCCACAAGTATCAAGTAGGAAAACCTCGAGGGTGAGACACTTCTCGCTCTACATGTAAAATGGATCTAATTTTTATCACTCAATCTTTCTCTCCATTATTCTTATTTCATTTTCCGTGTAATTATGGAAAATTAATTTGATGCAGCTTTTATCTCTTCTACTGCCAAGAGTTGTGGTAATTGCAACAACAACTATCTCCCTGAAGCCCTGGTGTTTGGAGCACAAGCTTCTTCTGTTTAGTTCAAGCAATTGGAACACAAGCTTCTTCTATTTAGTTTAAGCAATTTTTCATGAGTATATGTTATAGTTGAAGGGATGTTCTATTTATTGTTGCTAATGGAAGTTTTGGAAATTTTATTTAGGAACATATTGTTCTATGGGTATCTTTTAGTTTTTCCAAAGGGTAATGATCAATAAATCATATTTCTTGATTTTGCTAAGTTCACTATTTTAAAATGCTTCTGGAAAATTCTAGTTGTTGAGTTGAGGCTTTTGTGATCCATATCAAGTTTATGAGAAAATTCTTTGGCGTAAATCACATAATCTTACATTTGTCGACGTGTTTCGAACCAACCAATGTGGTTCATCGTCAGGGCAAGTTGAAGAATCAGATCTAGGCTGCAAGTTAAATAGTTAGAGTAGGACCTTCAACGACTATATTTGACCAGGAAATGGCTAAATTGACCCACTAACGGCTATTCTTGACTTGGAAACGGCTAGCAGGATAGGAACACCTTAATTAAAAAATAAAATAGGTTAAAGTTAAATTCAGATTCAGTTAAAAAAACAATTAGTGGGTCAATTTAGCCATTGCCTAGTCAAATATAGCCGTTGAAGGTCCTGCTCTAACTATTTAACTTGCAGCCTAGATCTGATTCTTCAACTTGTCCTGACAATGAACCACATTGGTTGGTTCGAAACGCGTCGACAAATGTAATATTATGTGATTTACGCTGAAGAATTTTCTCATAAACTTGAAATTCTAGTTCTCCAATTTCACGAATCAATGTGAGTCCACAACGGTGTAGCACTACTTCTTATTCAAGTGGGCCAAATACCTACTCTCAAGTTATAACATCTTCAATTCAAACTGGAAATCCAAAATTGCAACCTTTAACATCTTCTGGCGAGCTAGCTACTTCTAGCTAAAGGTCTTCCACACTTCCAGCAAAATCCCCAACAACAACATTACAAATGTCTAACACAAACCCCCGTGATCACTTATCATCAACAGGAAGAGGTGGATATTCAACACAAAAAATAAGGCATGGTTTCTCCTCGTCTCCAAAGATACGTCCATGGAAGTCTGGTATTCTTGATTCTGTTGAAATTTGGTACCGGAGGACAGGTGGTTCCCTAAGGCTTTGATCTTTGGCCTAGGGAAAAGTGTCCAAAAGAATTTAATTTTTCTCCTAAAGTGACTTTATAATTTTTATAAAGTCAAATCTAATTTAAAAGTGACTTTAAGTGATAAAGTTACTAAAGTCTAATTTTAAAGTGACTTTAATAAATTCAATGTAAAATTAGAAAGGAAAAGTGACTTTGGACATAAATGACTAAGTGGGTCTTTATTAAAGTGGGGTGAATTAAAAATACAAAGTGAGATTTAAATGAGCATTTAATCTCAGCCCTAGATCTCAATCTGATTCAGCCATTGGATTTAGGGATTCCCCAAAAGTCACATAGGGTTAGATTAAATGAGGGAATGGAGAAAAAGGTCATTAATTCTTTCATGAGCAGATTGAGAGAAAGAGAGCAAGAGAGCAAGGGAGATTTATGGACAGTGAGGAGAAGGAGGCAGCAGCTTGGCACACATTCCAAGGCAGCGTTTCAACAAGTCTGTACAGCTAAGTTAGCACACAGTGAAAAGAAAATTTTGGGCACGATTTTCTAGAAAGGTCGTACAACAGTTTTGGTTCAGATTCCAAGGAGGCCATACAGCAAGTTAGCATAGAAATCGAGTAGAAAATCTGAAGTTTGCTAGCACGTTTTTCAAGGGAGGTCTTACAACAAGTGGTTGTACCTTGGCACGCTTTTCTAGGCAGTCCGAACAGCAGCATTTAAGGCTGAAATTTGGGCACAAAAATCGAGGAGGCCATACAACATTTATTGTTGTTCTATTTTGCTGTTTGCAAGTTTTTTCCAGTTGGTTGTGAGGCACGAAAAACGAGATAAGTTGTAAAAGTTTGCTTGCTAATTTTTTTGTTGAATATTTCTCTGACTGTAAAAAGCATTTTCCATAAATAAGAAGGAGCTTTCGAACTGGTTTTCCCCAAGAGTTGTAGGGGGTTTTTCCAGGGTCACCTTGACCAAAAATCACTGTGTTTAAATGTGTTGAATGGCTGTCTGTATGTGCCGATATTTATTTCTGCATTTTCAGCATTTTGTAATATTTCCAGAATTTGTGTTTTCAGCAAAATTTATTTTCCAGTTGTTGAATGTATGGATATGGGAAAGGGAATTTAACTATTTTGGAGAAATAAGGTGAAACTGAAATCCGGGGTGGGAAATGAGAAATTTCTACAGATTCCCCCTTGAACCACCTCCAAATCTACTCATAACATTATCTAATCTGTAAACATCTTGCTCAAGGAGGTTGTGTCCAGCCTCAAGCCATGGAGAAGAAACTAGAAATAGACCTAGGGGACAATCTGTATCTCCAAGAATTTATATGCTGGCGAACTCATCGAATAAGTATGATTCTTATCGTTTAAGCTCTTATAGTAAGAGCTCTATCGTTTCATCATGCGAAGATGAGATAGATTCTATTTACACTAAAAACGCACTACATCAACAAGTAATAAGAAAGAAAGTATCAAATGCAAATATTGAGGCTTAGTCAACCTCAAAAATCAAGTAAAACCATCAGCAACAAATGTTTCCAGTTGCTCTACATCTACATATAAAATACATTTAACTACATAAAAAATATATATTATTACCCGATCCAAACATTATTAACACAGATTTTATATCACATCTGTAGACTTATAACGTAGCACAAAGGTTGACATTGATTACTAGATTTAAAGAGGTTAACATTTTTCATCATATTGGCACTTTAGATTGCTGCATATCCATAACTTGTTTATTGATGGGTGGTCATCTGGCCCTAGGCTCTGGAACTCTCGGGCACCACTTGGATTTGCCAAAAGCATTGATCTATTGGCTTTGGACTGCACGGTCAGCTTTGATTTAGGGTTCCTTTCGATAACCACCTGACCTAACCTCGTCCTCAGTACTCCATTTGTGTTTCTCGTTCAGGAATGGTTTCTCTTTGCAAGTCTTTATAGATATCACATTTAGTTGTTATTTTTAATCTCGTTTCAAAAATTGGTTGTCCCCAAAACCTTTTTTAAAGTTAAATTACAACTGTTTGCAACCATAATGTTAAAAACCCAATAATGTTGTGAACAAAAATATAAAATTTAGCCCTACATTGAAAGGTGATGCTAGCAGTACCACCACTTTTTCAAGGTTAAAATTAGCACATTGACCTTAGTTGTAACTAACATTGTTGCAACCAAAACCCTAAAATCGATTTTCAAATTGAAAAGTGATGCTACGAGTAGCACCCTATTTTGGAAGGCTTAAAATTGGAAATTATTAAAACAATGGTCATAAAATACATTACTTCTAATTCAAAAGTTAAAAAATAACATAATAAATATTACCTCTATATCAAAAAATAATACAACTAATAACATATTTTCCCATATTAAAATTGCAACTTATTTAAAACTATGTAATTAATATTATTATAACTGAAATATTTAGATCAACTCTCGAACAAAAAAAATTGCTATTGATAAATCCCTTTGTAAAATTTAAAATTGCATATGCTCAATACTAAATGACATAATACAACTAATAACATTTTTCCTCATATTAAAATAGTAACTTATTTAAAACTATGTAATTAATATTATTATAACCGAAATATTCAGATCAACTCTGGAACCAAAAAAAAATGTGCTATTGATAAATCCCTTTTAAAATTTAAAAGGGCATGGGCTCAATACTAAATGACATATTTTGATAGTTATTGTTTCATGAGTAAATGAAAGAAATCCTGAGACACATTTCATTCCATTACAATCTTGAAGCTCGTAATTGTGAGTGAGTGGAATGATATAATATGAGAATACCATTTTTATTTGTATGAATAATGAGTTTCATTATTTTATTATGTTAAAAATTGGTTTTTATAAATAAACAAAAATCCATTACAATCTTGAAGCTCGTAATTGTGAGTGAGTGGAATGATATAATATGAGAATACCATTTTTATTTGTATGAATAATGAGTTTCATTATTTTATTATGTTAAAAATTGGTTTTTATAAATAAACAAAAAAAAATTAGGGAAAAGTATTGTAATTTTTATTATTAAAGAAAATTACATGTTGTAAATGCTATAGGCATATACATAAAAATGATTATGGTCATCTGTGAGTTGTTTTATAGTTATATGGAACTTATACAAAAAAACTCACAATATTATTTACATATTTAAAATTTCACCTATGGTGATCGCTGATCTGTAAGCAAAAATTAACACAAAAATAGAGATAAGTTAGGGCCTGTAAGCCCTATAGATCCTGGTCCATGTATGGTCTATGGTAATACCGATAGATGTGCTCAAGGTAATGCTCCCTGATCAGCCATTCCCCTCTAGGATGATTCGTTGCCTCTTGTGGTTTTTACAATTTATTATGAAGAGGAAATGTGTAATTTATTTTATATTTAATATAGAGTTAACATATAATTTTATAAATGATATTTCAATGTTAATCAGAAATAAAATATTTGAATGTTTCTTTTAAGTAAAATAATTTTATATTAACTTTTGATAAGAGATGTTTGAAAATGGAAAATATATATCTATATATATATTTTACTAATAAGTTCTTTCTATTTCACATGATGAAGAAAAGGTGTAATTCATTCAATGCTTAATATTGAATTGACACATGACATTTAAACAATATTTTAAAGTGAGCCATAAATAAAATATTTTAATGTCCATATTAAGTAAAATATCTCAATTAGAGAGAGAACCCCACAATTGAAAATAAAAGAAAATATTATTGTGTCAAAAAAACATTTTATATAGCCTAGTTTGATTATGTTGAAATGTGCTCTATATAGCCTATTATGAGGGAGATGTGCACTTCCTTTCATGTTCAACATAAAGTTGAAATGTGACATTTAAATTAAATATTAATAACAAAAAATGTGTCATAAATAAACTATCTTCATATCAAGCTTAAATAAAATAATTTATATAAAAAAAATATAAAATAATTGAAAAGGGAAAAATTATTATTTTATTTATAGAAATTTTCTACTTCTCAATATAAAAAAAAAAAAAAAATGTGTAATTCCTTAAATGCTAATAATATTAATATGTAATATTTAAAAAAATATTAAACAAAAACTAAAAAAAATAAAACCATTTAATTGTAAATTAAATATTTCAATATTTACCTTAAATAAACTTTTTGAAATTATATAACCTCTCCGAATTTATATCTACCTTAAATAAACTCTCTCTAACTTCAATTTTAAAAATATTTGAAAACAGATAACCTATCTCTAACTTTAAAAAAATAATTAAAAGTATATATAATCTCTCCAATTTTCCATTTGAGATAAAAAAATATCAAATCCAAAAAATATATATACATTTTTCCCTTACATTAAAACACCCAATCCCTTTTTAACAAGCTAAAATTAACAATAAATCTAATGCATAAATATTTTAGTGTTAAAACCTTAGCATAAATAAAATAGTATAATAATTTATTTTTATATAATGTCAAAAAGAATCCGTATATTTATTTTTATATAATTAAATCCGTATATGCTTGGTGGTTAGAATCTACCAAGTGGGTCATTAATACTCCTTACCAAATACCACCTTAAATTAATTGTACGGAGAAAACACGCATTTATGATTGGAGCTCTGACACCAATCATAATAATATGTTGGTTTGGTGAGATTCTAAGGGTTTTCCAATTTGATAGGGTCAAGGATGTGTACCATTCATTCAGAGAGGGTAGGTCTTTCATCCTTAGTTGTCATTAACATTTTCAAAAAAATGAAGTGGTAGAGAAATGGTCTTGAGAGGGACATGCCATGATCACATAGGGAACATATGGAAACTATTGTTTATAATACTTTGCTTTTCAAGGTTATTTTATAATAATTATATAAAATTTGAATATTTAAAGAAGTTTAATAAGTTTGAAAGGATGTATTATAAGGCTTCACATTGAGTTTTCAAGGTTATTTTATAATAATTATATAAAATTTGAATATTTAAAGAAGTTTAATAAGTTTGAAAGGATGTATTATAAGGCTTCACATTGGGTTCATGTTCGTTATGTTTTAGGTTCAAGAGAAAATAAAAAGATGGAGTTGATAGCTTTTTTCTTTTCTTTTTGTTGTGTTCCTTCACATTGCTTTTTTTTTTTTTTTGGGGCATTGGTAAGCTGGAGACTTAAAAGTTGTATTTTATTAGGGAAAAAATTTAAATAATTTAAAATTAGTGAATTTGTATTATTTTCTCAATGGAACATGGTTATTTTTCTCATATTTTGAGAGATTTTATTTAACTTGTAGTTTATTTAAATTGTAAATATTTTTTTTAACGTTGTTGCTTTGATTCTCAATGATATTTTTCAAAAAATGTTATTTAATCTAAGATGTGATTTGCAAGGTTGTAATGTAATGGTTATATCTTTGTTGTGTTGAGTTGAAAAGACTTCAGTTTTCATGCTAGAATGTTTTGGTACAAGGTAGGAATGAACGTGTGAGACTAACAATTAAAGCTCTCAGACTATTTTTTGAATAATGTTCTAGGACTAGTGATGTTTAGACATGTATATGTCTATAACAGTCTTATTTCTATCATTGTTAGGGATATTTGTCACTTGTATATTATCTTTTTGGAATATAAAGGATTTTTTCTATCGAACGAAAAGTTTGAAAGGAATGTCTTCAAAATGTTTAGTAATGATTATAATAATAGCAGTTTAATTTTAAGGTCATTAGTAAGCCAAATATCAAATTGGTGCAAGAGATTCCTTTATTTGTGAGATAAGAGACTCATCTCCCCACAATCATTTGATTATTAAATTTTATGAAGGTGTATATACTCTAATGCTTTGGATTTGAACCTATATGTGAGTGCACTTTAAAAGAGAAGATACTTTTCTTTTCTTTTTTAATTAAAGAAGGATTCCAAAATTATATATGTAGAGAGAGAGATTATATTTTGATATTTTTTTGGGTGAAATATCAAAACTAAGATTTTATTAAATTTATTTGAGTGGTTGATTTTGATTTGATGATTTGGAATCCTAGAACTTTTATAATCTTTTTTTATCATTAAAAACCATATATTTGATCAAAAATTTGCATGAAAGTTCAACTTTTCATTACTAAAACAGTAGTAGTTTTGTGTTTTTGTGTTAACAATTTGATGAAAGCAATGAACATGTTAAGCTATCTGTCATATATTAAAAACAAATATGCATATTCTTCACCACTTATTTATAAGGATAACATATATTATTGTGTGTGTGTATATAAGATCCTTGATTCTTATGAAGTGATGGTATATCACTTGTTTATAGAGAGATGCACCACTCATTCATAGGGATAACATATACTATTATTTAGATGTATATAACATTCTCATTTCACATGGTATGAAAGTAGGCTAATTGTTACATGGAGCAAAATAACAATAGTACATAAATTGTTATGAATTTATAGATATATTTTCCTTCATCCTGAAATTACTTAGAAAAAAAAATCCAATATATTTTTTCCTAAGGAGAAAATTTTAGTGATTTTATTAAAAGAAACAAAATACATTTTTAGATGTTGATATCTCAATGATTCCAAATACTATCGAATGAAAAAAAAAAAAAAAAAACATAAAAGTCAACTAAATTTGTCCTAAACATAAGTCTATCAATAAACAAAAAAGATCCATAGTGTAAGTATCTTGCAAATATAATCCTTTGTAGATGATAAATGTATGAAATATAAAAAATGGGAATCTATAGATGAGGTTGTAAAAATTTCTCTAAATCATAAAAAAGGAAGAATAAATAGAGTTTAGTCTAGCTGGAGTCATGAGGCATGAAAATATTCAGAAGTGGAGTCTTAAGATTTTTCTTGTATCTCCTAGTTTACTTTGTCTAGTGCCAATTTGTCTTTTGATAGGGCATCCTCTTCTTTGTTCCTTTCCCCATAGACATGCTCAAAAGATATTAGTCTGAAAAAAGCAGTGAAAAGCTTTATGTTGTAGAAGAAAGGATGAAGAGAGTAATTTTGGAGTTCATAGTTATCGTTCATCCAATACATGACTAGTTGGGAGTCTCCAAATATTTGAATCAATTAAATTCCCTTCTCCTTTATTAGATGAAAAAGGAGTTTTAAAATCATGTGTTCAACAAAATTATTTCATGATGGACCCAGCCTAATTGCGAAATATATGAGTGCAAGGTATGAGTATGAGGATAATAAATGGGTGATCCCTCCAACGCCCCTTCATAAATGGAGATCCTAGTGCCACACTGTCGAAAAATGCCCATGGAAAATTTTGGTTTATCTACAAATCAAGCAATGGTTAAGGAGGGGGAGTATGATCTACACTTGGTTAAGCTTTCATAATTGCCAAAATTTGAATAATAATGTGAAGAGGAGAGGGGAATTTTCCTTTGAAAATGGCATGGTTTCAAGACAACCAAATGCCCCAAGATATAAGAGAGGAAGAGCCATAATTTTTTTTGTTGTGGAACAAAAAATTAATTTTGTAAAGTAATCTGAATAGAATCCCCATGCCACTGAATAGTGATCCTCATCTAAGCCTTCTAATTTTTTTTCCACGCTTCTTTAGAAAATCGACAAGAAAGCACAAGATGGAGGTTTGTTTCTTCCTCCTGGGGAGGACAAATAATATCTCCCTAGACCATGAAAAGATCTCTTTTGTAGAAAAACCCAAGTGAAAACTTTATTTTCTATCAAGAGTTACATGAAAATTTTTTACTTAGTTAGGCATCTTAGCTTTTGAACCATTTTTATGCACCATGGGACTAGACCAAGGTCTACATCTCGGGCAAGAGTAATATATCAAAATTTTGTATCATAACCACCAAAAGGGTTTAGAGATCAAATAATTTGTTTAGCATGATCATTCACGTAGAAGACAAAGGATTTTTGGATGGATTAGATATATGAGTCCCAAACATGAGCAATGTCACCATCAAGGTTTAGGTCCTTTCTAGAGAACCAAAAAGTGAGCTCGAAGATATGATTGTGTCTCATTTCCTGATTTACAAAGAAGCAAGAATCATTGTTAATTCTTTAAATGAGTAATGGAAGGAGGATATGTTGGTTCTAACACCTAATCCAAGGGTCTTACTAATGAGAATTCGAGATCCATGTCCTATATACCAAATCAACCATCTACCAATGAGAGGGAAATATTCAATAATGGCTTTCCATATGATATATCCATTTGATGGTTTTTTTTCGGGATCCCTTTTCCAATCCAAAATAGAGATATGTGGGAACTCTTTAGCCTTGATTACCTGGTCCCAAAATTCATAACCATGGATAAGTCTCCAAACACTTCGTAATTAGGGATTTTGAGAATAACAATGTTCTTCAAATCTAAACCCCCCAATACCTTTAGCTTGGTCAACTGTAACAATAATTGGTTTGTGGTCCTCACAACCTACCCAAAGAAACCTAAATGATAATTGTTAAATTTTCCCTGGAATTCCTTTTTGGGCCCATGTCACGGAGGTCAAATATATTGAGATTACTTCAAGAAAAACTCTAACCAAAACCAAACATCCAAACCATGAGAGCCAAATAAACACAAAACATAAATTTTCCTTTCAACTCTTTCTATAATCCAAAACCAATCATTCTTTTAATAATCATTTGGCTTTAGATAGAATACTAGATATTTGAATCTAGAGTTGATATCCTAGCCAGAATGGAGAGAAATCCTGAGATATACATATTGTCTAGATTAGATATGCCACATAAAAATATGGCAAATTTGTTATTGTTGATACACATGCTAGTATAATTGCAGAAGGGAGAGATAAGGACCTCTAAGTGCTCAATGCTTTGAATGTTCCCTTCTTAGAAGATTAGGTTGTCATCAACAAAAAACAAGTGGGAGATAGAAGCAGTAGAATTGATGGTTATAATTTTTATCAATGTTATGTTCAAAGAATCCCTTCTCAAGCAGTCGGGCCTCTTAGCCACTAGATAGAAGAGAAGGGGATAAATTGAACGCCCTTATATGGGGCCTCTCACTACATTAAAGAATAAGGTCATTGATTCGTTAGTAAGAACAAAGGAAGTGAAGAATATGTAGGTCATAGTCCATGAAAAAAATTGATAATAGAATCCTATATGAATCAAGAGCAATTAGCTGTAGAGCCACCTAAATCTATCAAAGGCCTTCGATAGAGTCAAATGGCTTTATATCCAATTTCTCTTAATTCATTTGAGCTTCTATTCTTTGCATTAAAAATGAGGTGGTTGATTCATTAATAAGAATAACAAAGCAAGTGAAGGATATGCATCTCATAATCTATGAAACAAATTGATAATAGAAGCCTAAATGAATCAAGAACAATCAGATTTAAAGCCACCTAACTCTATTGAAGGCCTTCGATAGATCTACCTTAAAAACTATTTCTTGGGCTATCAAAATGTATAGAATGGAGCCCTTCCTTAGCCATACCAAAAACTCTGCATATTTTTCTCCCCCTTAGGAAGTTGAATTGATTGGGGGGGGGAGGATAATGAATAAATCATTATTTATTTATAAAATAAAAAATATTTAATGACAAAAAAACACAAAATGTGATGCAAAATGCAACATTGATGTTATCTTAACAATATACACGACACTAAGATGAATTATGTTGCTAATTCCAATGGCAATTTGATCCTAGAGTAAATCGACGATGTTAGGTTTGACATTAGAGTAGAATGATGATGTTAGTATGATGTGCAGTTAACACCCATGTGTCATTTTAACCCACGAAAAATGACACAAAGTGACATTTATAGCACAACAACAACACAAAAACAATGTAACTACAATATCCCCAATTACATCTTACATCTACAAAAATAGAAATAACAAAGGGAAGTGACATAAATTACAACACATGATAAACTTAATTTAGTAGTGTGTTGATGTGTTCTACTTATCAATATTTTTCCAATAGTCCAAATAACACCTTAATTAGAATTTGTATGAGTGAAAAATATGTCGACATATCTTTCACCACTAAAGTACCAAGTGGATGCCACATTAGCTTCCATCATTGGCACATGTAGAGTTAGGTATGTTTGGGCTTTCAAGAATATTCTAGAAGGTTCAAAGATTGAATCCTAATTGAAATTTCAGACTTGCAAAAACGTTAATTCTACCTTTAATAGCTATTAACACGTGTTAAACATTGAATTACAACAACAACAAAAAAAAACTTCCAATCTTATTACATTTAAATTAGTTATTCCATAATTACAATTTCAAAATGTCTATTTTACTTTATAGTGAATCAATCTCTATTATATCCCTTATTATAAATTAAACAATAAAAAATAAAATACAATTCTCATTTCTCACTAAAATCTTTTACAATAATTTTTATCATATATCTCTTATTTTTATTTTGATCATACTTATTCTAAAATTACAATTTTTCCCTATTTTTCTCACTTAATTTTTATGTTAAACATAAATTATTATTATATTAATCATAAATAATCATAAAAAATAATATATAATCTCATATTTTCCTAAAATATTTTGAAACTTATTGTGTTGACATGTCAAACGATTATTTATGAAAACTAATTTATTCATTATATTAATATATGGTGATCATGATCATACAAGACTTTTGGCTCAACTATGCACTTATTAGATGTCATATCATAATTGATTATATATTGAAAATAACTCATATACTTCCAAGTCACCATAACAATGGAGATGGGAGGAGATTGAAGGTTAATTTTTAGGTTGCATAGGCTAACAACTCTATGTTAATTGAAATTTTTATAAATTGTAATTCAAAGATTCAGCTTTACTATAAATTGCAGTTGGGAAATTATTATTTTTATTGGTTTATACGGTGGGAAATTATTTTTTGATTAGTTTATACGGTGTAATAATTAATGATGGGTTATTAAGGTATTATTAATAGGAAAGAAGTTCGTATTTTTAAATAAAATGAGAATAATTAGAGAATTAGTATCTTCAAAATATCACTTATTATTATATATTATATATAACTATTTTATAAATATTATTAATGAATGGGATATAACATATCTTCAAAGACTTAGACACAGGTATCACTTATTATTATATATTATATATAACTATTTTATAAATATTATTAATGAATTGGATATAACATATCTTCAAAGACTTAGACACAGGTATCACTTATTATTATATATTATATATAACTATTTTATAAATATTATTAATGAATTGGATATAACATATCTTCAAAGACTTAGACACAGGTAGTTAAAGAAATAAATTAGTTATCAAAATATTGGAGTTAATATCTTTTCACTATAAATTTAATTTAAAAAAAAAACTGATTTTTTATTAAATAAATTTCAAAATATTTATCGTTTTGATATTTTCAATTAAAAAATTTATAATACTTTTTAGAAATTTTTATTTTAATATTTTTAAGTATAAAAATAAACCTCTAAAAAATAAATAATAATAATAAAACATATATTATAATTTATTCTTTAACATTCAGAAATTTAAAAATAATTAAAAAAAAATTAAAAATTCATAATTTTATATATGTAAACAGGATAAAGGAATATTATAAAATTAAAAAAATTTGACTTAATTATTATTATAATTGACTTATGTGATTTTATTTTTAAAAAAATTATAATTTTAAATTAACAAAATAAATTAATTAATTCAAAAATTCAAAACTATAAGCAACATTCAAAAGTACTTTTTTCAAATAAAATTGTATAATATTAATATTTGAGTTTTACAATTTTTAATATATAGAGAATTAATAAAAATAAATATTTAAAATATAATATTATGAAATATTTAAATTGATAATTAACTTTAACCTAACAAAAACATAATTAAATGTTTAAATAAAAATTAATTAATTAATTAACTAACTAATTAACTATATATAAAATAAAGCGCCGCACACCTAACATTGAAAATGGGAAAATATTTGTAGATTTTCAAAAAAAAAAATACACTACCAATTTGAAAATCCTAGTTCTTTTATATAAATACACAAGGAAATATAGGTGCCGACGAAAAAAAAAAAAAAAACATATATGGCAGAAAAAAAGGGGTACCCTCATACTCCGAACTAGATACCTTAGCTTGCATTGTGTATATTCAAACACGTGAAATATTTTATGTATATATATCAGAGATATAAAACACGTGAAATATTTTATGTATATATATCAGAGATATAAAATTAGAAACCATATTACATGTCTCGCTGGAAAACACACTAGATAAAGATTCCACCCCGGAAGAAATGAGTGAAACATGGGAAAGCCCTAAATGCAACAACTTACTAATATATTATTATCATTTTTATTTGCAATACAATTACTTGAAATGTTGGGTGGTCAATGTATGTATTATTTATTTATTTTATTAATATAAAATAATTAATTTAGGTTTATGTATTATTTATTTATTTTATTAAGATAAAATAATTAATTTAGGTCTATGGGTCTTAGATAAATGGTGATTGGGTGTGTTGTTAAGGCACCTTTAGATGTTAAGTCATGTGTTTAATTCCCAATTTGATTTGGATGTAATTTTTGGACATGATAATGATGAAGCCTCATTGATGCCGAATCTAAAAAAATAATAATTAATCTAACTCCAAGTTTATTAGGTTTAAATTTGATCTCTCTTGGTGTTTGATAAATGCAAAGTTAAGATGGACCAAGTTCATTCCAGTTGTAAATAGTCAAAAAAAAATTGTAAATGGTCAATATTATATACATGTATATATCTAAGATTAATCTGAGTATTTAAAATTTATAATATAAAGAATATTATCAAGAATGATCAATATCAATCTATCTTATTCCATTTTTATTATAGCTACATGATTTTTGATGATCAACATTATGTATATGTATAAGTCTAAGACGAATTTGATTGCTTGAAATTTACTTACCTCTACCAATTGATTGAAAGTATAAATAGTATTCTTGAGAACAATCAATGTCAATTCATCTTCTTTAGTTTTAGTATAGCAATACAATTTTTAAATGATCAAAATTATGTATATTTATATGTTTGAGATAAATCTAATCATTTTAAATTTACTCAATTTCCTAAATTTATTAAGAACATAAAAAGTATTATTTACAATTATAATTCGAAAGTAAAATCAATACATATATATATATATTAAAATCAATATGTTGATTATAGTCTATTTTGGATTTAAGAGATCTGTGGCTTGTATCTTTTGAATCATTGACCGGAGAATCCACAGTTTGAACATTTTTATACCAACGTTTCGAATCCCAAATGGGATCCATCATCAGGATATGAGAATGATGATACAAGAAGAGCAACTCAGAAGGAATAAATAGTGATGAGAAATACAACAAACTGTCGGCTCTAATATTAATTAATTTTTATAAACTAATATTATTTTGCTTTCATAATTTACTTATTATTATTATTTTATTATTATTTATTAAGATTGCTGGAATAATGCAAACCTAAGATTAAATTAGGGATAGAACTAAAAAACTTAGATTAGCTTATTAAACTAAAATATATTTGTTTCTATATAAATTAAAATAATATATTAAACTAGCTTATATTAACAATTATAAATAATGAATAATTATAATTGATTAATATAATAATTAATATATTAATTAATAGATATATAGAAATTAATATATTTAATCAATATAAAACTAGGGAAAATATTAATTCCTATATAATTTTATTTAATATATTAACTAAATCATATTAACCATTATAAATAACTAATATTTATAACTAATTAATATAATAATTAATACCTTACTTAAAGGTTTTATAGAAATTAATATAAGAATAGCTTTTTAATGGAAGTTGTTCTACTAAGAAATTAATAAAAGGACAGACTAAAACAGAAGAAAGGAGAGGGAGAGGGAAAATTTACCTGATGAGGGTTTTACCTGGGGATGTGTTTGCGATTTTTATTTTCCTGATCAAGGGAAGCCAGCTCCCACTAATCTGCATACCATTGTCTCTGTTCAAATTATGAGGATGCTTGATAATTTCAAGTGCTTCTCTTATCTTTCGTCTCTGGTGCTACTCTTCCCTTGCGATAATTGATGCGTCTTCTAGACAGATATGGTGTTTAGTCTTCGAGGAGTGCTCTGCCAAGGCTGAAGTACGAGATCTTCCGTTCCTAATATCAGCACCATGTTCCTTGAGTCTTGTCTGGAGGGAGCGACCTGTTTCACCAATGTAGCTTTTTCCACAAGAACAATCTATTTTATAGACTCCTTTAAGCTGATGTTTGTCAATATCATCTTTTACAGACTTCAAACCTTGCTTGATAGTACCAGGTGCTGAGAAATGTGTGATAATGTTTTTCTTTTTTAGGATTTTAGCGATTTTGTCTGTAACTCCATGGATATAGGGAAGAAAAACTCTACCATCTTGAGTTTTGTCTTGAGTCTTAGGTTCCTGAGATAACAACTTTCTTTCAGCTTTCTTAATGGCCTTATTAATTTCATGCTCTTTGTAGCCTATACTCTTAAAAGTTGAAACTAGATGCTTCTTTTCTTCGTCCAGATGCTCCGAGTCAGAAATTCGAAGGGCTCTAATGGCAAGCGTGTTTAGAACACCAAACTTCTGGGCTGGGTGATGGTGGGAATCAGCATGGAGGTAACTTTCTGTGTGGGTTGATTTCCTGAAAACCTTATGGCCCAAAGAGCCATCCTCTTTTCTGATGATAAGAACGTCTAAAAATGGGATGCTCTTGTTTTCTTAGATATCTTGATTTTCGTATAAATATCAACTTCTAACACATTGATTTTATTACCTATATTAATTTCTATTTCTAATACATTAATTTTAGTACATGTGTATTTCTACTTTTATTAATTTTAGTGCATGTGTCTTTCTATTGTTATTGTTTTTCATGTGGTTCTATTTTTATTATATATACAATATATAATTGTTGATTCCAATATGGAGGTCAATTTTTATTTCTATCTCAAGAGCAAGGATTGTCTACAAAAGATATAGTTGCATTATACACTATTACTAGTTCTCCAATTTTATCTTAATAGACCCCAAGATAAATTTGTGGATGTATCTAATTTGAGATTGTTAGGTCCCTATACTACTAGTGTAACCCCTTATTGTTATTTATACAACCCACTTATTATATTTATGTACCCATGTAGTGCCCATATTGTTACTATTGTGCCCCATAGAAGCCCACTATTGTTATTATTGTGCCCTTACATTATTATTGTTATGTCGGCTTTGATTATGTTATGACCCCTTAGACTCCTATATATAGAAAGGAGGTCTTTTCATTTGTATCATCCAAGAATTGCTCATATGTGTAATGTAAAGGAGGTTGCCCCTCGAAGAGGCTGAATTCTAAGGCGTTGATCTCTCTTTTCTATCTTTTTGTGAGCTGGTTTCATAACATTTGGTATCAGAGCTTTGGATTCTAGGGTTTCGCTGCTCCAAACAAGTCATCGTGGCATTTTCGCTATAACTTTTTTCTGCGACGCTTAAGAAGCTGAAAAAAAACCATTTGAGAAGAAATTGCACTGAATCTCAGGTCCAAATTTCAAAGCTTTTTGCGCTGTATTTGCGGAGATATGATCTGAGGAAGTTGGTCTTTTTGCAGACTCCTGAATTACATTCCAAACAGGTGACCTAGGGAAAATCATCATAACTTTCTCTCTGAGCATTGGATTGAAATTTTGTAAGAAGGTACAGAAAGAGGACGGACTGTAGTTTCTTGTATATATTTTTCAGAGCCAAAGATCGAAACAATGACTCATGGCACATCGTACAAGTTCGCTCTACTGAACTAATCTATAATCAGGTCATCTTGGGAGATTGTGCATAACTCTTCCTTGGAGAATCCAATTTGGATCAAACTGGTGGCATTGGAAAGAGGACACATAGGGCTACTACAGGTCACAATTTTAGAACTTAAAGACCAGAAAGTACAGAGTTACAGTCGTTTCAAGATCGAGCTCCTAAAATCAAGAAAAAGCAAGATGAAGAAGTTTGATGGCAAGGATCCGATAAATTGGATACTTCAGATGGAGCAATATTTTGATCTACATGGTGTACCCTTGTTACAAAAGGTATGTATTTCATCTTCATATTTAGAACAGGATCAATTTTTATGGTATGAAGGGCTTTGTTCTCGTAAACAACTTGTTACGTGGTCAATTTTCACAGAGGAAATGATAACACATTATGAGGATACAAAGAGCAACACCTTCTTTAGAGCAACATCACAACAATTGGAAAGAGTGAAAGGGCTTTGTGACATAGTGGAAAGCAAAATTATTGAAACCAGGAAGCACACCCCTCACAATTATAAAGATGGAAGTGTTGTTTCTCCTAGCCTTCCACAACCTATAAGGGTTACACCACAACAATTGAAAGATAAAAGAGAAAAAGGGCTTTGTTACAATTGTGATAGAAAATGCACTAAAGGTTATAAATGTGCTGAGAAGAAATTATTTTACATAGAATATGAAGAGGAGGAAGAAAAGGATCAAGAAACATCAAAAGAAGAAGATATACACCAGGACCCCACCCCAGAGAAAGAATAAATGAATCAGACCATATCTTGTAGAGCATTGACAAGAATTACCATTCCTCAAACTCTCAAGATAGAAGGACATATCAAGAAGAAAAAGGTGCAAGAAGTGAAAGATCACATCGAGAAAGAAGAAATGAATCCAACCATATCTTGTAATTCATTGGTCGAAATTACCACTCCTCAAACTATCAAGATAGACGGACATATCAAGAAGAAAAATGTTCAAGAAGTGAAAGATCACATCGAGCATCAAGAAATGAATTTCACCATATCTAGTAAAGGATTAGAAGAAATTACCACTCCTCAAACTCTAGATATAGAAGGACATATCAAGAAGAAAAAGGTTCAAGCAGTGAAAGATCACATCGAGCATCAACAACAAGTTCTCCAACTTTTAAAGGATAATGCCACTTCGGTGCAAAATCAAATGAAACAACCTGTAGATCAACATCGTAGTGAAAAATGTTTTGGTGTAGGTGATTGGGTATTTTTACTGCTACATCTCAAGCAAGCTATTTATGAGAAGGAAATGTTGGCAATACTACATGCACTTAAAAAATGGCGACCTTACCGAATGGGAAGACTCTTCAAGGATGAGGATGTGGAAGCATTGTTTTGTGTTATTTCTATTATCCAACCAGATTGGATAAACGAAGCAAGGGATGAATGGAAGAAGGACGAAGAAGTATGGCCACTTATTCAAAAGTTGCAAAAGATCCCAATTCAAACAATATTGCTAGAAATTGAAGAGGAAGGAAAAATCATAGTGGAACCTGGACCAATCACAGAAACAAGAACCTGACAGCTACGAAATCGATCAATTTCAGAGTATTTCATCAAGTGGAAGAACTTACCCGTTGAAGATTCCACATGGGAGGACAAGAATTTTATACAAAAGCATCAAGAACTACTCAAGCGTTGAGGACAACGCTTTTTGAAGGAGAGGGGCATGTTAGGCCCCTATACTACTAGTGTAACCCCTTATTATTATTAGTACAACCCACTTATTATATTTATGTACCCATGTAGTGCCCATGTTGTTACTATTGTGCCCCATAGAAGCCCACTATTGTTATTATTGTGCCCTTACATTATTATTGTTATGTCGGCTTTGATTATGTTATGACCCCTTAGACTCCTATATATAGAAAGGAGGTCTTTTCATTTGTATCATCCAAGAATTTCTCATTTGTGTAATGTAAAGGAGGTTCCCCCCTCGAAGAGGCTGAATTCTAAGGCGTTAATATCTCTTTTCTATCTTTTTGTGAGCTGGTTTCATAACAAAGATACATGTTTCATTGTTTGCCATACAATTTTATTACCACAAGTGCACTTACACTTAGTCAAGCTAAGTGCACCACATTCCAAAATCGCATCTGATACCTTTCTTGGTGTTTTTTCACTATCGTGTATCCCTATGGAGTGTTTTCTCTATAAAATTAATCGGTATATATTGTAAAAAAAATATATAAAAATGATATTATTTAAAAAATATTAATATTTAATTATGAAAATGAACTTCAATATGAGATAAGAAAATGTAATGCAAATTAAATGTAATATTAATGGTGAGTATAAAAAAATTTAAAAGATGTACCAAAAATCCTCATTTTAGATATTGGTGATGAAAAACTCTGACAACAATTAAGATAAATAGAAAAATTTTGAGTTTTTTTCAGATCTGCAAAACACTTATTAGAAAACTCTGCAAAGAACAATATGCAAAATAGAAAAGGAAATAGCAGTATATAGAATAGTGCAAATTCAATGGAAGAAATTATTTTTATTTTTAACATAATTATAACAAATTACACTTGATGGAGAGAAACACTGATATGGATTTCTAGCATCCCCCTCTGCGGGATGGGTCCTTTTGTTCCCTTGCGCTTCAACAGCTTTTCTCTCTCTCTCAAAAGGTTGCAATGAGCAAAATGGAAAATAGATCGGTGAACTCAAGTGGAAGCTCAAGATTCATAAGAAAATAGTGACGACGATGAAATGGTCATGTGTGGAGAGTGAGGAGAAAACCTTTCTATTATAATAAAATGTTAGGATAGATCTAGATCTAGAAAAATAATAAAAAATTATTAGATCAAATCAAGATCTAGCCATTAGGAATATTTTATTATATTTTAAAGAGGGAAAGATTATTTGAAATGGTCAAACATCTTTATTTAGTAAACTAACACAAAAATAATGAATTATTAAGTTAATTTTAAAAATGGTTAAAGTAATTAACAAATAAAAAATGATTTACTAATTACTTTAAGGAGATATGGTTGTTATACGAGATTTATGATTGTGGACAAAAGTATCTCCCCTAGTTCGGTGGCTAACCTAGAACAACATAGAGACAAGGAACACAATGTTTTTCCTTAAAGTAGATAGATGGCAGAGGTGAGGCTTACCTGGAATCCTTCGCACACTTCGCTCCTTCTTTAGCTTGGAAGCTCCAATTCTAGCTCCGAATGCCAAAATTAGAACCTGCACAATTAAATAACAGAAGCCAAGAAACTACGAGATCTATGCAGTATCATCTAAGTACTTCATTCAATAGATCAACATGGTATTGAAATAAGTGAAATAACAACATCACATATAGGAAAACAATGAATTCTTTGCATTAATATAAATGGAAGGAGATTACAACCATAAGTAGCAGTTGATCTTGTAGAAGAGCTCCTCCAAGTTGTTGACTTGTCCTTTCATTGTCATAATATGCACCTCTAATAACCCTAAATACATGAGATGATGACCACTCACTACGGCAACATAAGGGCAGAATCACTCTCCAAAAGCCAACCCCAACCACACAGAAGGTTGGGAATATATAGAAAAGTAGGGTAAGTTGGGAGTTGTTATCGAATTACCAATCTAGGGTAAGAGATCCACCTTTGATGGAGGGATGGGGTTAAAGGATAAGTGGTGAAAACTCCAAAGTAGGGAGGGATAGGATCCAATTTTTTAATCCAAGGTAAGTAGTTGAAACAACTTCTGGAAACTCCTAGAAGAGGAAGCTTCCAAAATCCCGACCATTCTTCCGAATTTATAGAACCCACGCAGGTGCAAAGGGGAGCAACCTTCTAGTGTCCAATGCAGGCCATAGTGGAGGAACCTACTGGTGAATGCACCCCAGTATGCTTATAGGGAGCATTGTTCCTCAAACTAGCTCAGATGACGCAATTTAGGGCTGAAACTCTCGGGGATGAAAGGAACATGCTTAGGGCTTTGTGCAAGATGGTGACAAGAGGAATAGGATGTTGATTGATCCCATTAGGAGGCTCACTAATCAGATATGACAAAATGGCCTATAACAATGGTCAAAGTGAGTTGGAGATAATTACTAAATAATGATTTAATAATTATCTAATTAGAGAAATAAAACATAAATAAGGAATAATAAAGAAATAATTATTTATTTAATTATTCTTGGATTATTTAATCAAAATGGATTATAAATAATCATCAAATAATGATTTAATAATTATTTTGAAAGAATAGTGAATAAATAATTATTTATTTAATTATTCTTATAGTTTTTTTGGATTTTTAATCAGAAATAATTTAGGAAAATGGTTCTTTAAATTATTTTCTAAGGTGAAAGTGGGCCTTAATGTGTAAAAACCCATATTACATGGTGTATTTCAATCAACCTAGTATAAAATGGATAGGTGATCATCTTTTAGGAGCACATTGTATGACCAAAATACATTGTAGGTTCACTTTCATGAGACACTAAAGGGCAATCAGAGATAGAGAGAGAGAGAGAGAGAGAGAGAACCATTATTATAAGCGTGGGATGAGAGAACCCATTGAAATTAATAAATATCCTAACAATATTAACAAAGATATTGGCCTTGAAATTAATAACAATTGGCTCCCCTTGCTCTACAAAAAACTCTATTGACATTTATTTTCCTTTCTACTTCTTCGCATCTTCTTCTCTATCTACCCTTCTCCCCCATTGGATTTATTTCTCCCCATTGGACATCTCACACACACCCAATGAATGTTGGGACAATCTATTGGATCACTAGACCATCAAGTGTACTACTCTTGATTGTGCGATAAGGACTTGGAGTTGAGCATGCGAGAAATGACCAAGTCAAAGGGAAATGGTGATTCCCTTTATTTGATCCACAACATAGGGAAATGATGAAGGTTGGAACCAATGTACACTACCCTCTAGGCCACTAATCTCTTGGAATAAATGTGTTGAAGTTGGTATAACAAGGCTCGTCAGAGATGAGACAATGAGAAGTCCTCAACAAAGGCATGAGGAACATAACAATGTGGCTGATAGAGTCTGGCACCAAGGATGATAAGGGAAAATAAGGTGAGATGTGGAATTATGAATTCCCTTGTCATAGCATCATATACAAGGTTGACCTGGCAGTGACTGACACGATTCCATAGGGGATGGTCAATTACTCAAACAAATGTTTTTCAAAGATATGTGAGGATATCTAGAGACCAAATATGAGCAATAAAAGATGAATGCGGCACCTGGAGGGATAATATATTGTAATAGGACTCAATGGGGCATAGAACAAATGCCATAAGACATAAGGGTAGCTCATCTCTTATGCTCCAAATAAGGGTGACTCAATAATGTTTCCACATGGGAAATGCCCAAAGAGGACCATAAAAACATGAGTAAATAATGATGATTCATGAAAAAACTCGACACATGTTAGGTCCCTATAATATTAGTGATCCCCCCATTACTATTGTCATTGTATCCCTTATTGTTATTATTGTGCCCCTATTGTCCCCACATTGTTATTATTGTGCCCCATAGAATCCCTCTATTGTTATTTTTGTGCCTTGATATTATTATTGTTAGGTCAGCTTAGTTATATTGTGACCCCGTAGACTCCTATATAGAAAGGAATTTTTCTCATTTGAATCATCTAAGAATTGTTCATTTGTGTAATGGAAAGGAGGTTGCCCCCTCAAAGAGGCTTATTTCTAAGGCGTTGATCTATCTTTTCAATCTTTTTGTGAGCTAGTTTCATAACATTTGGTATTAGAGCTTTGGATTCTAGGGTTTCGCTGCTCCAAATAGATCATCGTGGAATTTTTGTTATAACTTTTTTCCTGCGATGTTTCAAAAAAAAAACAAAAAAACAAAAACAAAAAAACAAAAACAAAAACAAAAAACAAAAACAAAAACAAAAACAAAAAACAAAAACAAAAACAAAACAAAACAAAACAAAAAAAAAACAAAACAAAAAACAAAAAACAAAAAACAAAAAACAAACAAAACAAAAACAAAAACAAAAAACAAAAAAACAAGAACAGAAACAAAAAAACAAAAACAAACAAACAAAACAAAACAAAACAAAACAAACAAACCAAACAAAACAAAACAAAAAACAAAAAACAAAACAAAACAAAAACAAAAACAAAAAACAAACAAACAAACAAACAAACAAACAAAAACAAACAAATAAACAAAAAAAAACAAAAAACAAAAAACAAAAAACAAAAACCTACTTGAGACGAAATCACACTAAACCACGAGTCTGAATTTCAGAGCTTCTATCACTATATTTTTGGAGATATGATCTGAGGAAGTTAAGGTTTTTGTAAGCTCCAGAATTTAAGCTAAAACAGGTCATCGTGGGATTTTCGCTATAACTCTTTCGCTACAAAGTTTCAAAAACTAAAACAAAAACCCGTTTGAGAATAAATTAGTCTAAACCTCAGCTCTAAATTTCTGATCCTATGTCACTATATTTGCGGAGATATAGTCTGAGGAAGTTAGGGTTTTTGCAGACCCCCGAATTACATTCCAAACAGGTCACTGTGGGAAAATCGTCATAAATTTTGTTTTGAGCATCAAATTGAAATTTCGTAAGAAGTTTCAGAAAGTGAGCTCTTCTAAAAAGGTATATAATCAAGTCATCTTGGGATATTGTGCATAACTCTTTCTTGGATTATCCAATTTCGATCAGACTAGTGGCATTGGAAAGAGGATGTAGAGGGCTACTGCAAGTCATGATTTCAGAACTGGAATATTCAAAATTACAGAGGTACATCAGATTTAATATCGAGCTCCTACAAGTGAAAAAAGGTGTGTATTTTTTTAAATTTTTTAATAAACTTGGTTTGAAAAATTAGTTTGAAGGAATTCAAAGGGCATAGTGAAGCATTATTATCGGTAATTGATGCCCGGAAGAAAGAAAATGGAAACACCTAGTAAGCAACTTGAAAGCTCTAGCATGACTCATGAAGAAGAGGAAGAAATGCAACATGATATATCAATATCACAAAACCAAGTGCAACAAATTTCGCTCGCACAAAAGGTAACAGAAAATAAGATGGATGGTTTAAAGAAAGACGTAGAAGCTAAGATGGATGGTTTAAAGAAAGGCGTAGAAGCTAATATGAATGACTTGGAAGCTAAAATGGATGGCATGGAAACTAAGATGGATGGTGTGGAAGCTAAGATGAATGGCATGGACGCTAAGATGAATGACATGGATGATAAGATGGAAGAATTGAAGATAAATTTGAATAAGTTTCTACAAGAAATGGTCACTAATGGTGAAAGGGTAGTAAAGGAAACGCATGATGAGAACAAAATAAATGTTAATCATGATTTCATAGACTCTAATGTTGGATCGAAAACCCACCATGTTCCAAAAATCAATATGAGGAAGTTTGATGGAAAGGATCCCGGAACATGGATACTATAGATGGAGCAATTTTTCGATCTCCATAATGTGCAAAACACAAAAAAGGTACGTATTGCAACTTTATATTTAGAACCAAAATAGTTTGTATGGTATCAATGGCTTTGCTCTCGTAAACAAATTGTCACTTGGGCAATTTTTACGGAAGAAATGATAGCAAATTATGAGGATACAAAAAGCAACACCTTTTTCAGCCAATTGATAAATCTCAAACAAAAGGGTTCAATGATGGAGCACATTGAGGACTTCCAAAAATTGAACATAAGGGTAAAAGATATTCCAGAGGAGCATAGGATTGATGTGTTCATAGGGACTTTAAAGGATAATATCCAACATGAGGTTCGCCTTTGGGAAACTGATTCATTGGAGAAGGCATTCAGGTTAGCAAGAAAAATAGAAAGCAAAATTATGGAAACCAGGAAGCCTACCACTCACAACTATAAAGATGGAAGTGTTGTTGCCCCTAGCCTTCCACAACCTACAAGGTTGACACCCCAACAGTTGGAAGAAAAAAGAGCAAAAGGGCTTTGTTACAGTTGTGATAGCAAATACACTAAAGGTCATAAGTGTGTTGAGAAGAAATTATTCTACATAGATTGTGAAGAGGAGGAAAAAAAAGGAACAATAAATGTCAAAAGAAGAGGATATACTCTAGGAACAAACCCTAGATAAAGAAGAAATGTATCCGACCATATCTTGTAATGCATTGGCTGGAATTACCACTCCTCAAACTATCAAGATAGAAGGACATATCAAGAAGAAAAAGGCAATAGTGTTGATTGATTCAAGAAGTACCCATAATTTTATTCAATGTAAGATAGCAAAGGAATTGAATTGCTTCCTATATCCAGCACCAGAGTGTCAAGTGATGGTTGCAAGTTGAGGAACCATAAATTGCTCTGGAAAGTGCCATAATATCATGTTATCCATGGGAGACTATGTATTGAATAGCCCAATGCTTTCCATTCCAATGGGTGGTGTTGATGTTGTACTAGGAGTCCAATGGCTACAATCCTTGGGTACAATAGATTTTAATTTTTGACAACTTTTCATGAAATTTTCTGTGGAAAGAAAGGAAGTCGAATTAAGGGGTATTGCAGGGAAACCGAGAAAGATAATCAGCTCTAACGGTATGACAAAACTTCTAAAGAAGTAACAACGAGGTGTAATTGCACAATTATGTTCGCTAGAGGTTCTCACATCGAAATCATCTATTTCTCCAGATCTACAAAAAGCCTTGGACAAGCATTCCAAGGTATTTGAGACTCCCAAAGGTCTCCCACCTATTCGTGATCATGATCATGCTATTTATTTGATTCCAAGAAGTGTTCCTACAAACATAAGGCCGTACAGATATCCCTATGCCCAAAAGAGTGAAATTGAATGTATGGTTGCAGAAATGCTAGAGGCTGGTATAATTCAACCTATTCAAAGTTCTTTCTCTGCTCTAGTAGTATTAGTTCACAAGAAGGATGGATCATGGCGCATGTGTCTAGATTATAGGGAGCTCAACAAACTCACTATTAAATATAAATTTCCCATTCTTGTCATTGATGAATTATTGGATGAATTGCATGGATCAATTTACTTCACCAAGTTGGATCTTCATTTAGGATATCATCAAATTAGAATGAAGACTGAAGACATTCCAAAAACAGCATTTAGAACTCATGAGGTTCATTATGAATTTTTGGTCATGCCTTTTGGCCTTACTAATGCACCTTCTACATTTCAAGGTTTGATGAATTATGTTTCCATTTAACCCTTCCTTAGAAAATTTGTGTTAGTATTCTTTGATGATATACTAATCTACAACAAGTCTTGGAAGGATCATGTCCAACATGTTGACATGGTGCTCAAACTATTGTAGGAGAAACAATTATATGCAAAAATCTCCAAATGTTTCTTTGGAGTACAAGAGGTGGAATATATGGGTCATATTTTATCTCATGAAGGTGTTAAGGTAGACCCTAGAAAAATTAAAACCATTAAGGAATGGAAAATCCCCACATCCATAAAGCATCTACGAGGATTTATCGGGTTGATAGGGTATTATCGCAAGTTTGTTAAGAATTATGAGAGAATAGCAACACCTCTAACAACATTATTGAAGAAAGATGCATTTTCATGGACTCCAGAAGCAACGAAGGCCTTTGAACATCTTAAAGAGGCAATGTGCCAAGCACCAGTCTTAGCTACACCGAACTTCACAAAAACCTTTATTGTCGAATGTGATGCCTCAGGAAATGGAATAGGTGTTTTTTTACTGCAAGAAGAAAGACCCATATCTTTCGAAAGTCATCCAATAAAAGGAAAGTATTTACACAAAGCTATTTATGAGAAGGAAATATTGGCAATACTACATGCACTTAAGAAATGGCGACCCTACCTAATGGGAAGACACTTAAAGGTAAAAAAAGATCATGATAGTCTTAAATACTTTTCATAACAAAGATTATCTTCAGAGGAGTAGCAAAAATGGGTCACAAAGATGTTGGATTATGACTTTGAAATCATCTACAAAAAAGGGAAGCAAAATGTTGTGGCAGATGCACTCTCAAGAAAGGATGAGGATGTGGAAGCATTTATTTGCGCCATTTCTATTATCCAACCAGATTGGATAAACAAAGCAAGGGATAAATGGAAGAATGACAAGGAAGTGTGGGCACTCATTCAAAATATACAACAAGATCCCAGTACATCTGATACATTTATCTAGAAAAATGATTCGTTATGGTACAAGGATCGGATATACCTATGTAAGAATTCCCAACTCAAACAAAAGATTCTTAGAGAATTGCACACCTCTCCCTTAGGAGGGCACTCAGCATTTCTAAAAACCTACCACAGGGTTAAGAAGGTTTTTTTTTGGGATGGCCTTAAATCAGATATTCAAAATTTTGTGGTGGAACGTTTGGTTTGCCAACAAAATAAAGTTGAAACGATTAAGACTTCAGGACTATTACAACCTTTATCCATTCCGAGCCAATGTTGGGAGGAGGTTTCAACGGATTTTATCACAGGTTTACCCAAGTCCAAAGGAAAGAGCATTATCATGGTGGTAGTAGATAGACTTACCAAGTATGCACACTTTTGTGCATTATCTCATCCATTTAAAGTGAGTACCGTTTCTACTGCATTTATGGATACAATTCAAAAGCTACATGGAAACCCAAATATTATTGTAAGTGACAGAGATCCCATTTTCACTAGAAATTTTTGGACAGAATTATTTTCTTGTATTGGTACTCAGTTAGCTCACAGCTCATCTTATCATCCTCAATCTGATGGGAAAAATAAGATAGTAAACAAATGTTTGGAAGGATATCTTCGTTGCTTTGTATTTGATAAACATACACAATGGGTCAAATGGTTGCCTCTGGTTGAATGGTGGTATAACACTTCCTTCCATACTACAACAAAAGTGACCCCATTTATGGCACTTTATGGATATCATCCACCATCCATCACATCATATTTAAGGGAAAATTCTAAGGTTTAAGCAGTGGAATATCACATCGAGCATCGAAAACAAGTTCTCCAACTCTTAAAGGATAACCTCACCTTGGCACAGAATAGAATGAAATAGCAGGCATATCAACATCGCAGTGAAAGAAGTTTTGATGTAAGTGATTGGGTATTCCTATGGCTACAGCCATATAAACAAATGTCCCTCAAGAAAGCTAAGAAGGATAAAAAATTATCACCAAAGTATTATGGTCTGTATAAGGTGTTGCAAAAGATATGTACTATGGCATACAAATTGGAGCTTCCTGCAGCTTCTCGAGTGCACCCAGTTTTCCACGTTTCATGCTTAAAGAAGGTTATAGGTGACAAGATTCTAGTTCAGACAATATTGCCAGAACTTGATTAGGAAGGAAAAATCATATTGAACCCTGAAGTAGTCAAAGAAACAAGAACTCGACAGCTACGAAATAGATCAATTTTAGAGTATCTCATTAAGTGGAAGAACTTACTCATTGAAGATTCCACAAGGGAGGATGAGAATTTTATACAGAAGCATCCAGAACTACTCAAGCATTGAGGACAACAATTTTTTGAAGGAGAGGGGCATGTTAAGTCCCTATAATATTAGTGATCCCCCCATTACTATTGTCATTGTATCCCTTATTGTTATTATTGTGCCCCTATTGTCCCCATATTGTTATTATTATGCCCCATAGAATCCCTCTATTATTATTTTTGTGCCTTTATATTATTATTGTTAGGTCGGCTTAGTTATATTGTGAACCCGTAGACTCCTATATATAGAAAGGAAGTTTTTTCATTTGAATCATCTAAGAATTGTTCATTTGTGTAATGTAAAGGAGGTTTCCCCCTCGAAGAGGCTTATTTATAAGGCGTTGATCTATCTTTTCTATCTTTTTGTGAGTTGGTTTCATAACAACACATAATTTTACAAGTGTAAAGACAAAGAGTGACAGAGTACGAGCGACTGATATGAAGAGATTCGGTTTTAATAGGTGGCAAAGTGAGACCTCATCGAAAAAATTTCTTCCTAGGAAAGTTTCAAATTACCGAAAACAAAGAGAAACCCATTATATATCTTAATGAGAGCTTTCCAATGGTGTAGACGATTCGTCAAACTGATCTATGGTTCCCTCGTAATGACCAAGGGAAATATTAGGATTTTTCCTATAAAAGGGCTTCGTGCCAGAGAGGGAGAGAACCCTAAATCTTGGCAATTTCATAGCAGAAAAACCTTAAGGGAGAAATTTGGATGAGTTTGTGGAGTGGCATTGTGTTCCAAGTGCTCGAATAAGAGATTCGAGCATCTGATCCTACTAATACAAAACCCTCCAGAGGACGATGAGTATATGTAGGGGCATATGTGCCCCCAATTTTTATATGTATGGTGATAGCATGTTATGGACATGCCAGATATATTTAGAATAATGGATTCCAAACACTTGTATGGATGTACATAATATGTTTACATACTTTGTGTGTCATCACCATTTGTTATTATGATTTTCTTCTTATCAGAAGAATGGATTAATGTAGTGGGAGAAAGGAAATTGTTGATTGTTAATATCATGTGGTACTACACATATGGATCAAATGGACTATATTTCTGGGTTCGCATACATGGTGTCGCCATACCAAAGAGTGGCCTCAAATGCAATGAACTGGTGCTCGCCTAAAAGAGACTAAGGTTTCACCACAACAATGCCTAAGGGACTAGGTTGTTGATGGAAGATGGAAGAATGATTAAGTGGATCATCCCTAGGGTGATCTGGAGTGATATGGGACTCTACAGGTTCTTCGATATGGGGAAGAATAGTGGTACCAGAGTTGGAACTACCATATGCACTAGGAGGATTGGGGAGTCCTGCTTCTTCTGCACCCTCAAAAGTGGATGCCCCCTTACTCAAACATTGTGTGGCAATATAATAGCCACAAGGTGGATGTGGTTCGAATTCATAGGTTCAAAGTAAGGGGTTATTGAACCAATCATCATCATGGGATACATGGTTCACATACACAATGTCTTGTATGGGAGACTGTTGACAAGTGGATTCAAATTCCATTAATGTTGAGACCAAAGTGTCTTTAAAGGATGGCTCTAAAGAAGCATATTCAAAAACTCCTAAGGGGTATGAAGAGGTCAATCCCATGGATGATGACATGTAAAGAATGAAAGCTTCTTTAATTTCGACATTAGGAAGAGGAATAACTATGGTTGGTTTAGTAGCCTCATGTCCTGATGACAAATTGGGGCCAGGATCTGCAAGTAGAAAAGGAGGGTCACTACGAGTGGTATCTAGTTCACGAAGAATGTGGAGTATATTGCAAAAGATGTTGAGATGAGGACAGCGATGAGAATGATGTCTGTAAGTCTAGAATATGTACCAAAAACCCTCACTTTAGCTATTTGTGATGAATAACCCTAACAACAATGAAGACGAATGGAAAAATTGCTAATTCTCTTCAGATCTGCAAAACACTTGTTAGAAAACCCTACAAATAAAAGCATGCAAAATAGAAAAGAAAATAAAAGTATATAGAACAATGCAAACCCAATGGAAGAAATGATTTTTATTATTAAGATAATTGTAACAAATTACACCTAATGGAGAGAAACATTGATATGGATCTCTAGCATCCCCCTCCGTAGGATGGGTTCTTTTGTTTCGTTGCACTTTAGCAACTTTTATCTCCCTATCAAAAGGTTGCAATGAGAAAAATGGAAAATGGATGTGTGAACTCAAGGCGAAGTTCAAGAGTCATATGACAATAGTGACGACAACGAAATGGTCATGTGTAGAGAGTGGGAAGAAAACATCTCTATTTATAATAAAATGTTAGGATAGATCTAGCTCTAGAAAAATAATAAAAAAAATTATTAGACCAAATCAAGTTCTAACTGTTAGGAATATTTTACTATATTTTGATTATTTGAAATGGTTAAATATCTTTATTTAGTAAATTAACTCAAAAATAATTATTTATTGAGTTAATTTAGAAAATGGTTAAAGTAATTAACAAATAAAAATTATTTATTAATTACTTTAAGAAGATATGGTCAAACAGTTAGAGATAATTACTAAATAATGATTTAATAATTATCTAAATGAGAGAAATAAGGGATAAATATGGAATAATAAATAAATAATTATTTATTTAATTATTCCTAGATGATTTAATCAAAATGGTTTAGAAATAACCATTGAATAATTATTCAATAATTATTTATAAAGAATAATAAATAAATATTAATTTTTTTAATTATTCTTATGGGTTTTTTGGGTTTTAATCAGAAATAATTTAGGAAAATGGTTCTCTAAATTATTTCCTAAGGTGAAAGTGGGTTTTAATGTGTAAAAAATCATACTACATGGTGTATTTTGATCAACCTAGTAGGAAATGACTAGGTGATCATTTTAGGTGATAACATTAACTTCAAATTCAAATGTGAAAAATAAATTAACATTTGTGGATAAAGCAATTTCTATCAAAGATGCAAATTAGAGGAAATTTGCACTGTATTCTACCATAAAATTCAAAACATGGAATTCAAAATATGCAAATTTGAATTATATAGATTTTATATCAAAATTATAATGATGTAAAGCAATATTTTCACTACAATATTCTTGTTATCTCATAATGCATCATCTTTATTATTTCATTGGATGGATAGAACTTGAGCAGTTGTATTGATGTGAATTCAAAGTGCATTGATTTATTCATTATCCTTGTAAACTTCGTCATCTAATACGAATCTTAATTTAATCTAAAATTAACTTATATTCTTTTACTTTAAAGTTAATTGGCATTTAAAAAATAATAATGTGAGCATTTCTTATTAATTTTAAGTTATGTATGTAACAACGTCTCCCCCATATTGAAATGTAGAGAGTCTCTTTACCCCAATAAACAATTATTCAAGCATTTCTCTTTGAAACATCAAGTCTTTACCACATGTTGGCATTATGGTACATGTGTTGTCCTTGATGGCAACCCACTCACAGGGGAGTTCAGAATTGATAAGGGCAACTCACATTATAACAGGTCAATTCAGAGGTAACAGGGTAATTGTACAAAAAAACAGGGTAATGGTACAAAATAACAGGATGATGGGACAAAGGACTACAAATCGGAATCAAGCAATTGAAGAAAAAAAATGTTTTAAGTTGTATTAAGTTGTATACGCTAGTTCACCTAGTCCAAATAGCGTATACAAGCGGGTTCACAAAACAAAATGAGCGTATACGTATGCATGCACTTTCACAAGAGGAAAAGCGCATATGGGATGGAAAATTAAGGTTAATGAATACCAAGGGTCCATACCATGGTAATAGCCCACAATATTGAGCGGAATAATGGTTACTTGATCCCGTCCAAGAATACCACAGGTTCTAAGTGTTGTTTTGGTCTGAGGTATTGAGAAAGGCTAAAACTATATAAGGAGGAGAAGATCAAAGGGCTAAGTGTGCAAGTGAAAGGGTTTTCATGAATACATCTATCTGAAGTATATTTTATGTTGTAAAGGCTATGGTTATGATATGATCTGAAATATCTTGTGCACCATTGGATACAATGTTGGATCAAGATCATGAGACCTGAAATGACTTATCATTGTATGATCTGATAATGGATGGGCTAGATATGGATGTTAACACGTGTTTTATCCTTCAAAAGTTATGATATGGGTATGTTTGAAGTCTGGAATAATTATGAAGTTATAAGTTAGTATTTTCAGATCTATGCATTGGTTCACCTTGGTGAAGGTGCGTATACACGCTGGTTTGGCACTTCCAAATTGTGTATGCAAAAGAAAAGCTTGTTGTTCAGAGATGATTGGTCTATCTTATCAATGTTGTTGTTTTACTATTGTTTGTCAATGATGTCTTCACAAAATCTGAAAGTAAATATGATTATATAAGGAAATTGAGTCTATTTAATTGATTGAGTGAGAAGGGTGATCTTTACTACTATTTATTTAGAACTCAGTAATTTGACAGTAGATCTTCAGAATATCACTGGTTGATACAGTTTTTGGTTCAAAAGTTTTATGAGTTCAAAGGTATATGCAGATTGGGTTAATAAAATAATATATCTCTAAAACAAAAGAAGTAAAAATTCAAACAAATTAAACATAGATAAGTAACATAAAGGAAAAAACTAATATCAAAAATTAATGATATAAAATTTTTAAAATTAACTAAAATATTTATTAAATATTGTTTTTATAAATAAATGTTTCTTGTGCACCATCTCTTATTATTTCGTTCATTAATAAAGATGAAGTGATTTTATTACTATAAATTTAAATTACATTGAGTTATTTTTTTATTATCATAAATTTAAATTGCATTAATTTATTTTTATTCTTGTAATTTAATATAAATTTAAATTTATTATAAAATTAATTTATATTTTTTTTAATTTAAATTGCATTAATTTATTTTTATTCTTGTAGATTTAGTGATTTAATATAAATCTAAATTTATTATAAAATTAATTTATATTTTTTAAATTTTAATTTAAAAATTTAATATTTAAAAAATTTAATGTAAATATTTCTCATTATTTTTAATATAATATTATATACATGACAACATATATCCCTACTAAAATATATCATACACCATGCTTCTTGCATTTCTCCTTTAAAACATCACACCCAGAGCCCAAGTTTCAACACCATGGTGGCCATACTTAATAGCCAATACTTAATATTGACTTAATATGGGGGATGATAAAACGTCATGTATGACGAAAGTAAACATTGAAAGGAATCAACCACAGATATGATATGTCGTATAAAGAAAGGCGAGGCTTATTCCAAAATTTATTGATATAAAAGTTTTAAAATTGACTTAGATGTTAATTAAATATTTGGTATTTTATAAATTTAGAAGAAAAAGTGATTTTAAATTACAAATTCATGGAGTAAATTCATATTAATTACTAATTTCATCATTTAAAATCAAAAACTCTAATTTTAAAATAGATATATTTTTATTAAAAATATATAGTGGAATCAATAATGAAGGTGATATTGTGTATGTCTACTATCATTACAATCATTAGATGCATCATAATATTTGTAATGTGGACATAGGTTATTCGAAGGGGTTGAATCAAGAACTTATAATATTTTATATAACATGCTTTGCTAATTGAATTACACCCTTAAAGGTTATTTAAAATATTAAAATCAATTTCAAAAAATAAAATGATTTTATCAATGATATTCACTATTTTTTTTAGGTGAAATTATGATTTTTTGCAATTATAATCTTAAAATTCCATAAAGTTATTAACAAAAACCATAAAATCAATCTTGAATTAATAAATACTATTGATAGTAACAACTTAGTATGGACATGGGTTAATCAAGGGAGTGAACTATAAACCTCATAATATTTTACATAACATGCTTTGCCAATTGAGTTACACCCCCAAGGGATATTAAACATATTAAAATCAATTTAAAAACTAAAAAATGATGATATCAATGACACTATTGATATTTTTTAGGTGAAAATTATGACATTTTTCAACTATGATCTTAAAATTCCCTAAAGTTATTAACCATGCCTTAACAACTAGTATCATTGCAATAAATAAAAAAATTAAACATCCAAATCAAACAATGGTGCTAAATGGGTGAAAATGTGAATATGGGTAACACTTTTCTTTACTTTTTGATATTTTCTTTTTGTGTTTTAATCAAAAATAATTTAGGAAAATAGTTCTCTAAATTATTTCCTAAGGTGAAAGCGGGTTTTAATGTGTAAAAAATCATACTACATGGTGTATTTTTATCAACTTAGTAGGAAATGGCTAGATGATCATTTTTTAGGTGATAACATTAACTTCAAATTCAAATGTGAAAAATAAATTAACATTTGTGGATAAAGCAATTTCTATCAAGGATGCAAATTAGAGAAAATTTGCACTATATTCTACCATAAAATTCAAAACATGGAATTCAAAATATGCAAATTTGAATTATATAAATTTTATATCAAAATTATAATGATGGAAAGCAATATTTTCACTACAATCTTCTTGTTATCTCACAATGCATCATCTTTGATTATTTCATTGGATGGATAGAAATTGAGTAGTTGTATTAATGTGAATTCAAAGTGCATTGATTTATTCATTATCCTTGTAAACTTCGTCATCTAATACAAATCTAAATTTAATCTAAAATTAACTTATATTCTTTTATTTTAAAGTTAATTTGCATTTAAAAAATAATAATGTGAGCATTTCTTATTATTTTTAAGTTATGTATGTGACAACATCTCCCCCATATTGAAATGTGGAGAGTCTCTTTACCCAAATAAACAATGCTTCACTCATTTCTCTTTGAAACATCAAGTCTTTACCACATGTTGGCATTATGGTACATGTGTTGTCCTTGATGGCAACCCACTCACAGGTCAGTTCAGAATTGATAAGGGCAACTCACATTGTAACAGGTCAATTCAGAGGTAACAGGGTAATGGTACAGAAGAACAAGGTAATGGTATAGAAGAACAGGATGATGGGACAAAGGACTATAGATCGGAATCAAGCAATTGAAGAAAAAAATGTTTTAAGTTGTATTAAGTTGTATACGCTGGTTCACCTAGTTCAAATACCGCATATAAGCGGGTTCACATAACAAAATGAGTGTATATGTATGCTCGCACTTTCACAAGAGGAAAAGCGCATATGGGATGGAAAATTAAGGTTAATGAATACCAAGGGTCCATACCATGGTAATAGCCCACAATATTGAGCAGAATAATAGTTACTTGATCTCGTCTAAGAATACCACAGGTTCTAAGTGTTGTTTTCGTCTGAGGTATTGAGAAAGGCTAAAACTATATAAGGAGGAGAAGATCAAAGGGCTAAGTGTGCAAGTGAAAGGGTTTTTCATGAATACATCTATCTAAAGTATATTTTATGTTGTAAAGGCTATGGTTATGATATGATCTGAAATATCTTGTGCACCATTGGATACAATGTTGGATCAGGATCATGAGACCTGAAATGACTTATCATTGTATGATCTGATAATGGATGGGCTAGATATGGATGCTAACGCATGTTTTATCCTTTAAATGTTATGATCTGGGTATGTCTGAAGTCTGGAATAATTGTGAAGTTATAAGTTAGTATTTGCAGATCTATACATTGGTTCACCTTGGTGAAGGTGCGTATACACACTGGTTTGGCACTTCCAAGTTGCGTATGCAGAAGAAAAGCTTGTTGTTCAGAGATGATTAGTCTATCTGATCAATGTTGTTGGGTAAAAGCATGTTAATGTGTATCACTTTTTCCCTTTTTGTGGCAAAGAAGTTCTATAAAAATAAATGGAGCTGGAATGTTTACTCTTAAATTCACAAAATCATCAAAAACTAGGTGGTGGTAAAAGAAGACAAAACATGTCAATTTAAGTTCAGTTTCATGTCATATTTTTTCTAAAATTTAATATATAATTTTTATCTAATTTATTCATTTTCTTTAAAAGGTATCATTAATATTTTACATAAATTTTTAAGTAGTGACAAAACCGTGACCCCCCATTTCTCTATTGATTTATGTTTTTTAATTCCAATTTCTTTAAGAGATGTGTTGTAAACATTCTAAAGATTGCTAAACAAATTTAAAAATAAAAAGTAAGCATATTTTTTAATTATTATTAAAATACTAGTAAAAATGATCATATTTTCGTATATATAAAACCGCGACCCAAGAAACTACCCTTTCAAGTTTATAAAATCAATTTTTTTTAATAGTAATTTGAAAATAACATATAACAAAATGTTAAAATTATTTTTTGAAATTTTTTAAAATATATTTTATATTTTTTATAATAAAATTTTTAATTATGATTATAATAACGTATTTTATATTATTCAAAATATAATATATAAAATTATTTGTTTAGAAATTCTACTTCTATTTTTATATATATATTTAAAGAGTTTTAGCATTTCATTTAACTTTACATCAAGTTATTTATATTTTGTGAGTGATTAACCATAGCTTTTACCAATATTTACTATCATTGACTTATTTGCAAATTTAGTATTTACTTTTTATAACATTATTTATATTTTCTAAACCCATTAAATAGGTTCACTATAGCTTTTACCAAAATTTATTGTGAGTTAGCTTTGTTACAAATTTAGCATTAATTTTTATAATTAACAAGTATGAAACTCAACTCATTTAATTGATATTTTTATATTATTTTCTTTTTATCTTTTTTTATTTGAGTACTTTTTTGCTTTTGCCGTATAATGAGACACATTAACATGCTTTTACCCTGGCACAACATTGTTTTACTATTGTTTGTCAATGATGTCTTCACAAGATCTGAAAGTAAATATGATTGTATAAGGAGATTGAGTCTAGTTGATTGATTGATTGAGTGAGAAGGGTGATCTTTGTTACTATCTGTTTAGAACTCAGTAATTTGACAGTAGATCTTCAGAATGTCACTGGTTAATACAGTTTTTGGTTCAAAAGTTTTATGAGTTAATATCTTTAGAGGTATATGCAGATTGGGTTAAAAAAATAATATATCTCTGAAACAAAGGAAATAAAAATTCAAACAAATTAAACATAGATAAGTAACATAAAGAAAAAAACTAATATCAAAATTTAATGATATAAAATTTTTAAAATTAACTAAAATAGTTATTAAATATTGTTTTTATAAATAAATGTTCTTTGCGCACCATCTCTTATTATTTCATTCATTAATAAAGACGAAGGGATTTTATTACTATAAAGTTAAATTACATTGAGTTATTCTTTTATTACTATAAATTTAAATTGCATTAATTTATTTTTATTTTTGTAAATTTAGTGATTTAATATAAATCTAAATTTATTATAAAATTAATTTATATTTTTTAATTTTTTATTTTAAAATTTAATATTTAAAAAAATTTAATGTATATATTTCTCATTATTTTTAATATAATATTATATAATTTTTTAATATAATATTATATACATGAAAACATATCTCCCTACTAAAATATATCATACACATACACCATGCTTCTTGCATTTCTCCTTTAAAACATCACACCCAGAGCCCAAGTTTCAACACCATGGCGGCCATACTTAATATTGACCTGATCGCCTTTATATCTATAATTGGGGGATGATAAAACGTCATGTATCTTTAAAATGAGGAAAGTAAACATTAAAATGAATCAACCACAGATATGATATGTCTTTATATAAAGAAAGGAGAGGCTTATTCCAAAATTTATTGGTGTAAAAGTTTTAAAATTGACTTAGATGTTAATTAAATATTTGGTCTTTTATAAATTTAGAAGAAAAAGTGATTTTAAATTACAAATTTAGGGAGTAAATTCATATTAATTACTAATTTCATAATTTAAAATCAAAAAATCTAATTTTAAAATACATGTATTTTTATCAAAAGTATATAGTGGAATCAACAATGAAGGTGATATTGTGTATGTCTACTATCATTACAATCATTAGATGCATCATAATATTTGTAATGTGGACATAAGTTAATCGAGAGGGTTGAATCAAGAACTTATAATATTTTATATAACATGCTTTGCTAATTGAATTACACCCTCAAAGGTTATTTAAAATATTAAAATCAATTTCAAAAAATAAAATGATTTTATCAATGATATTCACTATTTTTTTTGTGAAAATTATGACTTTTTGCAATTATAATCTTAAAATTCCATAAAGTTATTAACAAAAACCATAAAATCAATCTTGAATTAATAAATACTATTGATAGTAACAACTTAGTGTGGACATGGGTTAATCAAGGGAGTGAACTATAAACCTCATAATATTTTACATAACATGCTTTGCCAATTGAGTTACACCCCCAAGGGATATTAAACATATTAAAATCAATTTAAAAACTAAAAAATGATGATATCAATGACACTATTTATATTTTTTAGGTGAAAATTATGACATTTTTCAACTATGATCTTAAAATTCCCTAAAGTTATTAAGCATGCCTTAACAACTAGTATCATTGCAATAAAAAAAATTTAAACAACCAAATCAAAAAATGGTGCTAAATGGGTGAAAATGTGAATATGGGTAACACTTTTCCTTATTTTTTGATATTTTCATTTTTTAGGTCTTCATCAAATATTTTCATAGCTAGCATTCATTTTTTTTCTAAAAAATATTTAGATAGAAAAGTATAATATTACAACAATACGTACTATTTTTCATAAATTTTTCCATTAGTATTAGTTCTCTCAACACCTATTATCCATAAAACCCTAAATCCAAAGTGTTTCCCATTTTCACGTTTTCACCAAATCTAACATACATTTTTCAAGGTTAAAATTGAAACATATTTGAAACCGTGTCTTTAATAACAATAGTATTTAATTTAGCCTTTATATATATATATATATATGTGTGTGTGTGTGTGTGTGTGTGTGTGTGTGTGTGTGTGAGAGAGTGATAATTTCACTCTATTTATTTTTTCTCGATTCATTTTTTCTTCTTTTTCTTCTATTTTTTAATGATGATTTTGTTTGTAACACTCTTTTTTTTTTCAAATTAATGTTTTTAAAATATTATAATTTTAAATTATTAAAAAAAAAAGTGTTATTGGTAGTATCTTTTTTCGAATTAAAGATTGATTTTAATGTTATTGTTACAATTTCACCATTTATTAAGGCCTCAGTTCCCAAAAAAAAGTCATTACTTTAACCCTAAAAAAGAAAGGGAGTTAAAGGAAAATAATGTTATCTAATAGTATCGTAAGTCTTTAACCTTATTTAATCAAAACTTTCTATTCTCTATATTATTTTATTTTAAGGCATGGATTAGTTGTATGAATGGTCTAAATAAGCTCTCAATAGAGATATGTGGCCCCTTCACACCATGCAATTTTACTCCATGTTTTTTTGGGTCATTAAAAGGGAGATTGAATTATGGGAAAATTCAAATTATTGAAGAGTTTGGATTATCAAGAAGGTTGAATTATCGTATAGGTTGGAATGACAATTCTATACAAAAGACCTTTATATCTCAAATCATCGGTATGTTCATGATTGAGATAACAAAATGTTAAAATAATTTCTGCCAAGTAGTTGCTCTGCAACCCTAACAAAACTGCGGCAGCCATGAACTAAACTTACCCATGACCTAACCCTCTCACGGTTACTGCAAAGCTGCATACGAGGGGGACACTCACTAGGTCGGGATGACAGAGGAAGCTGGGGGGAGAGATCCCCTCCTACTGGAACACAGCGACAGGGGATTCCCGCCAGAACACAAGTAATCAGAAGCAAACGCAAGAGACAAACAAAACGACTAGACCTGTCCTCGGGGCACGGTGGTAGGCTGGCAGCAGAGGAAAATGCCTGCCATGTGCAGCAGAGAAACCGAGATTCATCATTCCGATGAATAAAATAGAGAGATACAGAAGTTTCATGAAGGACCACGCATTTATCTGCAAGTTCATAGGAGTGTGGCTGACGGAGAAAGACCTTACCAAGTGGATACAACAAAAATGGCAACCCAAAGGCCATATTGAGCTCAAGCTGGGAGCTAGAGGCTTCTTCACGACAATATTCTCAAACCTACAAGATAAGTAAAGAATATTTGAAAATGGCCCTTATTTCCATTACAATGTTGGTCTGTTAATGAGATATTGGGAAGAATGTTATGACCCAAACAAGGAGATATTCCTTGCAGCCTTAGTATGGGTAATATTGTTTGGCCTCCCAATGGACTTCTGGGACCCATAAATATTAAAGGGTGTTGGGAACACGATAGGAAAATTCATCAAAATAGAAAAAACAACAAAAAGAGGCAGATACACATCTTATGTGATAATCTGTGTGTATATGAACATAGCTGAACCCATACCTAAATCCGTGGAGCTAGAATACCATGAAGAGGTGTGGCAACAAACCTTAGACTACGAACACATTCCATTCAGATGACGAAGGTGCCATGAATATGGTCATCTATTTAAGGATTTTCCACTAGACATGGAGGAGATGGAGAATAAGCTCAAGCAACAGAAGAAACCGCAGGAAGATAAGGAAGGGTTCCAATAAGTGAAAAACAAGAGGAGGCAACCAAAGAAAACCCACAACCCAGGGAAAAAAGAATATCAAACTTGGCCGAGTGGTAAGAACAGCTTTGAAGCATTACAAGCAGAAGAAGATGAAGAAATTGAGATCCATCCCATGGATTATCAAGATAAAGGAAAAGAGAGTAGTTCGAGTTAAGGCAAACCAACACCCATGAGGAAAGCCCAAAGAGATCTGTCATACAAAGAGGATAATGAAGAAAGGGAAGGGATGGAAACCACTATAATGGAAATCGACCCAAGAAATGGAGAGGAACTTAGCATGGAAGAAGAAATTCTGAAGAAATTGTTGAACGAATTGAGACACTTAGATGAAATATTTATCCCGAAGGACCAAAAAATATTGTACAGAGAGACTTTCCAATAGTATCAAGCTAAGCAGGGACAGGGACAGGTTGAGATTACAGAACAACTGGGGATGCATCATGAAAAACCCCATGAGTATTCAAACAAAACAAAAGGAGGGAAGAAAAGGGGCCGAAGAAACTTACAGGAATCCATACAGATCATGGGAGAAATGTTGGTGAACACAGGCAGGGTGGTACTGCTATCAGTGGTATACCAACAAATAAATAAATTTTCCCAATGATAGTAACATCCTGGAACATAAGAGGCCTAAACAGCCGAGGAAAACAGAGATACTTAGCAGAGAGACTGAGAAAAGAGAAACCCCAATTAATGTTGCTTCAAGAAACTAAGATTACAGGAGGGAAACTAGATGAAATCCTAAGTAAGATGAAACCAAGGTATGAAGGTATGTCAATAGATGCACGAGGAAGTGCAGGAGGGATAGAAATTCTGTGGAACCCAGCAGAGGTGACTATTGATTACTGGATAGGCATGTAGCGCATCCTCACAGGGTGGTTCCGCCTCATAGGAAATAAAGAATGGTTCTTAATCTCTGTAGTTTATGGCCCACACATCCTAGTCGAAAAGGAAAACTTCCTCAATAGGATAAATATTCACAAGGAAAAGATTTGATTACTAGCAGGCAACTTCAACTTGATAACAACGTTGGAGGAGAAAAAAGGAGGAATTCGAAGGGAAGAACCAGAAATGGAGAAATTTATGGATACACGGGAAGAACTTCACCTGGTGGATATCCCAACAATTAATGGAAAATATACATGGAACAACAGAAAGGGAGGGAACAGGTAAATAACTTCTCGTCTGGATAGATTCTTAGCAATAGAAAATCTCATAAGTAAAGATGTTTACTATGAGGCATCTATACTACCATGCCTGGGGTCGGATCACTGGCCTATTAAATTAGAAGTGGAAATGAAACGAGGAAATCCAAATCGACCGTTCAGGTTTGAAACCTTCTGGCTAAGAGAACCGACCTTCATTGAAAAATTGAAGGAATTGTGAAACAGGAATGAGAAAGAAGGTAGAAGTTTGTTGCACACCTTCCAACTCAGACTCAAAGAATTAAAGGGTAAAATAAAATAAAAAAATGGTACAAGGATGAGTTTGGCAACATTCAACAGGAGAAGGAATTGATCCAAGCCAAGATGAGGAAAGTACAATAGCAGATTATCCATGAAGGCAGAACAGAATCTCTAGTGGAGGAGGAAGGATAGTTGGTAAATAAATTGGAGGAAAGGAGGCAACAAGAAGAATCACTGTGGAAGTAGAAATCAAGAATCCAATGGTTAAAGGAAGGGGAAAGGAATATGAGGTTTTTTCATAAAGCCATGATCCAACATAGGCAATAGAATAGGATATTCTCCCTAGTCGACCAGCAAGGCAATAGACTTACTCAAAAGGAAGACTTGGAGAACCTGTTAGTTCATCATTTTCAAAGGCTACTGATGAAACCCAATCTAGATAGGGAGGAGAATATAAAAAAAATCACTCAGCACATTCCCAATCTGGTGAGCAAGGACCAGAATATGGCCATGCAAGGTAAATATCTAAAGTAGAGGTAGAAGAATTAATCAAAATCCTGGCAAAGAACAAATCACCAGGTCTAGATGGGTTCACAGCAGAATTATTTCAAGCTATGTGACCATTCATGGGGGATGATATTGTGAAACTCATCGAGGAGTCCCGATGCAACAAAAGAATGCGCCTGACCCTGAACTCCACCTTTTTGGCTCTCATTCCTAAAATGGATCACTCGAAATAACTACAAGGTTTTAGACCTATAGCGCTTTGTAATGTAATTTACAAAATCATGGTTACAATTATGGTATACCGTCTAAAACCTATCTTACCTAGTCTAATCTCTCAAGAACAGACAGGTTTTGTTAAAGGGAGACAAATAGTTGATGGTATTGTGATGGCACAAGAGGCAATACACTCACTAAAGACTAAAAAACCTAAAGGGATGCTGGTAAAACTTGATTTATCAAAAGCCTACGACCGTCTAAACTAGAAGTACCTGCAGGGAATTTTGAAGGCATTCGTCTTTGATGCACGATGGATAAGCTGGATAATGTCGATGATATCGACTCTAGTCCTGTCAATTTTACTTAATGGGTCGCCCACAGAGGCATTCAATGCAACCCGTGGGCTTAGGCAAGGTGACCTGATATCCCCGTTCCTATTCATATTGGCCGTGGAAGGACTAGGAAGGTATGTAAAAGAGAAAGTACAAAGAGAACAGTACATAGGTCTTAGATTGTGGAGGAACGATTTACTGTTAACTCACTAATAGTTCGTTGATGACATAATTATGTATGGACAAGAAACTCTCAAGGAAGCCAGAGGGTTAATGGAGATCCTAACTGACTTCACAAGTGCATCAGGGATGAAGATAAATAAGGAAAAGTCTGATATTTTTTTCTTCAATACAACAACCCCATAAAAAGCTTTTTTAGCAAGAATAATGGGATTCCACATTGGTAATCTCCCCTCAAAATACCTCAGAATTCACCTAAGTGATCAACAAACTAGAGCGGAAAACTAGAAACCCTTGTTGGCAAAGATCCAAGGGAGAATGCAGAATTGGACATTTAGATCACTGAATATGCTGAGACGGGTAATACTACTGAGATTAGTGCTACAAATGATCCTGATTTACCAATTAACCAGCCAAGTGACAGCAAAAACAGTCTGCCAAAGGATGATATACATCTTCAAAAAGTTCTTGTGGCAAGGGCCCAAAAAAGAAAAAAAAAGAAAACAAAACAAAACAAAACAAAAACAAAAACAAAAACAAAAAACAAACAAAAAACAAAAAACAAAAGCAAAAACAAACAAAAAACAAACAAAAAACAAAAAACAAAAACAAAAACAAACAAAAAACAAAAACAAAAAACAAAAACAAAAACAAAAACAAAAAACAAAAACAAAAAACAAAAACAAAAACAAAAAAACAAAAACGAAAAAAAAAAAAAAAAAATGGGCCCTGCTATCGTGGAACTGGCTTAGAAAACCTCTAAAAAATGGTGGGTTAGAACTCAAAGACTTGTACATTCTCAATCAGGTCATGGGGGAAAAGCTCTAGTGGAGATGGCTCTAAGGAGGAGCAGGCCTATGGAAGAAAATATGGAATTCTGAGCTCGATTGAAGGAAGGGTGAGAGTCCAGGACAATATTAAGGGATCAGGCATCTGGAACTTAGCCTCAAAAAATAGAGATCTGATAAGAAATCATAGTTTCTGAGAGATAATGGGAGGAAACAAAGAAAAATTTTGGGAAGAAGCGTGGCAACAGAGAGAAAAACTAAACAACAAACTTGAGCTAGGACTAGTATGTCAATATACTAATAACCTTGCAAAACAGACAGTAAAAAACTTCTGTAGCTTGGATCCAAGAGAGTACTGGAGAAAATGGAAACAAAAACAGGATTGGCCAAGTGCCCCAGAAACTACCCAATGGAAGGTATATGAGAAAGAGATGGAAACTCGTACAATTGCAAAAACGGAAGGCTCAGACATACTAAGATGGGGGTATAGAATTAAAGGGATGTTCACAATTAAAGAGGGTTATCAACTGCAAGTAGCACACCACCTGCAACAAGGGATACAGATATGGGACAGAATATGGCAAGAAAATTCGTGGCCGAAATTCGCTTTTTTCATGTGGATCTTCCGACATGGGCGAGCACTTACTTGGGGCCAAATTCAGAAAAAAGGCCTACAGGGACCTTTGATCTGCAGTATATGTAATGAAAAACAAGAAACAATGGAACACCTGACCAATGCATGTAGATACAACGAAAACGTGTGGAGAAACCATGATCAACTCTTCGGAGTCAATGACATGAATCAATCTAGTAAGAAAGCAAGAATGGATAATTGGCGGAAAAAGCCATTCCAAAACCCCATTTTGAATCGAGCCTAAAAACTATCATTGGGCTTCTTTCTATGGGAAATTTTGAAGGAAAAAAATAGAAGGATCTTCAAAGAAGAAAAAATATCAGAAGAAGAATGATGGAAAATGATACTCCAGAACATCCGAGAAACGATCCTTATCGAGAGATGGTATGCAGAGGACTAGGAAACAAATCCCTAGGAAGAACGAATAATTATGGGCATAAACTTGAAGCCAAGTATGCTAAACCCCACCTCGTGGAAACAGCACCCACCCAATTGTGAGACTGCAAACAGCTTCACATGACCTCAGAAAGAATTCATTAAACTGAACTTTGATGGAGCCATGAAAGGTAACCCTGGGGCAGCATGGACTGGAGGAGTGTTCAGAGATGACAAAGGTAATACGGTTCAAATATTTGCCATGGACTGTGGAACTGTGACCAACAATGAAGCAAAGCTCCATGCATTGAAACGGGGACTGGAAATTGCAGTAAGGGAGAGGTTTCAAAGACTGGAGGTGCAAGGAGACTCGAAACTAGCAATAGACATGATGAAAAAACTAGAACAAGGGACATCATGGGAGAAAATCAACCAAAGCTAGAGGATGACAAGGCTTTTCCAAGAGATTGGCAAGCTAATTAAACAGATCGGCTACATTATCCCGACACATGTCCGTAGGATGGGTAATGTGGCAGCAGACAATCTCGCTAACTGGGGATGCAAACAGGCAGGTAGAAACCTGGATATAAGAGGAGAAGAGTTAATACAAATGGAGGGGATGAGAATGCTAGAGGAGATCCTAGAAAACGACAAGGAGGAGGAAGAAAACCCTTGATCAGGATGCAACAGGGAAGGTGAGGTGGGCCAAAGGGGATGGGAGTTAGAGGCGCCAGATGCCAACCACCTGGGCCCAAGGACAGAGGGTACATCAGGATGTGGGAGGATGAGACGGCAGGAAGGGCAGGAAGTAGGATAGGGCAGGGAAGAGGATGGAATCGAGAAAGGACAGGTGTGGTAGAGGACGGAAGGGAGCGACGTAGACCTGTGAGCAAGTGAAAGGGCAGGCAAAACAACATTGGCAAGTGGCACAATAGCAGAAAGAAACCCATGGTAGGAGCAGTAGGAGGCACAAGGGAATTAATGACAGATAGTGATGGAAGAGCTAGAGGAACCTCATTCCGAGGAAAAGGAAGGAAAGAATGGGTGGCAAGAGGAGGAAGAGGTCACGTGGGAGGCTGGATGGAAGAAAGGTGGGGCAGTCGGACAAAACAACAAGAGGCAAAGGTAGACAGGAGAGGAGATAGCTGCATGCAAAGGGAGAAGGAGAAGGAACGAGAAGCGAAAGGTGGTGGACGCAGGTTGGAGGACGTCAGGAGGAAAACAAGCGTTGACGCAAATCAATGGTATGTTGTTTTGGGTTCCTTACCTCATAGAATTGAAGAAATGACTATTTCTAAGGATTTCGGGGAGGGGGCTGGGGAAAGCAACGACTCGGGACGAGTCAAGACCTGGGTATCCTGGGAATTTAACCTAGCCTGAAATGTTAATGGCATGAGGGGATACGGGGAAGTTATAGGGTATCTATGGATAGAATAGAAGAGAGGGAATGAGTTATGTTGGGATGACAATTAGGTATCCCTTAATGGAGAGCGTCGGAAGATTGCAACCCCGGCCAGGTGGCACCTGAGGCACGGAAAGGAAAAAAACATTTATCAGAGACAAAGAGGTCGATATCGCAATGGCCAAAGCAGTAAGGCTATGATTATCCTGGCTCGATATGAACCCAAATTGGAATGTCAGAATCGGGACTCAGGGGATAATTAGGGGCAAATATCGGGCATGGATACTTGAGAGGAGAGAGTCTTGGACAGGAAACTCAATTGAGACCCTGAATATGGATAAGGGAACCCAAATTAGGGACTCTTGTAGAATCGTACATGATGACCCACATGCTCTGGGGTTGCTGGGGAGGGAGTAACCAGAGAGGAGAGGAATAGAGAGGTCGAAGCCTGTTAATTCAAGAGCAGTCGGGGGGAAACTAAGGGAGAAGGAGGGAAAACCCAAGTCGCTAGGACTAGAGCACGTGGCCTAGTCTGGAGCAAAGAAAATTATGATAAATTTACGTAAATGTCTCCATATTGATAATGAAATTCTTCTGTTACTGTTTTAGGTACTAAAATAAACAGGGTGTCGCACAACCTAAAAGTCTGGACCACACATCACGCTTCAACAAGAAAACTCACTGTGGAGAGCGGTTCGGACGAAGAACAACGAAGTTGGGACAAAGATAGCATGGCTAAAGAGGGAAAATATGCAGCTAAAAGAGGCACTAGAAGAACTGGGAAGGTAGGGAAAAGGACCACGAGGGGGGGAAGCAACCTCCAGAAGAGCTCAAAGCAAAAAATGAAGAAATTCAAAAAAGGAACAGATGCAGACTCTCATTAGCGCTTACATGGTTGGCAATCCGCCATAGGTAATAGCTCAGATAGCAGGATGGGAGAGGGAACTTAATGACAGCATATCCAACCAGGACATGGAGACAGAAGAGTGGGAAGCTATGGTGAAAGACCGGGGGAATACCCACGACCGCCATCCTCTTCTCTGGTAAGCAATACATCAATATTGGGTTATGAAGAACATGATAGCCTGAGCTATGGCTTTAAACAAGGAACGGGAGGTACAGGAGGACGTCAAAACAAAGGAGCCCAGCATGAAGGATCTCCACAGAGAGATTGTTGCAGTTCAGATACAAGTATACAGAAACAATTTAACACTGATCAGGATAGAGCAAAGTCTACAATATATGAAGAGAAGCGAGATGTCAGGGTCCAGTGCGAAAGCTCCAGCCCCGGTGGAGTCCTCGGATGAGTGAAACAGGTTTCTAGTAAGAATTTTGTTATATGTCAATTAGCCTTTATTTTCTTAAGTTGTTGTTTATAATAGATAGAACAACAAATGTTGCATGGATGTTGGAGAAAGACTTATTTAAATTTTGGACATCATTTAACGCAGACAGATGGCCAACCTAGTTTCCTATGAGTAGGTTGAGTCCACTTGTCACTATTGTTAAAGACATGTTAGTGGTTGGAGCATATTAATAGAGAAAGTACTACCAAGTTTTAAAAAAAAAAAAAAAAAAAAAATCATCGGTATGTTCGAATTACCATTTGGTAGGGGAATTCAAATTATGAATTGTTGGTAGAGTTAAAATTTCCATTTAATTTGGAAATTAGCACGAGTTATCATTATACTACAAATATTTGGGAGGCTTATCTTTAAGAGTAAGCAAACATAAAACTATTATAGGAATTATGTCAAGTTACAACTAATAAATATGAATGAAATTAAATATTCATGTAATGATGATTGATTTCATTAATTAAATTAACTACAATTGAGAATCCCATGAGTGATATTTCCCAACCAACTCATATTGGAACCCTAAAAGGAAGTGGGACACCTTAAGGAACTACCAAGTAGATGGGTGGATACCATTCTTTGGGTTGTGTAGGTTAATGGGGAAAGAGACTTGTGCATTAGAACTATTGTAGGTGGAAAATTAATTATGAACTTGAAAATTGGGCTTGTGAAGAAAGCTAGATCTATTCATAGGTAAATTCATCCTTGTGGATTCATAGCCTTAGCTTATGGGTGGTCTTTTTCATAATTAAAATTGATGCAATAGGGAGCATGTGGTTGCGTGGAATACCCTTTTTATACAACAATTTAGTAGATAGTTCTCCAAAATATAAGTGTCCATGACTTGTTTATGATTATATCAAATGAATATTATTAATGTCAAGCTTATATTAATTTCTAGTTTCTCAACTCTATTTGCAAATGTAAGTCTCGTTTTAAATTTATACCATTCTCATAACTAAATGGTTTCATTATAGTATATAGTCTTGAATTATAGTCCCTATGACATGTTAATTAATCAATGGTAAGGGGTAAGAAATGTATAGGAAAGGAATTCAAATCTATGGTATTCAAGTAATAAATTTATAGTAAAATGGGTGGTTCCAAGAAGTGTCTCATACCCTCACCAAAGTATAAAGGGTATTGAGTACGTTACATATTAATAAAGTTTTTTTTTGGATTAAAAAATTACAATTTGTTTAAAAACATGGCCTTAAAAAGCAATCTCATTCGAACCATATCCTTAAAATTAACTTTTGATTGAAGTAGTGCTACTATTACTACCTTATTTTGGAGGGGTTTAAAATTATAACTTGTTTAAAATAATGGAATTAATAATAGATGCTATTGCAATTGAAATCTTAAAATCAACCTCCAAATCAAAAAAGGTGTTACCCATAATATATTTTCAAATTTTATTTATTTTCATGAATTTAAAATTGCAACATTTTTTAACCGTGACCTAAAAGAGTGTCCATGGGGCTTTGAAATGATGGTGAATAGGTGAATTGTTAAGTCACTCCTTGTGATATGTTACCGGTTCAAATCCCTTATGGGTATTATCTTACAAGCAAAAACAAAAGGACCTGAAAAACCAACATTGTTATAAATAAAATCATTTTTAAAACTTCAATATTATAAGGATAAGAATAATAATAATAAAACATATTTTTTAAAGAATCTAAAAAAAAAATAGAAAATACATGTTTAAAAAAACAAAAAACACAACTTCAACCTCATTCACCCTATTAAAACATGAACAAATATATATAAACAATTGTTGCATTGCAACTTAATCCTTACCAAGATGTTAGAAAAAACTTAATGAATTGTGAAACCTAATATGACACTTTGTCAAAAGATAATTATTTACTCATAATTAAAGCAAAAAGAGATTTAGATCTTATGAAAAACTAATTCATATGAATCATTATTGAAAATAAATTAGATTTTGACATTATTATAATAATTCATACATTCATACTATATTATATATTAGTTGTTGATATTATGCAAATAGAAAGAAGTAATAGATACGGATACACATTAATGTATATAATGTTGTCAAAAAATCTTCACAAAATTATCAACTTTAAAGAAAAAAATAATTGAAAACCTTTTTCCACTTGTTATAATTTTTTTAATCTTTTAATTTTACTTTTATTACCCTTTAATTTTTTATTTTTCCTTTATTTTTCAATAGTGCGAATTTAGTGGCGACCATTTATTATAGCGTATATTATTATAATATTTAATTAAGATGATATTAAGATAATATTATATATTATATATTAGTGTTATATTATATTGTATTTTTTTTAAGTCGTATTTGTATTGCAATAGAGAATATTTACATTATTTTAGCAAAATTACTATCTTTGGTCTACCATTTTGGAAACCAGGTAGTAAAGTAGATAATCAAGAACTTGTAAAAGTAGTTTAGAGTACATGAAAAACAGAGACCAAAACCTACTAGCACATTCAAGGGGAGACCAACAACAAGACACAAAAATTGATTATTGAGTTATTTAGGGGTCTTTTCTTCCTTTTCTCATGCGAACGGAAATCCATCTTGAGAATTTATAGGGAGTAGATGGCATGGAGATGATGACTACATTTCCTTGAGGCATTTCTATTTCTAGAGGATCTACAACAGTGTTCGCTTCCTTATTACTATCTGAGTGATCTAATTTGTGAAGACGTTTATGTCTGCTTGTGGATGAAGCTAGGATCATGGTTGTATCTCTCTCTTCTCCTTTTGAGGTATCTAGACAATAATTGGGAGATGGAAAACGCAGATGAGATATCACAGTCTATGACATGAGTTTACGTTGTGAGGTGTTGAGCTAAGGGTGAAGAACTAATTTTGGCTACATTTTCTTTTTGTTGTTGCATGATATCTTGCTTGTGAGCTATGGAATTTTATATCCTTTTATGTTTTTCCATCCTTGAATTTTTTTCTTGGCATCAAGGGGATGAGAATGTGTTTGACAAGAAGGGTAGGCATTATGGAGATGGCTTGGCTATGGATAGGACCTACGGCAGAATGTCATGTTTTCACAATCCACTGGCTATCAAAGGTTACACCATTCTAATTGAGAAGGATCCCAGCAAGATCTATTAGACACATATGTGTGCAAAGGTTACAATACAGTTCTCTATCATGTTTGTTTTTATCTTAATCAAATAACCTAAAGAGTTTTCTATAGAATCGAGGACCTATGGAGTTAACAGATGAATGGGCATATTAGGAAGCCTTACCCAAACTAGAATGGCGAAAGATTTTATGGATAAAGGGTTGAATTCAAGAAACCATTTGTTAAAATTGGCAACTAGGGCCAAACTTCATGTTGAAAATTGGCAACAAGAAATTGATAAGAATAGAAGTGCTAAAAATAGCACTGCTAAAAATAGAAATGTGGGCATCAGTGCTGGATTGGGCAACAGGGAATGAAAAATGGAAGTGCTAAAAATAGAAGTTCTATTTCTAGCAGTTCAAGTTGGATTCCTATTTTTAGGCAGTCCCTGGTCTAAACTAGGAAGTAAAATTCGAATTTGGTCTTACAAGCAGTTTGAATTTTAATTAATTAATTCTCCATGAGTTAATTAGTTAAGGAAAAGCAAACTTGAAGTCTTTGTGAGAACATGCAATTATTTCTCCACTAATTGGGGAATGTGCCCTTGATTTGCTCCACTGATTGAGGAATTAAGGATGAGTTCTATATTGAGAGGATCAGTTGACTTAGTTTAACTTAGTCAAGTTCAGTTAGATTAATTTAACAAGTTGTTAAATTAATGAGATATAGTTTGTTGATCCTTGCATGCATGTGGCACCTGTTATTTTCATATAATTGTGTATTCACTCATGGATCACTGATGCATGTCAGTTCTGTCAGAGACCCAGTTGAGATCAGAGAAGGGACAGTGTACTATCAATTGGATGAATATTTTTCCTATAAAGGAAGCTCATCCATGATGACGATTTATCTCCTTCAGGTTTTTGCAGTTATTTCAGAGGTCAGTGTTGTGTGTGAGGTGAGAATCACACAGGTTGCAGCTGGAGGACTCAGGAAAAACTGTGCATATAAATAGGAGGCTTGGAGGGCAGAGGAGAAGTTTTGTGAGAAGCCTTTGACTGTCTATGAGCCGCAATGGGATTGTACTGAGATATGGATAGCTTCCGAGCTAAGGCTATGTGTAATCTAGACATATTTCCACTTGTATGATAATACAGAGATGAGGTTTTATGCTAGTGCTTTCCCTGGGTAAATTCTTATGTGTTATGTGTGATTGATTCCTTCTTATCAGTTATATGTGTTCTTATTAATGTTGCTCATGGTTGATTAAGCTTCCGCTAAATTGTTTGTAGAAGTAGATCAAGTGTTTTGCTTTAGTACATTGCATTACCAAGTGATCTACAGGTGGGAAATTTCTACATGGTATCGGAGCTAGCTGATTCGTAGAAAAAGTTCTACATGGTATCAGAGCTAGCCGAATTGTAGAAAAATTCTACAAAATTATAGACTCCATGTGGGTCACCTTATTCATGGATGATAATATTTTTCCTAGATTCCTCTCGTCAAGAGGTGTAGGATTGATCTAAAGATCATCCAATTCCGATAAGTATTTATGGAGATATGAATTTATTTTGATTATGGAATAATTATCAAGCTGACCAGCAACTCATGTAGGCTCAGAAGCCCAACAGACACATCTATTCATCATCAAAATTTGTATATAAATATAGGAGGTCTTTTCCTTATTTGGACACACACATCTCATCACATCTTTCTCTCTCTCCTGCGCAGAAAAGAGGCTCTTCTCCTACTGCGCAGAAAGGGACTCTTCTCTCTCACGTGTGGAAAGAAGGATGCAGAATTTAGGGCTGCAACTGTAGATCGAAAGTTTTACAAGTGTTGACCATCAGACTCTCTCTCAGAACTATGTTGTAGGTGGAACTGACTCTCCTCAGAAGGCCGCATTTTTTGGTGAAGGAATCAAACCGATCCGACGGATGGTTTGCAAGATATTGTCTGCCCTACTTTAGGGTTGATCTAGGGTTTGTTGCTGCTGATGTAAATCAAATTTATGTACTATTTCTCTCTGCTAAATTATTTAAGATAAAGGAAGATTTGATCAAATATTTTCCCCATATTGGGGTTTGTCCCTAGCTAGCCTCCACATCTTGTGTCTCTTGTCTTGGCTTGTTTTCTGTTGATTGTTTAATGTTCTATCTGTACTTTACTTATTGTACATGTGATTGTTAATCTATCGATAATAATAAAAAGATGTAAACTACTCTAAGCATAGAACATACCATAACTTAACATGGTATCAAAGCTGAGGTGAAGACAAAGCCCGAGCAAGAGCAAGAGCAATCACCGAAGAGAATATTGGCAAGGCTATCCTAAAAGAACTATGGGGCCCTCAACACTCTTCCCTACCGAAGACAAGATCCGTGAGAATTCTGACTATCACAGATGGAAGATATCTCTCGATCTAAACGTAGAAGATCAAGGAGTGCTGGACCATGTGAGAGGCAATATTGTTGATCTTCCATCAAATGCACCCACTACTGCCAGGAACAAATCGAAAATTGGTGAAGTCAAAAAAAAGAAGATCATCCGGGACTGTATCGACAAGCGCTTGGTGGCCTACATCTCCAGCCTGAACACCTCGAAGGAAATCTACGATAGATTGGTGAGTTTATTTAAAGTTAATGATGCAAATCAAGTTTTGTTTCTTAGAAATAAGCTTAAGGAAATTAAGAAGGGAAAAGATGAGAGCATGCAAGCATATTTCTTAAGAATCACCAAGATCAAGAATGACCTCCTATCTATTGGAGAAATTACTACTGATAGGGAAATGGCACTCTCAACTCTCGGAGGATTACCATCCGAATGGTACATGTTCAGGACTACTCTTTTCAACATAACGTAATTCCTGGTTTTGAGGAATTAATGGCAAGATGTATTCAAGAAGAAACAAGGATAGAAGAGCAAGAAATGCCCATGCCTAAAGGTCCTCCTACTGCCTTTTCTTCTCATGCTAAGAAAAGAAATAATTTTGGGACTAAAGCAAAAAGAAAGGTTGGACCTAAGGGTGGAAGAAAAGGACGATGTTATATTTGCGATGAAGCAGTTCACTATGCAAGGGAATGCCATGATAGAATGAACTCTCACAAGGACGACGATCAAAATCCCTCTCATGGAAATCAAAGGAATGGAAAATCTAATAGCAGAGGTAAAAGGAGTGTTGGAAATCAAGGAAGAGGACAACCATTCAAGAAGGCTAGAAATTCCAGGTATGAATCTAACACTGTTGACAATAAACAGGATGAATATTATCTACCAGCTACTCTATCTACCTCTGCTCCTCTGGACTCACTGGGAAATTGGATTATTGATAGTGGTGCCTCAAGGCACTTCACTGGTTACAAAGAAGTTCTCCATAATCTGATAGAGAAAGAAACTAACCTGGAAATTGTCCTTGGAGATAATATGAAATATCCCGTGAAAGGTGTAGGCAATGTCTCTCTTAAATTGAATCAAGGTAATACGATCCACTTACAAGATGTATTATATGTACCTGACCTCAAAAAGAACTTGGTGTCCATCTCGGCAATGGAAGACAAAGGCTACAAGGTGACCTTTAGCAATGGCAAGGTATGTGTATGGAAAAACAATGTTAAAGATGCCTTTACTCTTGGGTTTCAAGTTGATTCATTATATCAAGTTGTTGGAAGTCCACTAGGTGTCATCTCTTGTGACACATCTCTTCAGTGCGAACTTTGGCATCGGGGGTTTGCCAACCTTCATTAGAAAGCTCTACTCGATGTAAGACAAATGGTGACAGGGATGCCCGAATTCCGAGTAGAGAAAGAAGGTGTATGTCCGGGATGTGCCGAAGGAAAGCTCAAAAAGGGAACCATTCCCCTCAAGCCAAAGCAAGACCTCCAATATATTACAGTTGGTTCACTCAGACATATCTGGTATGATGCTTGTGAACTCCTTGGGAGGATATTCATATTACCTTACTTTTTCAGATGACTATTCTCGAAAGACTTAGATATACTTCTTGAAAAAGAAGGATGAAGTGTTCTCTTGGTTTCAACACTTCAAAGCCTTGATCGAGAATCAAACCGAAAAGAAGATCAAGATCTTAAGGATTGATAATGGGACTGAATATGAATCTAACGAGTTTCATGACTTTTGTAAAGAGGCTAGCATTAAGAGGGAGACTACTACACCATATACTCCTGAACAGAATGGTGTGGTAGAAAGGAAGAATGGTATGATTGTGGAAGCTATCTGTGCCATGCTTCATGATCAAAGACTTCCGAAGTTTCTATGGGTCGAAGATGCAAACACCGCTGTATATGTACAAAACCGATGCCCTGATCAAGCATTGGGTTCCAAGACTCCTGAAGAAATGTTTACCAGTAAGAAACCTGACATATCTCATTTTATAATTTCTGGAAGCCCTGTATATTTTCATGTGCCGAAAGAGAAAAGGAATAAATTGGGTGCATCTGGAAAGAAATGAATCTTCATGGGCTATGGTGAAAATACTAAGGGCTATAGAATTTATGTAGCCTGTCAAAGGGAAGTCATGATTAGTCATGGTGTCACCTTTGATGAAGATATCACTCTCAGCAAGGTGAACAATCTTCCTACTTTAAGGAGCTCTCAAGAATCTGACACTAGGGAACCAAAAGAAAAAGATGATGTAACAATGCCTAATGTGGATGAACCCATGGATCCTATTGATCCACCTGAGCCTTCCTCTTCTAGGAAGAGGCCCTCTTGGCTTAGGGGGCTACTCGATGATGTTGAAGGACACACTGCACCCCGAGGAACCTTCCGTGAAAGTAAGAAACCTAATAGGTATCAAGGATACCTGACCGTCATGAGCATGATCATACAAAATGAGCCTTCATCATTCTTAGATGCCGTCAAGCATCAAGTATGGAAGGATGCTATGACCAAATAATATGAGTCTATTATAAAGAATAATGTCTAGGAAGTAGTTCCCAGACCCCAGGACAAGACAGTTGTCACTTCTAAATGGCTTTATAAGATAAAGCATGCAGCAGATGGAAGTACGGAAAAGTATAAGGCTCATTTTGTCGCTCGTGGCTTCTCCCAGAAGGAAGGTATAGACTATGACAAGATATTTGCACTTGTTGCCAGATATACCACCATCCGCTTGATCATATCCCTTGCAGCTTCACAAGGATGGAACCTACATCAGATGGATGTCAAGACCGCGTTCTTGCATGGTTCTATCAAAGAAGAGGTCTATGTGGAGCAACCCAAAGGATTTGAGATTTATGATCGAAAATCTCATGTCTGAAGGTTGAAGAAGGCTCTCTATGGGCTGAAGTAATCACCCTGAGCATGGTATGAGAGGATCGATAGCTACTTGATGAAGTTGGGATTCACTAGGAGTGAAGTTGATCCTAACCTTTACTTTAAGGTTGAAGATGACAAACCTCTCATACTGGTGTTGTATGTGGATGACCTCTTTCTAATAGGTGCAAACCCTCTCATTCACAAATGTAAGAGGGAGTTGGCTTCTAAATTTGAAATGAAGGACCTAGGACTGATGCACTATTTCCTAGGACTTGAAGTCTGGCAGAAGCCAAGGGAAATTTTCCTATCTCAAGGAAAATATGTGGTGAAGATATTGGAAAGATTCGGTATGGTGGACTGCAAGCCTGTAACTACCCCGATGGAGCTTGACTTTAAGAAGTTAAGCGGTAGCGCTACTGGACTTGTTTTATGAAATGCCACTGAGTATCGTCAACTCGTCGGAGCATTAATGTTCTTAGTGAACTCCCGTCCAGATATATGCTTCGCAGTCAACACGTTGAGTCAACATATGGTTGAACCTCACCACATACATTGGATTGGTGCTAAGAATCTATTGAGATATCTTCGTGGCACAATTACTTATGGGTTAAGATACACTGTCAGAGATGTGAGACTACTTGGATACACTGATGTTGATTGGGCAGGCAGTGTGATGGATCGTAAGAGCACTTCAGGTGTTGTTTCTCCTTGGGATCTGCTTTGATATCCTGGATGAGCAGGAAGCAGAAGTCAGTGGCTTTGAGCACTGCCGAGGCAGAGTATATTGATGCTAGCATGGCCACCTGTGAGGCAGTCTGGTTACGAAAGCTCTTCAGTGAGCTGTTTAGATTTACATTGGATACCACTGTGACCCTGTGTGATAACCAGAATGGGATTCGTTTATCAGATAATACTGTATTTCATGATTTCTCCAAGCACATCGATATCAGGTACCACTATATTTGAGATATGGTGTAGCGGGGAGCTATAAGGCTCCAACATATCGGTACAGATGAACAGGTCACCGACATTCTGAAAAAGCCCCTAGGAAAGGTCAAATATTTGAATTTTCGAGAATGACATGGTGTCGTTCAGAAACCCTCTGATGAGGGTCCTGTATGATGTATGGAGCTCTTGGAGCTCCAGGGGGGCACAAGGTACTTCTTTGAGCGACATATGACCATAGGGTGACTCACCATCCCCTGGTGGTGTACGTGTACAGGGTAAAAGAATCAAAAATTTCCCTGTGACACCCTGTGGTGACTATGTAGCAAGATGATTAGTTCTCTTGTGAGGTCTCGATGATGTGTTCTCCATGACGATTGTGTAGCAAGATGATTAGTTCTCCTGTGAGGCCTGGATGATGTGTTCTCCACGACGATTGTGGAACAGGATGATTCACTCTCCTGTGGGCCAGGATGATTACTTCTGCGTGGCATCCACTGGATAGGATGATTCACTCTCCTGTGGACAGGATGATTAGTTCTCCTGTTGAGGCATCCTACCCATGCAGTATGGGACTCATGGGAAGTACCTCTCATCTGATCAATGAGGAGGGAAATGTGGATAGGGACCATAGTAGTACCGATGGATGCATCATTGTATCTACCGTACTCCCTATGCTAGGATGACCTTCATTGATCTGGGATCAATGATACTGGTCTGGGACCAGTGGTAAGAGTTGTACCCACTATGACACTGACTTTGGGTCGGTTGAGGACTAGTCTGGGACCAGTGGTACACACTCTGAGACTAACTTTGAGTCAGTGGAGGATGGTATGATACATCCTCGATCACTTCTTCCTCTTCATAATTTGAGCAGAGTAGAACAATCAGCACAAGACAAAATAGAGTAGAGCAGAGCAAGGGTCAAGTTGTATAGGGCAATGCATTTGATGGATGAATAGTAGTGACAGACAAACAAATTGCTGATAAAGTTCTCCCTAGTTGAGAGGGAGTGTTAAAATTGGCAACTAGGGCCAAACTCCATGTGGGTCACCTTATTCATGGCTGATAATATTTTTCCTAGATTCCTCTCGTCGAGAGGTGTAGGATTGATCTAAAGATCATCCGATTCTGATAAGTATTTATGGAGATATGAATTTATTTTGATTATGGAATAATTATCAAGCTGACCAGCAACTCATGTAGGCTCAGAAGCCCAACAGACGCATCTATTCATCATCAACATTTGTATATAAATATAGGAGGTATTTTCCTCATTTGGACACACACATCTCATCACATCTCTCTCTCTCTCCTAAGCAGAAAAGAGGCTCTTCTCCTACTACGCAGAAAGGGACTCTTCTCTCACACATGTGGAAAGAAGGACACAAAATTTAGGGCTGCAGCTGCATATCGGAAGTTTGACTAGCATTGACCATCAGACTCTCTCTCAGAACTGCACTGTAGGCAGAACTGACTCTCCTCATAAGGCCGCATTTTTTGGTGGAGGAATCAAGTCGATCCGACGGTCGGTTTGCAAGATATTGACTGCCCTAGTTTAGGGTTGATCTAGGGTTTTTTGCTGCTGATGTAAATCAGATTTATGTACTATTTCTCTCTGCTGAATTATTGAAGATAAAGGAAGATTTGATCAAAGGGTTTCCTCATATTTGGGTTTTTCCTTAGCTAGCCAGCACATCTTGTGTCTCTTGTCTTGGCTTGTTTTCTGTCAATCATTTAATGTTCTATCTACACTTTACTTACCGTACATGTGATTGCTAATCTATGGATAATAAAAAAAAGAAGGAAACTGTTGTAAGCATAGAAAATACCATAACTTAACACCATTACTAAAAGGAGAGCCAAGAGTGGCCCCAAAACCATGGTCCTTAATCAAAAACTCTTTTATGGTCCTATCATTTTTTGAAAAAAAACACAAAGAATCCCTTCAAACATAAATATAGATATGTATTCGAGGAGCAATTTTGGTGCACTGATTCCTAGAGCATGAATATTGATGGCCAAATCCCATTAAAATGACAAATTATGGCATTCCTCTCATAAGATAAGTTGAAAATATCAGATTGGGGTTCTTCCACCTCTATTTCTAGAATACATTTTACTTGTTCTATAATGAAAGCCCATTCTAATATATCTTTAGAAGTTGGTTGTGAGAGCCCTTGCTTTAGAGCATCATTAAAGGATTATTGTTGAGAGGAAAAGGGTGCATCTTATTCTTTGGTTCTTTCATTCAGTATTGAGACTAAGAGGATTAAGTTGTCTTTGCTTATGCCATAATCTTTGAGAAAAGGCCTTTCCTTAGGCTTCCTACCCCCATGTAGGAGTCACATTGAGACGGAAGGGATTCATATTCGATCTTGGATTCTTGTTGCAAGTGTAGAGGCAAATTTGATGGCCTCCACCTATAAAAAAAAAGGGTACCCACTAAGAGTGGCCTCACAAAGACTGAAAATATCAAGTGATCTAAAGCATTGGCATCACCTTGAAGGAGGTGAGAACTTTGCTATAAAAAAAAATCCTCACAATTTAATAGATCTGCAACAATGACAACATAGTGAGGGATCTTTGAGCAAAGGGAAGAATATTGAAGATATAAATACCCTAGAGACAAGGTCGCAACCAAAGGCTTTAGGATTTCCATCATGATCTTTGAAAATTCTCAAATAATTTCAGATCCAGAGCTGATTATAATTAGATCCTTAATGTACAAAAACAAGATAAATAACATGGAAGACAATAAGCTTTCTAAGATTGCTTCAAAATCCAATCAAAACCATTTACAACTCAAGTGTATATTATATTATATAGTTAAAACTAATTAGTTAACCATATAATATAATATATATCTATTAATAATTGTTATATACTATAATAAATGTAATTATGTGTGTGTGTGTGTGTGTATTATAATTATAATGTATATTCTCTTTTTTTAGCTTGGAATGAAAGAACAGGAAAACCTAGAGTACTTCCCCACATTTCATGGATGGTAAACCAAGTAAACCATTGGCTTTGATTATCAGCCCTTGTTGAAAATAGCAACAAGAAATGCTAAATATAGAAGTGCTAAATTTAGCACTGCTATAAATAGCATTTCGAGATACCTTCCTATTTTAGTTAGGCCCTGAACTAAAATAGAGAAGTAAAAATTCGAATTTGATCTTAGCAGTTGTTTGTAAAATAATTAATTAATTCACCATGAGTTAATTAGTTGTAAAAAATCAAACATGAAGTCTATGTGGGGACATGCAACAGTTTCTCCATTGATTAAGCAATTTATCCATCAGTTAAAGAGATAAGGATGAGTTGTAATATTGAGTTGTAATTAGTTGGCTCAGTTAACTGAGTCAAGTCCAATTAGATTAATTCAAACAGTTTGTTGAATTAACTGTGAGTTCAGTTAGTTAATGCATGCATGCATGTAACTCTTGCACTTCATATAACTAAATATTCTCTCATAAATAACTCATGCATGTCGATTCAGATAGAGACCCAGTTGAGATCAGATGGAGAGGCAATGTACTATTAGTTGCAGGAATATTCCATTATGAATATCTCTTGCATGCAGAAGGAATTCTTTCCTTGAGGATTGCGCAGTTACTTCTTCAGTTTAGTGAGTGTGATGAGGCCAATTCACACATGTGACATCATTGGACCCCAAGAAAAATTGTGCAAGGAAATAGGAGGCTTGGAAGGCTAAGGGAAGGCATATCTAGTGTCTACTCAGTCTATGAGTTGTATTGCTTGTTTTGCAAAGAGAGCAGGATAGCTTGAGAGCTGATTCTTTTTGTAACTTGAACATATTTCCACTTGTATGATAATGCAAAGATTGGGGTTTTAGGCTGAGGCTTTCCCCGGGTTATTTCTTCTGCATTATGTGTGATTGATTTCTCATTCTTAGTTATATGTGTTCTAATTGATCTTGCTCATATTCAATTAAGCTTCCGCAAAGTTTTTTGCAGAAGAAAATCTTGTATTTTTCTTTAATATATTGCATAATATGTTGATCTACAGTGGGAATTTCTACATCCCTCGCCCCAAGGGAACCAAAGAGAGTCGAACGTGTGTCAACAATAACTAGAAACAATGTCAAATAACTTCATGTTTGGCTCTAGACCACTTGAGCTAACCCTTGGGGATTTATAATATATGCTTTATATAATTATAATTATATTATATTTTATATATTTGTTCACGGTGCTGGACCCGCCAACATGTTAGGGGATCTCCCCAGTAAGAAATCCCAATTAGACCTTAGACCGTTTGGTGTAGGAGTCCCAGCAATGGGTCATATGGTATCGCCTTGACCATGGTTTCGCATAGAGGCAAGTAAGATGTCCTTGTTGGTATCAAGGGTGTGACATATGTAGTAACTCAAGGAAGGTGCATGAGCAGTTCTAACACACGTAGGGTGAGGTGAGTGCGCCCCTTGGAAACCTATGACAACGCGGAGTTAAGAAGGGAACACACAAGCAAAGATGCATCACAACATGGAAGGCAAGTAAGCTATAATCCAAAGTGATGGTTAAACCAACAGCACATTTCAAAAAGATTCATACATACATATACGGAAAATAGCTACAGATGCATGCGTAAGAAAAAAGATACATATATCATTTAGAGTAAACAAGATAGCTGAAATACAATATGACATATGCATGAAACGTGTTGGCTCTGTTATATTAAGAATTGTAAGTTCCAGTCATAAACTACATCCATGTCCAACCACTAGTTCTAACAGTGGAACGTTAAAGTCATTTTTGCCTACTCCTCCAAAGAGATATACTAGTTCTGCCAGTGGAGAAGCTAAGGCTGGTTACAATACTATCCAAGCTCTCTCTAAGATACTCCTATCGGAAGCTTGGCTGACCAAAAACCTATACAATGAGTAATGAGGGAGTATATATAGCAAAGGGTGGGGTGGCCCTTAACATTCCCCTTTGTGACAGTTCAACTGCTCTCATGACTCTTCATCTACTCTATGATTGTTACATCCAACTATTGACACTTTAACTTACACTTGACAATACATTACATACAATCTGCACATGTACCCCTGTGGGACAAAATAGGCTTGAGCAAGCCATGCAAGACATCACTATTATTCAAACAATCGTTGGAAGACCAGCTCTTCGACATCCTCATGGTGGTTGACAGTAGCGAACTGATGCCAAGCTCGGTAGTCTGTGATGGTGTCTGTGTACTCTAAGGTGACATATTTTTGGAAATGAACTCTTGCCTCCATAGCATCTAGGTACACTGCTCGGGCTCCTCTTTCCAACTCGTCTGATAGCATGCACATCATTTTCTTGAGTGTGGCCAGACCAGAAACATACTTGTGCATGGTGTCTGCACTGATCACCAAGTCTAGGAAGGTGGCTATGTGCATCAACTCATCAAAGTACGAGTCAAGCTCTAGTCAGACCTATGCCTTTTTCTTCACCTGGGTGAGTGTCCCAATAGATGGGATCGCATGTGCATGCACAACAACATCCATACTCTTGAATACTTGTGCATGGGAAGCCTGTAGACTAGTGATGAGCTGCGGGAGATCTTTATAATTCCTGATCTGACTCTGGATGCGTGACTTCAACTTGACTGCTTTGGGCTTCATCATCTTAGGCAAGTGTAGCGAGGCTCCCTTGTATCTCATTTTCCATGTTTTCATGTAATCAAAAGCAACAAGCATGTTCAACAAGATACGTTCTCTCTTAGCACATCGTTGCTGCCAACCGTTGAGATGTACAACATCCTTATGCACGGTACCAAACTTGGAATACAACGCCTGCATGACTGTGTCAAGTGACAATACTTCATCTAGTATTTCCTTCTTTAATTATGCTTGGGCGAATATTGTAACCAATTCTCCTCCTTTCTTGGTCGTATATAGCTCCTTAGCCATTCGCTCGTTCTTAGCTATCAGGAAGCGAACACTCGAGCTAGTGGCTTTAGCATATGCTCTGATAGCATCAACCAATGTTGTTGGATGTTTGTGCACGTCAAACACGATCACTCGTTCCTCAAACTGCGCAGGAGATGTATGATCATCCAAAGTCAACACTCTACGAAATTGCACAACTCTATGTTGAGACTCGTCCAATGAGATGTTGTGCATCTATTATGGCATATACTACTAGTGTAACCCCTTATTCTTATTAGTACAACCCCCTTATTATATTGTTGTACCCATGTAGTCCCCATATTGTTACTATTGTGCCCCATAGAAGCCTACTATTGTTATTATTGTGCCCTTACATTATTATTGTTATGTCAGCTCTAATTATATTATGACCCCTTAGACTCCTATATATAGAAAGGAGGTATTTTCATTTGTATCATCCAAGAATTGTTCATTTGTGTAATGTAAAGGAGGTTGCCCCCTTGAAGAGGCTTATTTCTAATGCATTGATCTATATTTTCTATCTTTTTGGTGAGCTGGTTTCATAACATTTGGTATCAAAGCCTTGGATTCTAGGGTTTGGCTGATCCAAACAGGTCATCGTGGCATTTGCGCTATAACATTTTTCTGTGACATTGCAGAAGCTAAAAAAAAAAAACCATTTGAGAAGAAATCACGCTAAACCTTGGTTCCGAATTTCAAATCTTGTCTCACTATTTTTTCGGAGATATGATATGAGGAAGTTAGGGTTTGCGCAAGCTCCGGAATTTCATCTAAAATAGGTAATCGTGGTATTTTCATTATAACCTTTTTGCTACAAAGTTTCAAAAGCTAAATAAAAAACCTATTTGAGAAGAAATTATTCTGAATCTTGGGTCCGAATTCCAGATCTTTTCTCACTATATTTTCGGATATATGATCTAAGGAAGTTAGGGTTTTTGCTGACTCCCGAATTACATCCTAAACAGGTGACCTTGGGAAAATCATCATAACTTTCTCTTTGAGCAACAAAATGAAATTTCGTAAGAAGTTAAAGAAAGAGGACGGACTATAGTTTTTTGTGCATAGTTTTGAAATCTAAAGGTTGAAACAGTGACACGTGGCACGTTGTACAAGTTCACTCTACTGAAACATTATATAATCAGGTCATCTTAGGAGATAGGGCATAACTCTTTCTCAAATTCTGATCAAACTTGCGGGGTTAGAAAGAGGACGCAGAGGGCTATTGCAGGAGGCAATTTCAGAAATTTGAGATATGAAAGTACAGAGTTACAGTCATTTCAAGATTGAGCTCCTAAAATCAAGAAAAGGCGATATGAGGAAGTTTGATGGAAAGGATCCAGTAAGTTGGACACTACAGATGGAGCAATATTTTTATCTACATGGTGTACCACTGTTATAAAAGGTATGTATTACATCTTAATATTTAGAACCAGATCAATTTTTATGGTATAAATAGCTTTGTTCTCGTAAACAACTTGTTACGTGGTCAATTTTCACGGAGGAAATGATAGCACATTATGAGGATACAAAGAGCAACACCTTCTTTATACCAACACCACAACAATTGGAAGAAAAAAGAGAAAAAGAGCTTTGTTACAAAGTGGAAAGAAAAATTATGGAAACAAGGAAGTCGACCCCTCACAACTATAAAGATGGAAGTGTTGTTTCTCCTAGCCTTCCACAACCTACAAGGGTTACACGACAACAATTGGAAGAAAAAAGAGAAATAGGGATTTGTTACAATTGTGATAACAAATATATTAAAGGTCATAAGTGTGTTGAGAAGAAATTGTTTTACATTGATTGTGGAGAGGAGGAAGAAAAGGGTCAAGAAATGTCAAAAGAAGAGTATGTACACCAGGAACTAACCCCAGAGAAAGAAGAAATGAATCCGACCATATCTTTTAAAGCATTTGAAATAATTACCACTCCTAAAACTCTCAAGATAGAAGAACATATCAAGAAGAAAAAGGTTCAAGAAGTGAAAGATCACATCAAGAAAGAAGAAAGTAATCTGACCATATCTTGTAATGCATTGGACGGAATTAACACTCGTCAAACTATCAATATAGAAGGACATATCAAGAAGAAAAATGTTCAAGAATTGAAAGATCACATCAAGTCCCAAGAATTCAATCCGACCATATCTTGTAATGCATTGGAAGAAATTACCACTCCTCAAACTATCAAGATAGAAGGACATATCAAGAAGAAAAATATAAGAGTGTTGATTGATTCCGGTAGTACCCATAATTTTATTGATTGTAAGATAGCCAAGGAATTAAATTACTTCCTATATCCATCACCGAAGTGTCAAGTGATGGTTGCAAGTGGAGGAACCACAAATTTCTCTGGAAAGTGCCATAATATCAAGCTATCCATGGGAGAATATGTATTGAATAGCCCAATGCTTTCCATTCCAATGGGTGGTGTTGATGTTTTACTAGGAGTCCAATGGCTACAATCTTTGGGTATGATAGCTTTTAATTTTCAAGAACTTTTATTGAAATTTTCTTGGGAAGGAAAGAAAGTTGAATTGAGGGGTATTGAAGGAAAACCTGGAAAGATAATCAACTCTAATAGCATGGCAAAGCTTCTAAACAAAGAACGACGGGGTGTAATTGTACAATTATGTTCACTAGAGGATCCCACATCGAAATCGTGTATTTCTCCAAATCTCCAAAACGTTTTGGACAATCATTCCAAGGTATTTGAGACTCCCATAGGCCTCCCACCTATTCATGATCATGATCATGCCATTCATTTGATTCCATGAAGTGTTCCTCCAAACATCAGGCCTTACATATATTCATATGCCCAAAGGAGTGGGAACTCATTCAAAAGTTACAGAAGATCCCAGTTCAAACAGTATTGCGAGAACTTGACAAGGAATGAAAAATCATATTGGAACCTAAAGTAGTCACAAAACCAAGAAATTGAAAGCTACGAAATAGATCAATTTCAGAGTATCGCATCAAGTGGAAGAACTTACCCGCTGAAGATTCCACATGGGAGGACAATAATTTATACAGAAGCATCAAGAACTACTCAACCATTGAGGACAACACTTTTTGAAGGAGAGGGGCATGTTAGGCCCCTATACTACTAGTATAACCCCTTATTGTTATTAGTACAACCCCCTTATTATATTGTTGTACCCATGTAGTCCCCATATTGTTACTATTTTGCCCATAGAATCCCACTATTGTTATTATTGTGCCCTTACATTATTATTGTTATGTCGGCTCTGATTATATTATAACCCCTTAGACTCCTAGATATAGAAAGGGGGTCTTTTCATTTGTATCATCCAAGAATTGTTCATTTGTGTAATTTAAAGGAGGTTTCCCCCTCAATGAGGCTTATTTCTAAGGCGTTGATCTATCTTTTCTATCTTTTTAGTGAGATGGTTTCATAACATTGGGCGAATGTTCGACATCCTCATGGTGGCTGACAGTAGCGAACTAATGCCAAGCTCGGTAGTCCGTGATGGTGTTTGTGTACTCTAAGGTGACATATTTTTGGAAACGAACTCTTGCCTCCATAGCATCTGGGTACACTGCTCGGGCTCCTCTTTCCAACTCGTCTGATATCATGCACATCATTTTCTTGAGTGCGGCCGGACCAGAAACATACTTGTGCATGGTGTCTACACTGATCACCAAGTCTGGGATGGTGGCTATGCGTATCAACTCATCAAAGTACGAGTCAATCTCCAGTTGGACTTGTGCCTCTGTCTTCACCTGGGCGAGTGTCCCAATACATGGGATCGCATGTGCATGCACAACAATGTCCATACTCTTGAATACTTGTGCATGGGAAGCCTATAGACTAGTGATGAGCTGCAGGAGATCTTTACAATTCCTTATTTGACTCCGGATGCGTCACTTCAACTCGACTTCTCTGGGCTTAATCATCTTAGGCAAGTGTAGCGAGGCTCCCTTGTATCTCATTTTCCATGTTTTCATGTAATCAATAGCAACATGCATGTTTGACAAGATACGTTCTCTCTTAGCACATCGTTGCTGCCAACCATTGAGATGGACAACTGCCTTATGTACGGTACCAAACTTGGAATACAACGCCTACATGACTGTGTCAAGAGACAATACTTCATCCAATATTTCCTTCTTCAATTATGCTTGGGCGAATGTTGTAACCAATTCTCCTCCTTGCTTGGTCATATGTAGCTCCTTAGCCATTCACTTGTTCTTAGCTATCAGGAAGCGAACACTCAAGGTAGTGGCTTCGGCATATGCTCTAGTAGCATCAACTAATGTTGTTGGATGTTTGCGCATGTCAGACACGATCACTTGTTCCTCAAACTATGCAGGAGATGTATGATCATCCGGAGTCGACACTCTACAAAATTGCACAACTCTATGTTGAGACTCATCAAATGAGATGTTGTGCATCTCTCCTTCCGGTTGATCTCCAAGGATCTTATTGTCTCCTTGGTTGCTTGGGTTTTTCTCCTCTTCTGTATGTGGTGAAGCAAGTGGGTCGACCTCTTGGTGGTGAGGCATGAGGTATTTGTCTTGCTCAAACTCTTGTTGCTCCATATCCGTATCCATTTGTTCAAGTGCTTGCTCTATCTCCTGAGTGAAGTCCTACTCCTACGATTGTTCACCCTATCTGACTAATGCTAGTTGTTCTTATGAGTCTAATACCTGTACGGGCGTAGTTTCAACTGTCTGTACAAGTTGCGCCCCATGATGCACATGTTCCTGTTGCACTTCCTTCACCTCTCTGCACAGCTCCTGTTTCTTCCGAAGTTGCTCCTTCAACTCACGCAACTCCTTCTCTGTTTCCTCCATTCTTCGTTTCTCTCTCTACCTTTTCACGTTTCTCTTGTCGCATTGTTGCCTCTTTACCTCTATTGCCAAAGTTGCTTTCTGCACAAGTGGGTCTATTCAGAACTTGAAGCTTTTCTCTTCCTCCATGTTGTCGACAATCTTCCTCTTGCCCTTGTTGCGCACTGGTATGTTTACCTCTGCGGATACTACTTCTAGTGCTCTCCGGGATGCTGCTTCACTACCCATTCCATGGTGAGGTTGATTGGTTCATTGAGTCTAGATAAGTTGTAACAATATCTCCATGGGTCTTCCTCCACCCAGTGACATGCCCCATGGATCCAGTTAAACTGTACTCTCGTGCAGTGGTCCTTCACAAGACAATGCGAGTCATACGGACTGTAACTTTGGGCGTCGAATGGATATTTCTTCATCTCCTCTTCTTCAACATCCGCATGCTTGAAAATCTGTATATTGTATAACCCGATGCGCAATAGAAGTGCGGGCCAAGGTGCCTTCTTCTTCCTGTGCAGCCTAGCTGATAATCCTATCGAGATGTGATATGTTACTTCCTGCATGATGATTTTTTCCAAGGAAAAATTCAGTAGAACATGCAAAGGCTTCTCCAAATCGTACATCCGTATGAAGGTGACGGAAGGTGAGACATACCAATCAGCTATGTCAATCAGTGCCTCCATTGCTACCTTCGACATGCAAGGCGGATCCTGTTCGAATATCATCGTCTAAACCAAGGTGACAAAATTATTGGACAGTTGTGTGATAACTCCTCTAAAGCTGCATTCGAACAACATCTTACAATAAGTGTTCACAAAGGTCTCCACCAATATCCATGCCCACTTCAAGCCTGGGAACTCCTGACAGACACATATTGCATCCAAGATGTAGGTGGACATGTAGATTTCTACTTGCATACCTTTGGGTGGTTGTTGAGCCCTTGTTACATGTTCCTTTAGGTGGTGACCCAACATGTCAGACCAGTTGCATGCTTTGCCTTCTCTGGCCAGTTGGTCCAACGCGATCACCCAACTCTGTGGGAAGGTTTCCGTGCTTTCTTGGCCATACAGATGACATGCAAAGATGATCAAGTATTGATATGCCTTCCACAATATCTTCATCTTGTAGACCTGGTTGGGTTCCATCCTGAATTTAGATGGCTCCTTCACCCAGTTCTTAAGGATATCTCTAGAGTTGGCATCGCTGGGTATTCAGAAGGGTGTCTCCATGGTGATCATGGGCTTTGAAATATGGTACATATGTTCATAATCCTATGCCCTGAAGGTAGAAATCTTTGTCCTGTTGACATTGCTCAATGTCATCGTCTCGGGATCAGTGTGCGAGACGATCCAATGTATCGTGTCCATGCATGGGAGCACGGGATACCTGCATGAAATCCGGTACAAGTTGGACTTGTGGATGTTCACATAGACTTGGCGGTCTTCGAGGTCTTCCCCAAATGTGCCTACAAATGCATCATTAACCTCTTGCAATTTCAGTTAGATGTCCTTCTCTATAGTCAACTTGGTGTCTTCATAGACCGGAAAACTTGTTGACACTCGCTCAACCGCTACTCCAGTTGCACTTCCGTTAGTGTCCTTTGATCCTGCTCCCTTGGAGGCCATTGATCCTAAATTGCTAAGAGGCAGAAAAAAACCTTATAGATATAGATACATAGCGACATGCATGGCAAGAAATATGTCAACTAAAACCAAAGAAAACTTGAGGAAAAACTTGCAACATACCTGGGGATTGACTGGAAACGATTGCGCAATTTTTCCTGGGAGGCTGGGAGACTGGCTAATAGAACTGTGCAAAAGGCAATCTGGGTTGTCTAGGAGGCAGGCTGGCTGCTGGAATTACGCAATGTGCAATCTAGACTGACCTAATGGCTGTTGGAATTGTGCAATTTTAGCTAGGAATGGTTGCAGGCCAATGACTGCATTGCGCAATTTTATGGGCCAGTAGTCACTATCCCTCAGAATTGCACAATGCAAGACTGAAGGATAGTCACTGGGAAGGAATGTGCATTTTCTAAGAGGAAGACAGATCCTTCTCTCTCAGGATTGTGTAATGTTGTCTTGGTGAGGTAAAGTCTGGGCCAAGACTTCCCAGACCCGCCGACGGGAAACTGAAAGCAAATGTGAATGTGAATGCATGGCGATGCTGAGTGTAAGCAGGAGTTAATGATCATGCATGGAAATAGTGAATGAAAGATTCAGAGAAAGGAACAACATGCATGTGGGTGAAGCGAATAACCAATCGGTGACCATTCGTGCCGAACAGTTTCATGCATGCGACAGCAATGAGATGCTGACGAAAACTAAAATGGTGCTAGTACAAGCTAGTATGCATTTAAATGACAACAATCGTTCACAAAAATCAAGAAAACAACACTCACACAAGCCAAAACCCAAAAAGAGATAGAAATGTTGCAAAAGACAAGTCAAGCCGACTTACCCAGAAATAACTGCGCTGGATGTGTCAAAGACTCCTAGATGTGATGTGGGATGTCAAAGCTCCAAGATCGATGTGAAGAAATGAGATTTGAAGCATTGAATAAATAAGTTTGAGGCTCATGACGCGTATGCCACAAATATAGCAAAAAGCGACACTTGGAGGAAAGGTTCTAAAATAATCTTTGCATGTAACCTCCAACTGCTAACAATATCTCCCTAAAATCTAGGGATGTTTTTTGCATGTTGCTTTTTCTATTCTGGGAAAAAAAGCAGCCCATGCATGCAAGTTAGGTTTTCTCGGTCCCGGATGGAACCGGTCAACTCAATGGCACATGCAATGGCCTGCTTAGCTGAGGGGAAAATTTGCGCATTTCTGGGAGGGAGTTGGGTTGGCTGTCCAGAAGGATTGCATAACTTCTGGGTTGAGCAGCTGACTACTGCCCACAATTGCGAAATTTGTGGGCTGAGCAGTCCTTCTGGGAGAGATTACGGAATTTTTCTAGTGAAGGGTGACAGGTTGATTTGTGCAATTATGGATCCCATCAGGCTGTCATACATGATTGCACAATTTCTGGAGGGAAGGTTGGTTCCCCTCTAGAATTGCGCAATTTCTTGAGGGATTTTCTCAGCGTGCAATTGGACCAAGTTCGGAAAAGCAGCGTGTGAAGTGGATGCAACAAGCCATCATGCATAGGCTGGCAGTCTGCGAGAAAATCACTGAAGCTTGTGTACTTGACAAGGCAAGACATGCTAATGAGGAAGGTTGGTAGGGAAGCTCCAAAACAAAGCTAAGGCAAAATTTTGTAGGGTGTTTGCTACAACACTTGGCGACACACTGGTAGAACTCTAGCTCTCTGAATGGACCCTGTTTTTGAAAATCAAGTCTAAGACCTTGGAAGTATTGTTCAGTTCTTAGTTCGTTTTGGTTTCCACACTTGCTTGATTGTAAGATGTAGCATTTGCTAGGCTCTTGGTCGGTTGACACACATTCCAAGCCAAGACAACATAGTTGTTTCGATTGGGGTTGAGGGGTATATTGGTGCACAAGCATTATAGTCGTTAGAGTCTTTCTTTCATCTCTGGTGTTGCTCCACTGTTAGTAGGCTTGGACAATACCCTAGCGGAGTCACGTAGGAACACAAGCATCGCTCCATTGCCAGCGAGCCTGGTCAGTACCCTGACGGAGTTACTTGCATCACCTCTCTGCACAGGAATCCTTTCTCTTCTTTCGCCTTATTCATTTTTCATTTTTTGAAATTTTTCACTTTTCATTTTTTCATTTTCATAACTGTGCATAGCACTTATTCATTTCAGAGGCAGAAGAGGGATCCCGACTTATTGAGAGCAGAAGAGGTTGTTCCTTCATAGAAGTATTTTATTATATACCTCTAATGTGCTTGTTAAGGTTTTCCCCCTCACCTTACTCTACTTGACTGAGCTACCAAGGGTTAACCCAAAAACAACCGACTAGAGTAGGTGACACTAGTTAGCGTGCAAGCATTGTGTTCTCACCAAGATTCACTTCGACGTATTTTCCATTAGCGTATCATGGACCAAAAGTAACAAGTTCTTCACACAGAGGCAAGATGACAGATAACCAAGTAGTGATAGCTGCACAAGGCCTCTTGTACTTTACCCAGCCTATTTGAAGAGTCACACACGGTTTCATGTGAAACTAACCTACAAACAAAAATAAGCAAACAAACAACAGAGTAAAGCAGAAGCAAAAGTAAATGTGAAAGAAAAGTGAGTAAGCAAGCAAACAAACAAACATGCAAAGCAAGAAAGCAAACATCCATGCAAGAAAACAAACTAAAAGAAAACCCTACTCCTACTCCTAAGTTAACAGTGCATGGGCCTGATCACATGAAGTGATATTTCCAATGCAGCCACCAGTGCATTGGTTGACCCATGTTGGTGAAGGCTTGGTCCGCAAGAAACCCGGTTGTGTGAACCAGGAAACAAGAAAGATATAACAATGAATACAAACACACTTCATGTTTAAAAGTGTCCACATGACATAAGTGAGTGAAATTACTTGACATGTAGTCCATGGACTTATCATGGTGTTGTGTGACACTGCATGAAATTGTTAATCATACGCATACTCTTGACTGTGACATGCAAGCAAACGAAAGAAACAAAGACAACTTGTGTCGTGCATGTGTGCTTGCAATGTAAGATTCCTCCAATGCATGAGCAATGGGATCATGTAGTTCGAGTGGAGGAAGCATGATCTATGTGTGAGATTGATCTTCAATGCATACAGATGAGTGATGAGGAGCCTTGGTTGTTTCAACAATTTCCTGATCGGAAGTGAAACCAACCTCAGGATAGCAAGGGCCTGACATAACCATCAGCTCGAGCTGAAGTGCCTCAACAGTCTGTGGGGTTTTGACTTCATCGTCAGATAGATCATCATAAATAGGTGGCTTCGAAAAATCAACTACAATAGAATCATGATCGTGATTGAATATGGGAGTAAATAGATCACGACAGCTATGATCAGAAAAATCAATGATTTCATCGGCATCCTCATGATCTAATAAATCAAATAGAGGGGTAGATGAGAAGTAGACAAATTTATCCTCTATGTTTCCGGAAAAGGAAAATTAAAGGTCAAGTGGATCTTCAATGAATAATTTATCCTCTCCATTGTCGGATGATGGACTGACATCCGATGTGTCCTGCAAGTGATCAACAATGGGTGCATCTATAGATGAAGATACACATGCAAAATCATGGATGACAGGTTCACCAAAGATGTCAAGAAAGAACAGAGGAGGCTTAGACAGAAGGGAGTCATCCTTCGTCGAGTGTTGATGCTCAAGATCCTAGTCATACTCTTCATGAATGAAAGCGCATGTTGGTTGTGCAACACCAACTCCATCGATGGCTTCATCCTCATTCACAACAAGTGTAGAGTCCGGAATGGAAGAACACAAGACAGTATCATCCGGAGGATCATCCGAGTACGAAGACAGAGGTTGTGGTACAAAATGCATATGAAAACTCGATGGACTCACAACCAAATCTGCATGAAAATTAAGCGAAGTGATGTTGGGAGGGTGTGACAACTGAATAGATGTGTGTGCTTCATTTCCTGCATCACTCTACAGTGGTGGCATTGTTTGATGAGGAGATTATGGACAGTCACTTGTGACAGTGACTGTATCCGTCTGTGATTGCGTAGCTTCATCATTGAAGTATATTGAGTGAGGCTTGTGCTCATATTTCTTCTTTGGATTGGCAGATTTTATCAGGCAATACTCAAATCTGTCAACGAGATATTGAAACTTCATCTGGCTTTTCGGAGCTTGAAACTGAAAAACACAGAAGCGCGGCCAAAAATCATTAGGTGATTTATGTGAAGCCTTCCATTGTTGTAACAGTTTGTGTTCAAGATGATCAGGACCAAAATGATGGAAAGTATCTTCAATGAGAACACAGAAGTGCTCAAGTGAGTGCACGCTATCAGCCAGTAGGTTGCAAAGCCACCGTAGTGGGGATTCGTGAAGTGTGTATGCAAGCAACAAACTGGCCTGTTCATCAGAACATCCATATTCCTCGTTGAACATGGCAAGGAAGTCATGTAAGAACGCAGGCCAAGCAACTTCACCTTCACCATCATACGTTTATTTAGACAACATATTAAAGAACTCCCTCGTGATGTGGAGAGGTTCGACGTATAAAAAAAATTGTGGAGGGTTGAGTGTGCAAGACTCCATGATAGATGTGAAAAGGTTCAAATCAAGATGAGAGGACACAACTTTTAATCTAGCCCTCCTTCTAGCGCCTGAAATGTTGACAGTGTTGGACCCACCAACATGTCAGGGGATCTCCCTAGTAAGAAGTCTCAATTAGACCTCAGACTATTTGGTGTAGAAGTCCCAGCAGTGGGTCGTACGGTATTGCCTTGACCACAATTTCGCACAAAGGCAAGTAAGATATCCCTGTTGGTAGCAAGGGTGTGACATATGCAGTAACTCAAGGAAGGTGCATGAGTGGTTCTAACAGACTGAGGGTGAGGTGAGTGTGCCCCTTGAAAACCTGTGACAGCATGGAGTTAAGAAGGGAACACACGAGAAAAGATGCATCACAACATGGAAGGAAAGTAAGCTAGCAATCCAAAGTGATGGTTAAAACAACAGCACATTGCAAAAAGATTCATACATACATATACAGAAAGTAGCTACACATGCATGCGTAAGAAAACAGATACATATATCATTTAGAGTAAACAAGATAGCTGAAATACAATACGAAATATACATGAAACGTGTTAGCTCTGTTATATTAAGAAGTGTAATTTCCATTCATACAATACATCCATGTCCAACCACTAGTTTCGACAGCGGAACGTTACAGTCACTGTCGCTTGGTCCTCCAAAGATATATACTAGCTCTGCGTAGTGGAGAAGCCAAGGCTCATTACAATATTGTCCAAGCTCTCTCTAAGATACTCATAGTGGAAGCTTGGCTAACCAAAAGCCTATACAATGAGTTATGGGGGACTATATATAGAAAAGGGTGGGGTGGCCCTCGAAATTTCCCTTTCTGACAGTTCAACTACCCTCATGACTCTTCATCTACTCTATGATTGTTACATCCAAATATCGACACTTGAACTTACACTTGACAAGACATTACATACAATCTACACATGTACCCATGTGGGACAAAATAGGCTTGAGAAAGCCATGCAAGACATCACTATGATTCAGACAACTGTTGAAAGACCAACTCTTCGACTTCCTCATGGTGGTTGACAGTAGCGAACTGATGCCAAGCTCGGTAGCCCATGATGGTGTTCATGTACTCTAAGGTTACATATTTTTGGAAACGAACTCTTGCCTCCATAGAATCTGGGTATATTGTTTGGGCTCCTTTGCCCAACTCGTTTGATAGCATGCACATCATTGTCTTAAGTGTGGTCGAACCAACAACATACTTGTGCATGGTGTCTGCACTGATCACCAAGTTTGGGCTGGTGGTTATGTGCATCAACTTGTCAAAGTACGAGTCAAGCTCCAGTCGAACTTGTGCCTTTGTCTTCACCTAGGTGAGTGTCCCAATAGATGGGATTGCATGTGCACGTACAACAACATCCATACTCTTGAATACTCGTGCATGGGAAGCTTGTAGACTAGTGATGAGCTACAGGAGATCTTAGTTCCAAATCTAACTCCGGATGCATGCCTTCAGCTCAACCACTCTAGGCTTCATCATATTAGGAAAGTGTAGTGGGCCTCCCTTGTATCTCATTTTCCATGTTTGCATATAATCAATAGTAGCATGCACGTTCGACAAGATACGTGCTCTCCTAGCACATCACTGCTGCCAATCATTGAGATGGACAACTGCCTTATGCAAGGTACCAAACTTGAAATACAACGCATGCATGACTGTGTCAACGGACAATACTTCATCTAGTATTGCCTTCTTCAATTCTGCTCAGGTGGATGTTGTAACCAAATCTCCTCCTTGCTTCGTCGTCTATAGCTCCTTAGCCATTCACCCGTTCTCAGCTATCTGGAAGAGAACACTAGAGCTAGTGGCTTCGACATATGCTCTGGTAGCATCAGCCAATGTTGTTAGATGTTTGCACACATCAGACATGATCACTCATTCCTCAAACTGTGCAAGAGATGTATGATCATCCGGAGTCGACACTCTGTGAGATTGCACAACTCTATGTTGAGACTCGTCGAATGATATGTTGTGCATCTCTCCTCCGGTTGATCTCTAAGGATCTAAGTGTCTCCTTGGTCGCTTGGGACTTACTCCTCTTCTATATGTGGTGAAATTGGTGGGTTGACCTCTTAGTGGTGAGGCATGAGGTTGATGTCTTTCTCTAACTCCTGTTGCTCCATATTCGTATCCATTTGTTCAAGTGCTTCCTTTATCTCCTGAGCGAAGTCCTGCTCCTGCAACTGTTCACCCTATCTGCCTAATGCTAGCTATTTTGATGAGTCTACTACCTGTATGGGCATAGTTTCATCTATTTGTATAAGTTGCACCCCCTGTTGTACATGTTCCTGTTGTGCTTCCTTCTCCTATCTGCACAGCTCCTGTTCCTTCCAAAGTTTCTCCTTCAACTCATGCAACTCCTTCTCTGTTTCCTCCATTCTCCATTTCTCTCTCTGACTTTGCACATTTCTCTTGTCATGTTGTTGCCTCTTTGCCTCTATTGCCAAAGCTACTTTTTTCACAAGTGGGTTTGCTTGGAACTTGCAGCTTTTCTCTTCCTCCATGATGTTGACAATCTTCCTCTTGCCCTTGTTGCACAATGGTATGTTTACCTCTGTTGTCACTGCTTTTGGTGCTCTCTGGGATGCTACTTCACGCTGCTTCACTACCCATTCCACAGCAAGGTCGACCCATTCATTGAGTCTAGAGAAGCTGTAACAATATCTCCATGGGTTTTCCTCCACCCAATGACATGCCCCATGGATCTAGTTAAACTGTACTCTCATGCAGTGGTCTTTCACAAGATAATGTGGGTCATACGGATTGTAACTTCAGGCATCAAGTGGATATTTATTCATCTCCTCTGCCTCAACATCTACATACTTGAAACTTTGTATCTCGTATAACCCAATGCGCAACCAAAGTGCGGCCCAAGGTGCCTTATTCTTCTAGTGCAGCCTAGCTGATAATCCTACTGACATGTGATATGATACTTCCTGCATGACAAGTTTGTCCAAGGCAAACTTCGGTAGAACAAGTCGAGGTTTCTCCTTGTTGTACATCCATATGAAGGTGTCGAATGGTGAGGCATACCAATCAACTATGTCGATCAGTTCCTCCATTGCTTCCTTCGACATGCAAAGTGGATCCTGTTCGAATACCATCTTGTAAACCGGGTGAAAAAATAATCGAACAACTATGTGATAACTCCTCTAAAGCTGCACTCGGACAACATCTTACAATAAGTGTTCACAGAGGACTCCACCGATGTCCATGCTCACTTCAAGCCCAGGAACTACTGGCAGGCACATATTGCATCCAAGATGTAGGCAGATGTTGGCTTAGTGGGTCCTGACCCAGGTTCAGAGTTAGTTGCGCCAAACAAATCCCTACACTACTAGCCCTTTCGGCATCAGTCTGCGGAGCGCAGATTGAAGTCTCACCCGAAGCAGTACGGGCAGATGTTGGAACCAAGTTTCTGCACCTAGAGATCAACGTGGTGTCATTTTATGCCCAAAATCTACCTTCACGTATATTGATAAGCCTTTATGGCTTATCGATATAACTCCTTTAGTTAGCCTCTAGACCTCCGCGAAGGTCTACAACTGTCTTTCACGGGCCCTGAAAAGACGATTCAACTACTTATGCACATCAAAGATTACTCTTAACCCAGTAATTACTTAGATCGGCTTAAGTTCTCGATAACTTTAACATATGAAAAGATAATCTTTGCATAAACAGTTAATATTAATTGCATTCAAGTAAAAACATAAATCGTGTAAAGTCTTGCATCAATACATCATTATTCATAAACCCGTCATTCATCACAGCATAAGCACATTCATATAAAACAGAAGTAAAGAGATAAACATGGGAATTTCTGCAATAATCTTCTTTATTAATATTTGTTTCAGCTTACAGACTCATGACTTCCCTATGCACTCAGCTACAGGGGTCCGTGTACTCAGTTGCAGACTCTACTCTAGGCCTCTGCGCACACAGCTGCAGAGCCTTCCTTCTGCTCTAATACTTCTACGCTCTTCCTTCTACTGACCCATTACATTCATCTTCATCCTTTTATTCCTACCTTAAACTCTCTAAGACACACCTATTTATACAATCCCATGGTCCGCGGACCATGGGTAGATCCTCAAAAATCCGACTTGACTTACATAATGAAGGGTAAAACCCTTGAAAGAGTGTGGAATGACCTATGAAGGAGATTTTTTACCCAACATTTCGGACTTCAAAGCGAGTCCATCATCAGGGGGAACACTTAATATCTTGAGAAGATTTAATGTAGAAAAGCTAATGATTTATATTTGTTGACGAGATAATCTTTTGGAAATTTTAGTCAGCTAAATATTTGTATTAATTAATTTAATCTGTAATAATGTGTATAATCCTGAGACCTATTTAAATTGTGTTTAATTAATTGATTAATTTATTTATTTTTTTTAATTTTTGAAAACTTATTTACTTAACATTGTATATCATATAATGGTTAATTCATTATTGTATCTATTTAAAAATTCATTTTTAATCTAACGATATTATGTTAGTTTGTGTAGTTTCTTGATGTTTATGAGGAGAGATGGTTATGAAGAAAGATTTGTTAGTTTATTGAATATTTAGTGTTTACGAGGTGTATGAAAAGAATTGATTTAAGATTAGTTAAAGAAAATTATTATTGTATGAGGTATATTGTATGTTTATTATTAATTAGTTTATGTTTTTAGTGAGGAATTATTATTTTTAATTACTTAAATGTTTAGTATGTAATCTAATGATTTTGTTATTGCTTATAAAGATTATGTAGCATATTGATGATTATAAGGTGTAATGTGAGGTAAGTATAAGTTGATAAGTTTATTAATGTAATTAATTAGTGAAGGAGTATGTTTTAGTAAATGATATTATCATTGTTGATTTTTTTTAATAAATAATGTGACCTGTGAATATTTAGAATGTAATGATACTAGTAGGATAGTTGGATTTAGGATCTGCAAGGTTTTGTTAATAAAGGTTTCCAGGTATTGCTTGTTTTTAAGCCATCATCTCGATTCATGTTGTTTTGTATTTTTTCAATTTATATAGCTTCCTTAATTTTCCTTTTTAAATGGTGGTCTTCTTTAATGATGAGTTTTGGTTCTTCAATGTAGATGTGGTGTGAGGAAGAACACGCATGTTCTACTAAGGCAGAACCAATGTTTCGGACTTCAAAGTGAGTCCATCATCAGGGGGAACACTTAATATCTTGAGAATATTTAATATAGTAGAGCTAATGATTTATATGTGTTGACGAGAAAATATTTTGGAAATTTTAGTCGGCTAAATATTTGTATTAATTAATTTAAACTGTAATAATGTGTATAATCCTGAGACCTATTTAAATTGTGTTTAATTAATTTATTTTTTTATTTTTTTAATTATTTTTTTTGGAAAATTATTTAGTTAACATTGTATTTCATATAATGGTTTATTCATTATTGTAGATATTTAAAAATTCATTTTTAATCTAACGATATTATGTTAGTTTGTGTAGTTTCTTGAAGTTTATGAGGAGAGATGGTTATGAAGAAAGATTTGTTAGTTTATTGAATATTTAGTGTAGGAGAGATGGTTACATAAAACCCTTTATGATTCTTTAACTATGTACGCGCTCCGCAACCACAATTTGCATAGACTTTACTTCTTTATACAACAAAACTTGGGCTTTTGCCCCAAAATTGACCCTAGGGGACCCCATCCCAACAGGCCCCCAACACAAAGATCGTGACTCGCCCTCGAGTCACTCTGCTGGCATGGAGATCTTATTGCGAAGATCCCCCAGCTCCACTTCTACAACTGCTACTTTAGTCGTGCTCTGCATGGCTGCTTGCTTGATCTGCTCTACCTGTTGCTTTGTGGTTGGTCCTACACTATCCTTCTTGATTTTCTATTGTGTACTCTGCAACTTCGCCAATTTCTCCTGAATGTTCGCAGAGACAATGTAAGCCTCATCCAACCAAGGCCCCAATCTGGCCTTGAGAACTACCTCTTTCTTTTGCACTGCTTCCACCTATGTAAGCAGCTGCTTTGCCTCCTGCAACTTAGCAAGGCGTTGTGTTGTAGCAACGGTGCGTGTCATTGTCCTCACTTCATCATATTGTTATTGCAGCTTGCGAACTTCTGTATTCAATCTCTATAGGTTGGGATTTTCCTGTAGAGTCATTACTACCTCCATGGCTTGCTCAAACAGCACGGTGCAATCCCTGACCACAGCATCCATCGACGCGACTCTGTCTTTCACAGCAGCTTCACGTTGTTCTCGTACCTCTGGCAGGGTTGAAGGTTGTGACCTCAACTCCAATCCTATGATCTTTAGGTTCAGCTTGAACTGAACTCTAGCCACTTACGTCTTGGCGTCCCGCACGCCTACAGCCATCTTTCTGATCTTTGCCTCCAACGGTGTGTCCTCCAAGATATGCAGTTCCAACACCTTTCTACATGCCTCTATCACTACAGTGGCCAGCTGAGCGCTTTGCACCTGGATTGTGTCCTTGGCCTTCAGCACCTCTGTCTTCTCAGTGAACATTTTTTCGTTGTTCACCCGATACTCACTGATGAGGTTGAGCGCACGCTACTCCCGAGCTCTGAACTTTGCTATCACACTTGCTTGTAGCATGTGAAGATACTCATTCAGGAGCACAACTAGGTTGAGGCCAATGTTCTTCAAAGAACTCACAATGACCTTATCATCGACCACCTCCACTCTCCAGGCTCCATCTGGCAGCGCGATTGCCTAGAGATCCAGTGATCAAACCATCTCTACTACTTGAGTGGTCCCCGATGCCAAACTTGTTGATGCAACGTTGTTTTGCACTGCGCCTACCTGGATCCTATTCATCTGAATCTACAGCTCGCGCAGATCCTTCTGAATGGTACTTAGCGCCTTTTGTTGTTGCTGCTCAAACTGATGCAGCAGTTCTGTGGTTGTATCGCGTACCCTGTCGCCAATCTCATCAAGGTCACCATCAGTCAAAGTGATTGGATCCATCGATGGCTTGGTCACTTTTGATTTCTTCTGCAGCCCTTCCTTTCCTTGCTTCATGTACCATTTGATCCAGAAGGGAGTGCTCTGCCCCTCCAGACCACCGCCACCCTACTCTAACTGTTCCTCCTCCTATGTTTGGGGCAAAGGAGACTTACCACTGTGCTCGGAGTCACGCTCTTCTTGTTCAACCTACTACTTCGCGACATGCTCTACTTCCACCCAGGCCTTCTCCTCGGTCTCTTTCCTCCTCTTCTTAGCCAACTGCTAAACCTTCTACTTGGTTGCTTCCTTCTTTTTCTTCTTCCGGAACTTGTTGGTGCCTACGGCCAAATCAAATGCAGAATGCCAATCTGTCAGCCATCGCTTAATTGTTTCTTGAATAATTTCATTTATGGCCAAGTAAGGGAGGTCAAACCATTTCTGTTGCAGATCCTTCAGCGCTCTGATGTAGACATGGTGGAAATCTACTTTGAACTCAACGTACTGTGAGAGTTTTTCAAACACCATTGGTGAAAACCGTGGCTTCTGGTTGATGTCCATACGAATGCTCGCCTCCATTAGCACCCAGAAGATTTTTGTATCTGTGACACGCGCGGCATCCTTTGTTGCCTAGAGGGATGCAAACTATGCAGCCTCCGACAAATCCTTATCCATGGGAGGAAACTAACTGTCCTCTGGCAGATCCCAAGAAACGAGCACAATGGAGAGTAACAACCATGAATAGTGGAATGTTTTACTCTTGTCTTGCTCTTCTCGACAATTCACGAGGAACTCACTACAAAGGTAGTGCGCCCAGTTAAACTGCACGCCCTCCGCACACTGGGTAGCCAAAGAAATCACTGGCGTCAGAACCTTGTCCACTTGGCATTTTCTCATGACTTTGCCCGCAAGGATCTGTGTGGAAATCTACACCGTGGGGTCAGTGATAGAGGTGATCGAGTACCCACGTGGCTTCTTCACTAATTTGAGCTTGTCCTTCATATTTTCAGCGAGGTCACACTCACTCATCTTTCCACCAAACTACTTGGCCAGATTCAACCCTGAGTGCAGCAATAGCATGATCCAATGTATCAGCATATGAATAATGGGGATGAGCACGCTCAGCCACAAACAGTCGTCATGCATCAGGGTAAGCAACTTCTTGATCACAATGAGGTTGATGTTGGAGCGGTGGTAGTGGGGCACCCATAACATGTTTAGCAACCCCAACTGATTTACTCCGCGAATCCACTCCACAGGCTCCAGCGCGGTGACACCTGATTCCTTGTAAAAGACCCTCTTCATGTATTTTTCATTGGCCAAGTGGGGAAACCTCTCGTGGTCTGCCAAATCCTAGTATTCCAGCTTGATATGAGAATACGCGCCAAGCACGGACCTTCAAAAGTGATATTCTCCGATAACAAGGGTGTATTGAGGAGAAATTTTCCTGCATCTGGTCCTTAGGGACCTCACTTTTCCCTTGTGCGGAGGGATATAATCTAGCAACTTGGAGATAGGATCCATTCTCTCGGTGTCTATGTCCTCCGTGCCCTCCTTAGCCTCCAAATCCACCACTTTCCCCTTATCCTTAGCGCTCAGTTTTTATTTCTTTTAGACTTGTGTAGCAACATGCTTCCTCAGTGACTCGTGCACTGGCATGGGCTTCTTCTGCTTGTCCTTATTAGGTTTGGGCACTTCTCTTACTAGTGTAGGCTTTGGCCTAAGCGACCTCAGCACCATAGGCACAATAGTTGGAGCCTCCTTTCTCATTACCTCTGGAGCAGCTCCCTCAAAGGCGGCAGCCCCTCCAGTACTGACAGTCTCTCCTAATCCGAACATCTTGCTGAGAATAAATCAGTGGGCATCCTCAGATAACTTATCAAATAAAGAAGCAGTGACTAAATCAACGAAAAACTAAGGATTCATAAATGGTCGATAGCTCAACATAGAAATTCTAAGGATGCAAAGTGTTTTTTGTTGGACGACCACGCATAATTTATAGGTGAATTCAAATTCAAATGTGAACATTCCCCCCAAAATCCGTTCATAAATGTTGATTTGGCGGCAAATCTCCAAATATTTCAACCTTAAATGCCACGCCCCCCCCCCCCCCGCTCCTCTTAACCTTCTCCTAGCATTCAAATCATGAACAATGACTGTAATGGTTACTTTCTCGTTGCGTTGCATGGTCTCTCCTCCTATAGCACAGCTCCCTTCATGCTTCTTCTAGTACTGTGACATCATTCGTTTTCACGCAACCCCCATGTCGCATAGCTCTATAAACCAAGAAGTGTAGTTTATAGTCTCACGCCTCCTTGCAGCTTCCTAGAGCGTTAAGACTATGCTACCATCATTTAGTCATTGGGCCAAATCCCTGATGTATGGATTCAATCGGCTTCCATTTACCCTTCCCAGAAATGGATCCCCATTCAACTTCGCGAGCTAAACTGCTTAACCATCTATAATCTCTTTGATAACATATGGCCCTAGCGAGTGCATCTAAAATTTTCCTAGAAACTTATCAAACTTACTATCATATAATAAAACCAAATCATTTACCTTGAAGGTGTGTAGTTTGATGTGTCGATCGTGCCAAGATTTTTCACGTTCCTTCTGAACCTGCTGATGGAATCCAGCCAAAAACCTATCTTCCTTGAGCTCCATTAGTTTCACGAGCTGATCTTCTAAGGCTCCACAGTCCACCATTCCAGTGAAAGCCACTATGCATAGACTAGGCACGATATACTCCATAGGCATTACAGCTTCCACACCATAGACCAACTGAAAAGGTGTCTGACTAGTAAGCTTTTTGAAAGTAGTTCTATATGCCCATAACATTGTTGGTATGTGCATGTCCCAATCATTTCACTGTGTGTTGCAAACCTTCGTCAGTGTATTCTCCAATATCTTGTTAAAAGCCTCGACTGTGCCATTGGCCTAAGGATGATACGACGTACTCTTCTAGTGATAAACTCGAAACTCTTATGTCGACGCGCTGATCATTTCAATGAGAAAATGTGTTCCACAATCACCCATCAAAACCTTCGGGAAACCAAACTTGGTCAATACATATTCAAACAAGAATTTTGTTGTTGTTGCCTCAGTACAGTCTTTAAAGGGCTACACCTCCACCCATCTGGTCAAATATTCAATCGCGGTGATGATATATCGCGCACCTCATGTCTTCTTTCCTGGAGGCTGAATCAGTCCTACAAAATCAATTGCCCATTTTTCAAATGGCTACAATGACACCTGTGAATTCAAAGGCAGCTCATCCCTCCACAATGACCTGCCCACTCTCTGACATGCGTCGCATGCCCTACAATATGCTTTAGAATCCTTATGCAATGTCAGCCACCACAATCCAGCATGTAGAATTTTTTGCACTGTTCCTTTTCCTGCATAATTCCCTCCCACAACTCCTTCATGAGCTTCAGCGAGGATACTATTCCGTTCAAAATCGGTCACATAATGTCTAAGTATCTCATTTGATCTGACCTTATACAAATGGCTTACAATTACCGAGAAGTCTACCACGTGCACCACCAATTCTTTCTTCTGTTGACTATTGTATCCTTCTAGAGCCATCCCCGTAGTCAAAAAGTGGATAATGTCCACAAAGTGATTATCTGCTACGTGCACCATGAAGAGCTGTGTGTTAGGCATCCCTTCCTCCAAATTGGTAGGATCCTCTCCAATTTCAATGCGCTATAGATGGTCTGGCCCAGCATTCAACCTTCTTGGCTTCACAATCGCCTCGAAATCATACTCCTGAAACAACAACGACGATCTGCATATTCCCCACCCCCCCAAGAAAGGCTTATTAACTAAATATTTCAATGCAGAATGGTCTGTGTACATCTTGAAATTTCCGCCTAGCAGGTAATGTCTAGACTTCTAGAGTGCATACACCATAGCCAACCCTTTGGGTTCAGTCGTCGAGTAATTCTTTTCAGCCTTAAACAACTTCCTTATTGCAAATTCTATAGGGTGATCCAATTATCCTTCACCAGCTTGTGTCAACACTACTCCTAATGCAATACATGAAGCATCCACATGTACATGAAATTCCTTCTTCCAATCTGGGAATACTAGGATCGGCGGGATGACCATTTTCTCCTTCAGTACATCCAGGCTCCACTGACATTCATCATCCCAACATAATGTAGCGTCCTTTTCAGCAGTTTCTCCGTAAGCGCAGTAATCTGGGCATAACTTTTAATGAACTTCCGATAGTACCCAGTGTGGCCTAGTGTTGCACGCAGTTGTTTAACACTTCTCGATGCCTCCAAATTAATTATTATTGTGATCTTAGTAGGTTCCACCATAAGTCCTTGCCTGCATACCACATGACCCAACAAGATTCTGAAAGGGATGCAGAACAAGCATTTCTTCAGGTTTAGCGCAATTTGATACCTTCGGCATGTATCCAACATCAAGCGCAAACTGGCTACATGGCGCTTTACTAGCCCAAACACTGTCCAATCATCAAAATATACCTCCAAGAACTTGTGAATGAATTATTTGAACGTTGCGATGACTACGCGTGAGAAGATCGTCGGTGCATTCTTAAGTCCAAAAGGCATCACTGTATACTAGAAACATCCCCACTCTGTCGCGAAGGTGGTCTTACTCCTATCTTTTGGCGCAATCTTAATCTGATGGTATCTAGAGAACCCATCAGTGAATGAATAGGCCTCCTTCCCTCCAACATTATCCAGTACCTCATCTGTGAAAGGAGTTGGAAAAGGATCATGAACGCAAGCATCGTTAAGCTTCCTAAGATCTATGCAAATTCTTATTTCATCCTTCTGCTTCTTTTCTTGAATGACCATTGGACTCACCCAATCATATTCCTCCATTGGTTCAATAATACCCGCTGCAAGCATCTTGTCCAACTCCAAGCGGACCTTTTCTTTATACTTGGGATTAAGGCGATATGGCCTCTGCTTGATTGGCTTCGCGTTCGGCTTCAAGGTAATATTCATCATGCCCAAGTCTCCTATGATACCTTTCAGGTCTGAAAATTTGGTAGGGAACAAATCCTGGTATTCGCGAAGAAAATCAGCGACCTTATCTACTATGGCATCATCCCAGTAATCTCCAATCTTCACAAATTTTGGCTCTGCTTTTGTGCCAATGTTCACTTGTCTAGTCTTCAATGGTGCGGTGATGTCTAGATTCTCTATCTGCGGTCTCTCAACTTCGCGATGGCCCTCTGCCCTTGGGATGTTAATATTCCTTGGATCCTCATCATCTTCTTCAATAGTCACATTGTAGCATTCCAGCACATGGTGCAACTGGGTACTCCAATATGGGTGATTCAAGTCTAAAGGATCCTACGATATTCTGAAGATTGCTACCTTAAACTCCTATAGTGCTTCGTCGATGTTTTCGAACCCATCCTCAAAGATGAAGGTCATCAAAAATCCTTCTCTTAAGATGTCCCACTGTGCGGTACCATGGCAGAGCTCTGTTTCCAGGTACCAATTCATAGGAACGATGTCCAAAGTGTGACAGAAAATATGCACCCACTCTGGTTGTGGCTCTGTTCCATAAACCTTAGTCCATTTTGCTAAATGATCACGCAGATCATTTCTCCCATCGTATTTTTTAGTTAACCAAACTTTCAGGTGACCAAACCACAATCTCATCATTCTTTCGTATTCATGCCATTCGTCAAAACTGTATTTATACATACCCCACCATCGTGCAGGCGTAGCGTGTAGCGCCAAATCTAGCGCTTGGAAGTGATGTGGTTCTCTGGTACTTCCCTTGCAAATGCATCCATAAATTTTTCTACATCAGTTAAACCATCATAGTAAGGAAAACTTCTTACTTTGGATGATACACAGCGCAGCGATTTAGTCATCATATTATAGCGCGGCATAGATACTTCGTGCAACCTATTCTGCCATGCTCTAATTCTTCATCTGAATCTAACATACATGAGATTTTGCGATCCCATGTAATTTGTACATCAACTTTTGGATTAACCCAGTCTTGATGTTGCGTTGTTACCTTATAGATCTAGTCCAAATCATAATCGCTTTCCTCATAATCGCAGACCGGTTCAGTGTAGCGCGGTCCTTCTGCAGGGTCCAATGGGGCTACTATGCGGAGCGATTTCCTTTCAAACAACATCGTTCATTTCTTTAAATTGATTACCCCGTTCATATCAATGGCCCAATCAATTCCCAAGAGCACAGGGTATGGATTGTTATCATCAACAATCTCTATTACTTCAAAATTGGCCATTGCACTCGCTCTTTCTATACCTACGGTCGCTCCATGCAATATCCCCGTAGGGAGAATATTTTGTTGATTTTCCATCCTCAGCTAAATTGGGAACCATTGCAGTGACGGTCTCCCCATTCTTTCCCATGTCTATTTAGGCAAAACATTCGCATCTGACCCCATATCCAAAATAACTTGGTCCATTTCATACTCTCCTATTTGCATGGTAAGCTTCATCTCGTGCCTTGTTCTCGCCTTGTGTTTGCCTATCTTTCTCACTATATGATGTCTTTCAGGAGCACCTTCCTTACCCACACATTTATTTATTATTTCTTATAGCCCCTTCACCACCTTTTTGTTGCACCGCAGCTTCGTACAAGTTTCCAAGAAAGTGGTAAGCATGGAGGGGTCAACTTCTTCAGATAGCTTGTCCTGACTTCTTGAGGTAGAGGCCTCAACGAAGCTTTTCCTTTCTTCCATGAATGTTTCCTTCGTGCGCTCCAGGTCAAACCCAACTTCTTTTTCTAGAGCCTTGCAAACCCACTCACTTTCTTCAGGCTGCTTTCCTTTATCATCACCAGTCATCATTCTGCTTCACAGCATAATATTCACATTGGGATCCTCCTCGCAGGGCTCGTCCCTCATCATATGTAAATTCTAGGTGGCTTGTTGAGGCTGCGACCTCTTCTCCTACATCTTAGCTATCAATATAGGGCATTCTTCTATCGCGTGGTCAAACTGAGTACAGTATCGGCAAGATGGGTGAGTCTGGCTCATACATTCCCGCGTGTAGTGTCCTTGCACTCCATAATTGTAGCAAATAACTTTTCCTCAACCTCTACCGGGTCCTCCTCCTCCTCGACCTCATTTGCGCCCCTGATATTCTCCACGGGCTCCCTCAGTGCCTTGATCTGAAGGCCAAGTTTCTATCTGCATTCAATATGCGAGCGTTCTCTCCATCATTAACTCATAGCTACTATAGTTATGCTCATCGTGGCCCACCAATTTACAGAAATTACAAAATAACTATTGGGGTGCCTGCACAAATTTTTGCGGCAAGTGGCAATTGTTTGTTACATGTTTTCATGCTACTTGAAAAATAGAGCACCACAGTGTGGGCCGTGTACTTGGTCCTGTTGGGGCTTCCTACCTCAAAGGCATGGGCCCTCCCCCTGCCATATAATTTGCGAAAACAGGGCAATGATCCTTAGCATGCCCCTGGTTTTTACATTTTAGGTACCAAACTTCTTCGCACACCTCTGGCCAAACCGCTTTTTCCTTCTTCAAGCTCTGCAACTCCAAGCAAAGGTTCTGCAACTCTGCATGAATCTATTGAACTCCCAACATCGCATCCTAGATGGGGGTCTCAAGTAACCTCATTTCGATCTCCAATGCTTCCGCCTGAGTCCCTATCTTTTGTTGTGAAAAAGCAATCCTCAAGTGAGGTAGGATCATGGCTATAAACTAATCGCGGTGCTGACTGTCTTTGAGATTCATATTGGCTTTGCAGATTCCACACTTCACTCTCTGATCCAGCTCCCAGGGAGTTTCGCCAATCCTCATCATGATTTCCTTCAATCCAACAACTCATTTCAATTCATACTTAGGTATACTGAATTCCTTGTTCAAAGGACTCTGAGTGTCCGCTAACGATGCCAATGGGTTAACCATGCAGTACTTAATGTACCATGTCAACGCGTGATATTATAAAGCAGTAACCAACTGTTCCTTCTTTATACGATCATCTGTAATATTCTGTGTCGTCCATACAGCCTTCACAATGAACCAAAACTAATACAGGTCCTCACTTCCCAAGCCCTTGAAAATGGGTAGCTTCATCATATTCAACATGTTGAATGGTAGTGGAGGTGGTTGTAGTGTGGGCAAAGGTGTATTTTGTGGAGATGAAGGTGGAGGTGGTGTGGGCAGATGAGGTATTCGCGAAAAAACCTGCTTTATCAACTGTACAGTGCTTCGCGGTGAGGCATGTACCACTCCCTCGTCATCACTCGAAGGAGGTTCTATCAATGGGATGTATTCAAGACCTGCTCTCTCTTGATTTCTAAATAATCATCCACTTCGCGTAGATCCAAACATCAAGGCAGTGGCATAACCCACTTTTCACACAAGAGCATTTTAATCCAAGTATTCAAAGATTTCAAATACTTACCTCGCGGTCCTTTGAAAAGGCGCGCTCTTCTTCATTGTAGTTGACTAAGGTATTGACTGCGAATTCTGTCACAAATCCTCCTATGACTTAATCAAGCCAGTTATCGACAGAGTGCGCAATATTTTCTCGGAAGGCTTCCAACCTTGCACTACCTCCAGGGTCCACACTATTCGACCGTCAAGCCTCCACCTTCCTTGGTCATCTACTAATTTAGCTATCCACTCGAATAATTTGATCGGGAAGGTGCAGAAGAAGATCTCATGTATATCTGTGTATAAGTATCTGTCCAACCACTTTTCTTTTGTCAGGCACAGATTTTTGTTTTCTTGCACCGTGAATTCATGGATCTTTCTATTCAACCACTTCTCAATTTCTTTCTTTGTTGGATTCCAGTGATGCGACATCACACATCTCTTTATGCAGATCCTGGTCCCGACAACAAAAACAATTGTGGCTTAGAGGGTCCTAACCCAAGTTCAAAGTTAGTTGTGCCAAACAAATCCCTACACTAATGGCCCTTTTGGCATCATTCTGTGGAGTGCAAATTGATGTCTCACCCGAAGTAGTATGGGGGGCTGTTGGAACCAAGTTTCCGCGCCCAAAGATCAACGTGATGGCGTTTTATGCCCTAAATTTTCCTTCACGCAGATCGATAAGCCTTTATGGCTTATCGATATAACTCCTTTAGTCAACCTCTAGACCTCCGCGAAGGTCTACGACTATCTTTCCCGAACCCTGAATAGATGATTCAACTACTTATGTGCATCAAAGATTACTCTTAACCCAGTGATTACTTAGATCGACTTAAGTGTTCAATAACTTTAATATAAGACAAGATAATATTCATGTAAATAGTTAATATTAATTGTGTTCAAGTAACAACATAAATCGTGTAAATTTGCGCATCAATACGTCAATATTTCATAAACCCATCATTCATCACAGCATAAGCACATTCATATAAAATAGAAGTAAAGAGATAAACATGGGAATTTCTACAATAATCTTCTTTATTAATATTTGGTTCAGCTTACAGACTCAATACTTCCCTATGCACTCAGCTGCAAGGTTCCACGCACTCAGCTATGGACTCTACTCTAGGCCTCTGCACACACAGTTGTAGAGCCTTCCTTCTACTCTAAGACTTCTACACTCTTCCTTCCACTGACCCATTACATTCATCTTCATCCTTTTCTTCCTGCCTTAGACTCTCTAAGACACACATATTTATACAATCCCATGGTCCACGGACCATGGGTATATCCTCAAAAAGATGACTTGACTTACATAATGAAGGGTAAAACCCTTTATGATTCTTTAACTATCTACACACTCCGTGACCACAATTTGTCGAGACTTTACATCTTTATACAACAAAACTTGGGCTATTGCCCCAAAATTGACCCTACGGGACCCATCCCAACAGGGAACATGTATATTTCTGCTTGCATCCCTTTGGGTGGTTTTCAAGCCCTTGTTACTTGTTCCTTCGGCTGGTGAGCCAACATGTCGAACCAATTGTATGCTTTGCATTCTCTGTCTAGTTGGTCCAACGTGATCACCCAACTCTGTGGGAAGGTTTTCAATATTTATTGGCCATACAGACAACATGAAAAGATGATCAAGTATTGATACTCCTTCCACAGTATCTTCTTCATGTAGACCTGGTTGGGTGTCATCCTGAATTTAGCTGGCTCCTACACCCAGTTCTTCAATATATCTCTGGAGTTGGCATTGTTGGGTATGTTGAAGGGTTTCTCCATGGTGATCACGGGCTTCAACATATGGTACATATGTTCATAATCTTGTGCCCTGAAGGTAGCAATCTTCATCCCACTGACAATGCTCAATGTCATCGTCTCGAGATCAGTGTGTGAGACGATCCAATGTATCATGTCCGTGCATGGGAGCACGGGATACTTGCACACAATTCATAAAATCCATACTTGTGGATGTTCACATAGACTTGGCGGTCTTCGAGATATTCCCCAAATGTGCCTATAAATGCATCATTAACCTCTTTCCATTTCAGCTAGATGTCCTTCTCTACAATCAGCTTGGTGTCTTCATAGACCAGCAAGCTTGTAGACACTCGTTCAACTCCTGCTAGAGTTTCACTTCCGTCAGTGTCCTTTGATCCTTCTCTCTTGGAGGCCATTGATCTTGAATTTCTAAGAGGCGGAAGAACACCTACTAGATCTAGAGACATAGCGACATGAATGGCAAGAAATGTGTCAGCTAAAACAAAATCAAACTTGAGGAATGACATGCAACATACCTAGGGATTGACTAGCAAGGATTGCACAATTTTTCCTGGGAGGCTAGGAGATATTGGCTACCAGAACTATGCAAAACGAAGTCTGGGCTGTCTAGGAGGTGGGTTGGCTGCTGGAATTGCACAATGCGCAATCCAAGTTGGCCTATTGGGTGTTGGAATTGCATAATGCGCAATCCAAGTTGGCCTACTGGCTACTGGAATTGTGCAATGCACAATTTTAGCTGGCAATGGTTGTAGGCCCAATGACAACATTGCATAATTTTCTAGGCCAGTAGTCATTATCCCTTAAAATTGTACAATGCAAGACTAGAGGACAGCCATTGAGCAAGAATGCATATTTTCTGAGAGGAAGACAGAGCCTTCCCTCTCAAGAATGCGCAATGATGTCTTGGTGAGGCAGAGTCCGAGCGAAGGCTACCCAGACCTGTTGATGGGAAATTGAAAGAAAATGTGAATGTGAATGCATGGCAACACTGAGTGTAATCAGGAGTGAATTATCATGCATGCAAATAGTGAATGAAAGATTCAGAAAATGGAACAACATGCATGTGGGTGAAGCGAGTCACCGAATCGGCAACCATTCATGCAGAATAGTTTCATGCATGCGACAACAGTGAGATGCTAAATAAAACTAAAATGGTGCTAGTACAAGCTAGTATGCATGTAAATGACAACAAGCATTCATAGAAACCAAGTAAACAACACTCAAACAAGCCAAAACCCAAAAAGTGACAGAAATGCTGCAAAAGACAAGTTACATTGACTTACCAGGAAATAGCTGAGTTGGATGTGTCAGAGACTCCTGGATGTGTTGTGGGATGTCAAAGCTCCAAGATCAATGTGAATAAATGAGCTATGAAGCATCGAATAAATAAGTTTGAGGCTCATGACGCGCATGCCACAAATCTAGGAAAAAGCGACACTTGGAGGAAAGGTTCTAAAACAATCTTTGCATGTAACCTGTAGCTGCTAAAAATAGATCCCTAAAATATAGGGATTATTTTTTAATGTTTCTTTTGCTATTCTGGGAAAAAAAGAATCCCATGCATGCAAGTCAAGTTTTTTCAGTCCCGAATGGAACCGGTCAACTCAATGGCACATGCAACAACCTGCTCAACTGAGGGAAAAATTTGCGCATTTCTGGGAGGGAGCTGGGTTGGCTTCCTAGAAGGATTGCACAATTTTTGGGCTGAGCAACTAACTGTTGCCTAGAATACCACAATTTTTGGGCTGACCAGTCCTACTGGGAGAGATTACGCAGTTTTTCTAGTGAAGGGTGATAGACAGATTTGCACAATTCTGGAGCCCAGCAGGCTGCCAGATAGGATTGCACAATTTCTAGAGGGAAGGTTGGTTCCCCTCCAAAATTGTGCAATTTCTTAAGGGAGTTTCTCAGCCTGCAGCTGGACCAAGTCCAGAGAACAACCTATGAGGGGGATGCAACAAGTCATCATGCACAAGCTGGTAGTCTGTTATAAAACCACTGAAGCTTGTGTATTTGACAAGGCAAGACATGTTGCTGAGGAAGGTTGGTAGGGAGGCTCCAAAATGAAGCTAAGGAAAAATTTTGGAGGGTAGTTGTAGCCACTACAACAATATTATAATATTGATTTATATATGTGTGTCAATGTGTGCGTGTGTGGATACTATGTATATAATATTAATTATAAATAAATATTATACTCACTATATCCATATATTATATCTTTGTGTAATTCCCAAAGGTTAGCTCAGTTGTTCAAGTTCTCATTGTTAAGTACTTCGTCGGTTGGGTGGTCACGGGGTCAAATCTCCTTGATTCCCTTGGGGTTAGGCATTTCTTGTTTGGATGACTGGTAGATCCCTTCGGGTTGATCTACTTGGATTTTCCCATAGATGTAGCGACCATTGAGTGTTTGTGAAACACCCTTAAAAGATATTATATCTTTGTGTAATTATAAATTAGTTAATTAATAATATTAGAATTAATTTTTATTTTTTAAGTAAGAAAAATTTCATTAGATTTTCAGTAATTAGATAGAGTACATGAATGGATTAACGTGTGCATACAATGTCTGAGATGAGTACATTTAGGGTACCAAAACCATATTAGCTTGGCGTATACTGGGGAGAGACCATCTTCCCTTGAGATGGAAACCAGACAGTTCTCCCGATAAATCTTGAGGACATATTTTTATACCAAAATATAACAAAAACATGCATGACAAAGACAACAAAAGAGCATAGAAAAAACAGTGACAAAGCAGAAACTGTGAAAATCTTTCCTAGAATTTGTTAACAGGCCTGGTCATTCTTGGTAGGATATTATAAAGGGTCATCGTAGCCTTATGTAATCCATGGAAGTCATTACCACTCATGAACACACCATACCAGCCAATGGTGGCCTTATGTTGTGAATTTTCACCTTCTTGAGTAGTTATAGTTGTAGCCTTATTGGATGCAATGTGAACTTTCTCCACTTCAGCAAAAGTTTGAGCTTGCTTCCTAATGCCACCTGGTTCCCTTTCCTTTGATTTCTAAGGGCCTTGGAACTCAAGGATGGGAGGTTTGGATCCTTGAAAAAGAGATCCTAAATTTTATGATTTTTTCGATAAATTAGGAGAAGCTAAAGGTGGTGGAGGAGAAGGGAATTAAATTCTGGATGCCCATGAAAGGGTTGTCAAATCCAAACGATCCTGAACCAAAGGAAATACCATGTCTGAAATTCTTCCTTCTTCAATTTACAGGACTTCTTCCTAGACCCTCAGATGACGACCCAACATGTTCCTGACAACTAAGGACCATCACCAGTATTCATGAGCTCTTGAGCTTCCATTGTAAGAACTGTGAATTATTTTAACAACTATTCCTTATGAACAGGATAAGAAATAATAAATGCAGAGATAGTAAAGGTTTTTGAAATTACACATCATGATCCTGTAATAAAAATTTCCTAAATTTTATAAATTTAATTGATAGAACCAATGAAAGTACTTACCTGTAATCTTACGGTCGATGAAGCCTCAACTGCTCCTGCTTCAGTTACCAAAAGACCGAAACCACCCAGCCAAACTGAGCAGAACCTTGCTACTCAGTCCAGTAAACTTCTTAGTCGAAGCAGACTATTTCCCCCATGCCCAGAAACCTCAGAACAAGTAAGGCCCAACTCTTCCTGATCATAAACAGACTCTGTGTATAAGTTTTTCTCCTCCTTTCCCCCCCTGCCCTGCCTCCAACTGTCCCTTCCTTCTTATAAATTTCCATTACTGACATCCTCCATCACCGTGTCTCAATTATGATACGTGTCGATTTTTATAAACCAAATCTGATTTGATTTTATCTGCATATCTTAATTTGAAATAAATTTTATTTATTAATTTTAATTTATTTAATTTTTAATTTTTAATTTAATTAATTTTATTTAATTTCATAAATATTACTTTACTATAAGTGTGTCATTACATCCATGGTAGCTATCGGGAGCCTAATATGTTGAGGCAAATCTTTAACATATTGCTCCAATCTTGGACCATGCCAAGTCAAGGGAGGATGACCCCACCCACCACACCTGGCATGACCTCTTTCTCATACCATGGCCACTTGGGAAGAAGAATTTCTACTCACAATTCTAATCTCCTTTGCCTTAGTATCACAACAAATGCAGTGAATCTTAACAATGGAGTCTAGCAAGCATTATAGTGACCAATGACACAGACAAGCAAGGTCATTCCAAGAGTGAGTGCAATAGAGGCTAACAACATAGCAATGGAGCAATGAAATAACTACTTGTGGTAGAGACCAACAAGTGTAACAAAGGCCAGCTGCTAAGGCTAGCGAGATCTATGGGGATTTGCAATAGATATCAACAAATGTAGCGGAGGTGAGCTACCTATTGAGCATAATAAATGTAGGAATGTATGTTGTCCTACAAATTAACCTCAAAATCCATATCCCTAGTACTTTGTAAATTATCAGGTTTTGTATGTTCACCACCCTTGCTCTCACATTGAATGTGAGTTGCACAAGAATTTGAGTGGGATCATCAGCCAACCTTGGCCGTAAATGTGTTATGGTGTGTTGGCATGGATGGTAGTAGTATATGCATTGAGTGAAGAGGCACTTGGATGCGGGAATATTAGAATTAATAGTATATTATATATAGTAATCTTTTATATTTTAATGTCATTTAATTAAGATTATATATTGAATATATATATTAATAGTTAATATATAGTTAATACTAATTTGTTAGCCATATAATATAATATATAACTATTAATAATTATTATACACTATAATATATATATTATAACATATGTTTGTTATATAATTATAATTATTTTATAGTTTATATATTATAATATTGATTTATAATATTATTAATGTATGTGGCTATATATAGACTCTTCTCTGCAAATTCTAGGGTTTTTTATGCATAATTGTTTGTGCTTGGCTCTGTGAGAGGGTTATATACTCCCTCTTTGAGCCATATTGTTTTGGGAGTTAATAATGAGTGGATCTACTAAAATTTCTCATCAATCTCCTCATCTTCGACATCCTTTTCATAGAAAACTTAGATGAATTGGGTTTTTGGATTCGTAACAAACCATCCACTAGGTGCATCATGGCAAGCTACAAATCCAAGGTGTTGCTTGCAAAATCTTGTGCAATATTGAAAATATGAGGTTACATATAGTAAGATCGAAGAATGTAACTAGTCTTACATGCAATATCAATTTGCTCTGATCAGCAAATTTATTGGATTATGGCCTTCTAAGAAAACTTTGATTGGGTGGATCTGAAACAAATAGAACCCCCTGGGTCAAATAGAATTTGAGTTAGGTTCCAAGGGTCTTTAAATAGTCATTTTCTCTAGCTTAGAATAGACATCGAGGGTGTTTGAAGGACGGCCATATTTTTTCAACAATGCATGGATCTTCATGCAATTACAAAAGGAGCAGTATAATCCAGAGAAGGAGGATTTTCTTGCATCCTTGATGTGGGTTCATCTCTTTTATCTCCCAAAAAGAATATTGGGAGGAGGAAACCTTTGAAGGCATCGTTAATTCCACCATAAAATTTTTCAAAGTATCATAGGCTACCAAGAGAGGAAGGTACATTCCATATTAACAAATATGTGTTTATATGAATATCTCTCGGCCTCTTCCAACCTCAACAGATGTTTACTATTAAGATAATGTTTCGAAGAAATCTCTAGATTATGAGCAAGTCCCCTTTAGATTCAAGCGTTTTCATCAATATGAACATCTTGTTAGGGATTTCTGAGGAATTCCAAGGAAACATTTGAAGAAAATCATTCTCATAAAGATCCAATTGTTTTGGGAAAAATACCCCAAAGAAGAAGAAAGTTGAGTCCTTAAGGTATCTCAAATCCTAATCAAATCCCTAGTCTGAAAATAGGTTCAAGGCCCTCTCCTCTCTGAAATAGTCTCTATAGAAAGTCAACATTCAATCATGTATGCAATAAGTAGAAGGTAAATCCCATAAACCTATAGAGTTCATGCAAAAGTATCTTGAAGAGAACCAACAAAATCCATTACCATAGGAGATGATTAGCCCTTTTTCGGAAGAAGCTGAAGAAAAGTCCGTACCAAAATATATGGATATCGATGGCCCATGATTGATTGTCCTTGTGGAAGCATGGCATGGAAAATATGTGATGGACATGCTAGTTTACAAGGATGGGATTTTCTATAAGGCCTATCATTGAAGCAAGAAATTGGACTTAAGTTCCTCACAGTCTAGTCTTGGGGTTCAGATGATGGATTTCAATGTGGTCTCCAGGAAAGACAAATAAACCGAAAAATGAAGTTGTAAGAGAGATAAGGCACTAATCCAGCAATATGGTGAACAATTAGTGAACTCAGGGAAAGTCATGCAAATGTCAGAGGCATTCCCCCCTTTGAAATATTGAATCCTAAAGGAGTTTTCTATGTTTTTACAATTATAGTAGTAGTTTTCTAATAGCCTATCCTTGATAGGCGGTTTATTACTTTCAAGTATCTCCTAGATTTTAGTTATATTTTGAAAATTCAAACAACATGTAACTTTCTCTGTTTAATGAAAGGATGTTTTTACTCTCATATATCTATATATATATAAAACTCATTATATCCATATATTCTATCTTTGTGTAATTATAAATGAGTTAATTAATAATATTATAATATATATATAGTGATGTTTTATATTCTAACATTAATTAATTAAGATTATATATTGAAGATGTATATTAATAATTAATACATAGTTACTAATATGTTATGAATTATTATAAATGTATTTTATCAAACCAAGTTGGCCCCAAGGGTTAGCTAAAGTGGTGTAGAGTTAGATGTGAAGTTATTTGATATTGTTGCTAGTTGTTGTTGGTCAAGGTTTCCACTTTCTTCCATTCCTTTAGAGTGAGGCCCCATAAGCAGGGCTAACAGTTTACCTGGTTTACCATCCACGAAATGTGGGAAAGTACTCTGGGGTTTCTCATGCTTTCATTCCAAGTGTGTGTTTATGTGTGTGTGTGTGTGTGTGTGTGTGTGTGTGTGTGTGTGTGTGTGTGTGTGTGTGTGTGTGTGTGTGTGTGTGTGTGTGTGTTTTGGTCGGATTTAAAAATTAGTTAATCACCAAAAAAATCAATAAAAATTGGATTATTTTTTGTTTTAAAAATTAGCTAATCCACTTTTATGGAGTCATAAAGTTAGAAAAGATATGAAACCCAACAAAAGCTCTCAAAAAATTGGAGTCTTACTTGCAGTTGTTCAAAAACACTTCAATCTATCCACCAATAACAATAATATAATAGATAAATGAAATTCAATAACTAACTAACTAACTAACTATATATATATATATATATATATATATAGAGAGAGAGAGAGAGAGAGAGAGAGAGAGAGAGAGAGAGAGAGATAATGTAAAGCAATATAATAAATGCAAAAATATATATAAAAAGGTTAATTAAGAAAAAGTCAATGATAAGTCTATTACTATAGTCCTAGCCTTCGATGGCGACTATATATATATATATATATATATATATATATATATATATATATATATATATATATATATATATACTCGAAATTACCTTTGTTTATAGCAACCCTAATTTAACTTCTCCTCCCACCCTTTTCTTCCCTTATGCATTGTTTATAAGAGTTGTAAGTAATACCCTTTTCTCCTTTAAGTAGCATGATGATGAAGGGGTAGAGTGGGAGGGAAGGGGATGAGAGATGCAAGAGGGATGGGCATGAGTGAAAGCTTATTTTCTTTTATTTTCTTTTATTTTCTTTTATTTTCTTGTTTAAATTTATATTAAAGAAGGGTGATGAATGTGTGTGGGTGAGATTTTTTTTAATTGTTTTTATTTATTAAAAAATAATAAAAATGTTGGAAATACTTGGGGGGGGGGGGTGGTGGTGTGAATCAATATTCCTTTCAATTAGTATTATTATTAATATTTCATAACATTAGTTAATCTTCAATTATTGTCAGTGTTTGTACAATGATAAACAAAAGGAATACAAATGCAAAGAGTTTTTAAGGTGGAAACCCCCTCCAGGACAAAAACCACATGAACGCTTTTCTAATAATTATTTAATCTTAAACTCCAATTGAAAAGAAAGCTCCAACTTCCTAGAATCTAGAAAATCATTCTTCTCCATCTCCCATTGGATGGACGCTCCAACACCCGAGATTCTTCAGTAGTCAACTGAATGGATGCCCCAACACCCAATGAGCTACAACTCACCCTAGCACCACCCTACCACCCTAAAGTTTTCACAGGCTTGAACCTATTGGTGACTTCATGCACCAGCCTAGCACCACCCTACCACCCTATACAAGAATAAAAGAATAATGGACTCCTGTACCAGGGAAAATCATCCACTTTACAATGATATAGAATGATGTAGAAGAAGAAGACGTACTAGACCATAACCCCAACTATGACACAACCACCTAATGATGATCCTAGACCTCCCAAAACTGCCTCTTCAACTCTTTGCAGATAGACACTTGTACAACATTTACAATGATTCTTTTTCAATGACTCTGTACAATGATACTTTTACAATGATTGTATGCAGTGCCGCCCACTTGAAGACTTCATGTGGTGAACTTCTTGTTGTTGTTCTACACCTTGATTGCTGCTCTTTTCATGCTACCCTTTCTCACTTTTCAAAACATTACATTATTCATTGAGTCTTCTCTTGATGAATATATAATACCTGCAAAAATTATTTAAGGAAATACCCATGACATGATAATAGAAAAACTTACTTCATCCTGTAGAGCATATGTCAGTCCTAAACAAAAACAACAAATTAGAATACAAATAACCTAATGCAATTAAGAGATGAACATGCATATACAGAAGATACTTACCTGGAGCTTACTTCTACTGCATCATTTTGTTGCACCTTACTCTTTGCTTCCCTAGAAAGTCTGGTCCTTTGCACCCCTTGATAGCACATGATCTATTTTTTTTATTGCCTTCGAGGAGCACAATATTGAATCTGATTTATCTCTGTAATTTTAGATCCCCAATATGTGATATTCGGTCCTATAGTATCCCTCTACGTCTTCTTTCCAATGCAATAGGTCTGAATTGATTTGGATTCTTCAAGGAAACGTTATGCCCAATATCTCACAATGACCTAATTATGGACTAGTTCAGTAGAGCGAACTTGTACAGCATGCCATGTATCGCTATTTTCTCCTTAGACTCTGAAATTCATATACATAAAACTACAGTCCATGCACTATCCATCACTTCTTACAGAATTCCAATCCGCTTCTCAGAGAGAGAGTTATGATGATTTTCCCAAGGTCACCTCTTTGCGATGAAATTCAGGAGTCGGAAAAAACCCTAAATTCCATAGATTATATCTCCGAGTGAACCAAGATCTGAAATTTGGTCACTACTTTTGGAGGATATATGAGATTCCTTTTTATAGAGTTGACAGGGGCTTCTATAGAGAATGTTGGAGGGATTTTGAGAGCTTAAAAAATTATTAATTATTGATTATTCAATGACCAAAATCAATTATAAATGCCATGCCACAACCCCATGGGGGTTACTAACTTCAATCTTGAATAACTTTCAAACCGTGAGGAATTACAAGGAGAACTATATACCGATAGAAAGATATTTTTGAGTAGAGTATTCCTATAATGGTTATGAGATGAGAAACCATGAATGATGATTCCCAATGTGCCATGGAATTTCATGTTCATCCTTGGTGTTGCTTGTGTTGACATCAATGACAACCTTAGATCATCTTTAGATCAACAATCTCCCCCTTTGGCATTGATGTCAACACAAGTACTCCCATTTCGATCAAGGCACCTCTTCCTATTTCCTTCTCTCCCCCTTTGACATTAATGGAAAAGGGTAACTCCCCCTGACACACAAGCATCCTGCAGACCTATACACACTTCCACTCCCCCTTTATTTTCTGAATAAGGAAAATCTAATGAGAACTTGGGAGAATCCGAAGCTTATGGCAAAGATATCAGTGATTTGTTCTTTTGTACCAACATATTCAAGTTTGATATTCTTTTTAGCGACTTGTTCTCTAACAAAATGATATTTGATCAGAATGTGTTTTTTTTTAATGCATGAAAGGATTCTTGGAGATGCTGATGGAACTGGTGTTATCACAGAATATGGGAATAGGCTCACTGAATTGTACTTGAAGATCTTGAAAATTTTGTTTCATCCAAAGGACTTGAGTACAACAAGCTGCCGCTGCAATGTATTTTGCTTTCGCTGTAGATAACAAGATTGAGGTTTGCTTTTTGCTCAACCATAATACGAGACAACCACCTAAATAGAATGCCACCTCACTAGTAGTCTTACGGTCATCAACGCTTCCTGCCCTTTATGCATCTGTAAAGGCTTGAATAATGAGATTGTTGCCCTTGTGATACCACAAGCCATATTCTAGTGTGCCCTTTAGATATCGAAGAATTCTTTTGACAGTAATAATATGTGATTCTTTTGGTGTTGCTTGGAATCTTGCTACTTGTCCAACTTCTTGCATAACATCTGGTCAAGAGGTTGTTACATATAGAAGACTACCAATCATAAATTTGTACAACCTCTAATCCACATCCTTAGATGAGCTGTCTATGCTCAATTTGTAACCTGTTACCATCGGAGTAAGGACGGGTTTCCAATCTTCCATTTTGAATTTCTTGAGAATTTCCTTCATGTACTTGGCTGGACATATAAATATTCCTTTCTCTTGATGAGATATTTGAAGCCCTAAGAAGTATGTCAACTCACCAAGTAAAGACATCTCGAACTCACTTTGCGTATTTGTAACAAATTTCTTACTTAGTTGATCATCATTGCTACCAAAGATTATATCATCCACATATACCTCAACGATTGTTAAATTATATTTATCTATTTGTACATAAATATTGCTATTAGCATCACCTTTCTTGAACCCTTGTTGACGTAGATATCCATCAAGATGAGCATACCATTCTCTGGGAGCTTGCTTGAGACCATACAGAGCCTTGTTTAACCTGAAAACATAGTCTTCTTTTTCTGATAGTAGAAAACCTTCTGGTTGTTCGATGTAAACTTCTTCTAATTCGCCATTCAGAAATGCTAACTTAACAATCATTTGGTAGACTTTTATTTTTCTTGAACATGCATAGGCGAGAAACATCCTGATGGCTTCCATTCTGGCAACTGGTGCAAATTTTTCATCGAGATCAATTCCTTCCACTTGTGCATAGCCTTTGCAAACCAATCTTTCTTTGTTTCTGGTAACCTGTGCATCTTCATTCAATTTGTTCCTGAACACCCATTTAGTCCCAATGACATTTTTATATTTTGGTCGTGGAACTAATTCCCAGGTGTTATTCTTCTCGATTTGATCCAATTCTTCATTCATAGCTGCTACCCAATGTTCATTATGGCTGGCTTCCTCAAAACTACTAGGCTTAAAGGTTTCTAGAAAAGTAATGTGAGCTTGTTGTGATGAACAAATTTGTCGACCTTTTCTTGTTCCAATTCCTTCATTTATGTCACTAATGTTTTGATTTGATGGATGGTTCTTTTGAATCCATTCTTTTGCTCTCTTTAGAGGAGCTTATTGTTGCTTCTGTTGGACTTCTCTCTTGAGGTCTCGTGTCATTGTAGTATTTATTTCTTCCAACGCCCTTGAGTTGTTTGCATAGTTTTGGACAGTGTTTCCCTTCTTCACTTCTTTACACAGTGAGACTACTTCGGCTTCTAATGCTTCCCTTTCTTGGTTGCTTTCTTCCAACTTCTTTTGAAGTGACTCTTTAATACATTTGTGTTCTTCAACTTCAATTTTGAGACCTTGAACTTGTTCTTCAAGAGTATTGGAATGGATCTTCTCAGCCTTGAGCTCTTTTATAAGCTTGATTGCCTCCTTAGAAAATTCTTCTATGGTCAACCCTTCTTCTTTGTTGTTTGATACCTCTTGTTTATTGTGCTTGGCCATAAATAGTACTCTCTCATTGGCTTCTTCTTCACTGTCACTGTCTTCATCAGATGATGAGCTATCTTCTTTAGAGAGAAAGTTCCTTTTGAATCCTTTCTTCTTGCCAATTTTTAGTTTTCTCATAAAGTAAGCATATTCTCCATCTGAAAAACCTTCTTCATCATCTTCCTTTTCTTCACACTTGCAGGTGCAGGTCTTTGCCTTTGAAGGTTGTTTGTCCTTATTGGTTTTCTTAGATGCAGCGAACGCAGTTTCTAGATGCAAAGTACCCTCTTCTTCATCAAGTCTCATTTCATATGCTATGAGAACTCCATGTAATTCCTCTTTGTTGAGTTTGGCCATATTTGCACTGTATTCTAAGACCGATACCTTTGGGTTGAATCTTCCTGGTAACGTTCTAAGAATATTTCGTATAATAGTCTTCTCATCAACAAGCTCTCCTAATCCTTCCAGAGTGTTGGTTATTTCATCAACGTGTTGGAAGTATGAAGTAATGTTGTCATCTTCTTTCATTCTGAGTTTCTCAAATTTTGCTCTGTAGATTTGAAGCTTTGCTTCTTTGAAATTTGAGTCACCTACATATATATTCTCAAGCTTGTCCCATACATTTTTGGCGGTTTTATAGCCCAACACCTTATGATAAGAAGATTCAATAAGTCCATTGATAATAATATTCTTTGCTTTTGCATCATTTACCAAATTCTTCTTACCTTGTGAATTTGTGGTTGGTGTAAAGCCATTTTGAACAATGTCCCATACTTTGTAACCTTGCACCAAGAGTTAGACCTCCATTCTTCCTTTCCAGAGTGCATAATTATTTTCATTGAACAGAGGTACACCATTCTTGGTATGCTCCATGATCTCCTTCCAGTTGTTAAACTGTTATTGAAGGAACCAAGCTCCGATACCAATTGTTGGAAATACTGAGAAAGGGGGGTGAAATAGTATTCCTTTCAATTAGTATTATTATTAATCTTTCAGATCATTAGTTAATATTCAATTATTATCAGTGTTTGTACAATGATAGCAGTAAACAAAAGGAACACAAATGCACACAGTTTTTAAGGTGGAAACCCCCTCCGAGACAAAAACCACTGAATGTTTTTCGAATAATTCTTTAATCTTCAACTCCAACTAAAAACAAAGCTCCAACTTCCTAGAATCTAGAAAAGAATTCTTCTCCAGCTCCCACTCGATGGATGCTCCAATGCTCGAGATTCTTCAGAAGTCAACTGAACGGATGCCCCAACACCCAATGAGCTACAACTCACCCTAGCACCACCCTACCACCCTGAAGTTTTAACATTCTTGAACATGTTGGTGACTTCATGCACCACCCTACCACCCTATAGAAGAATAAAATAAGAATGGACTCTCGTACCAGGGAAAATGATCCACTTTGCAATGATATAGAATGATGTAGAAGAAGAAGACACACTAGACCATAACTCCAACTATGACACAACCACCTAATGATGATCCTAGACCTCCCGACACTGCCTCTTCAACTCTTGGCAGATAGACAGTTGTGCAACTTTTATAGTGATGCTTTTACAATGACTCTGTACAATGATACGTTTACAATGATTGTATGCAGTGTTGCCCACTTGAAGACTTCATGTGGTGAACTTCTTGCTGTTGTTCTACATCTTGATTTTTTCTCTTGTCATGCTACCCTTTCTCATTCTTCAGAACATTAGATTATGCATTGAGTCTTCTCTTGATGAATATATAATACCTGCAAAAAGTCTTCAAGGAAATACCCATGACATGATAATAGCAAAACTTACCTCATCCTGTAGAGCATATGTCAGTGCTAAACAAAAACAACAAATTAGAATACAAAGAACCTAATGCAATTAAGAGATGAACATGCATATATAGAATATACTTACCTGGATCTTACCTCTGTTGCATCATTTTTCTGCACCTTTCTCTTTGCTTCCCTAGAAAGTCTAGTCCTTTGCACCCCTTGACAGCACTTGATCTAGTTTTTTTCTTGCCTTCTAGGATCACGATATTGAATCTAATATATCTCTGTGATTTCAGATCCCGAATATGTGATATTCGATCTGGTAGTATCCCTCTGAGTCTTCTTTCCAATGCAACAGGTCTAACCTGAATTGGATTCTTCAAGGCAAAGTTATGCCCAATCTCTCACAATGACCTAATTATGGACTAGTTCTGTAGAGCGAACTTGTACGACGTGCCACATGTCATTTTTTCCTCCTTCGGCTTTGAAATTGGTACACAAAAAACTAAATTCCGTGCACTATCTACCACTTTTTACAGAATTCCAATCCGCTTCTCAGAGAGAGTTAGGACGATTTTCCCAAGGTCACCTCTTTGAGATGAAATTCAGGAGCCTGCAAAAGCCCTAACTTCCACAGAACATATCTCTGAAAATATAGCTAACCAAGTTCTAAAATTTGGTCACGATGTTCATCAGGATTTCTTCTCAAATGGGTTTTAATTTCAGCAACTAAGACTTTGCATAAATGAATTTATAGTGAAAATTCCACGATCGCTACTTTTGGAGGATATATAAGATTTATTTTTATAGAGTTGATAGGGGCTTCTATAGAGAATGATGGAGGGATTTTAGGAGTTTAAAAAATTATTAATTATTGACTATTAAATGACTAAAATCAATGATAAATTCCATGCCACAACCCCATGGGGTTTTAGCCCACTAATTGGGGTTGCTAACTTCAATCTTGAATAACCTACAAACCGTGAGAATTACGAGCAGAGCTATATACCGATAGAAAGATATTTTTCAGTAGAGTATTCCTATAATGATTATGACATGAGAAACCATGAATGATGATGCCCAATGTGTCATGGAAGTTCAGGGTCATCCTTGGTGTTGTTTGGGTTGACATCAATGACAACCTTAGATCATCTTTAAATCAACAAAAAATGATGAGTTTTTTTCCTTAGTTGTGAGGTTTTCTTCTTTAATATTTTATTTGTTCTTTTATTTTATTTTTTTAATGATTTTTTTAATAGTGATAATTATTTTGTTATAGTTTTAAATATGTAGTAATTTTAAAACTAGGGAAAAATAATTTTCGTTGATAACATTTCTTTTGGAATCAAGGGTTGATTTTAAAACTTTGCTTATAAAGATAACAGTTGTCACGACCAAGGTTTCAAACAAGCCGTAATTTTACCTTAAAAAAGAAGTGCCACTAATAACAAAAGTTTGCAATTTGAGAGTTGATTTTATGATTTTGATTGCAATAACACTAATTATAAATGGCATGCTTTCAAAAATGTTGTAATTTTAAGTTAAAAAATAAAAAATAAAATAAAATTAAGGGTTAAGGCAATGGTTCCAAATAACTTGCAATTTAAAGGTTGATCTTGAGGTGTTTGTTCACAACATTATACATTTTCAAGAGCATAATTGCAAAATGTCATAATTTTAACTTTGGAATTTATAAAAATAAAATTTTAAATGGTTAATTATGAGAGCACCACTTTTTAATTCAAGAGTTGAATTTGGTGTTTTTTGCTCAAAAATATGGTGATTTTAGAGTTAACAGTCATATTTTAAGGTTTCAATTGTCATCATGTAAGTAAGTATATCGTCATTACTAGTATCACTTTTCAATCAGTGGTTGATTTTTTTAAATTTTAATTGCAACAGTACAAATTGTTAAGGTTGTGATTTCGAACAAGTTATAATTCTAATCCCAATAAAGACATTATTATTATCTTCAATTTTGCATTTAATAGTTTATTTTAAAGTTTTTGTTAATAACATTACAAGTAATGATTATAAAATGTTATAATTTTGATCCTATTCAAAACATTCCACTATTGAAAATACACTGAAAATGTCAAAAATGTCCCCAAAAAGTACATTTTTTCCTAAATCTTAAATAATTGATTAGACCATGGTAAAATTTACTCTCACAGATCTAATTGTAGAATCTTTTAACATTGCGGAATCATGTTGCTAAAATTATCCATTCGTAAATAATCCTTTTAACTATTTCAATTCCAGAAGGAATTCAAATAGTTATATACCATTGATGAAAGTTAGAAAAATAACTTATAGGTAAAATTTTATACTTGAGGTAAATACCAATCAATCTAACCTAAAAAAAATTAACATTGTTCCTTTAAAAAAAATGCTTGCAACATGTTATACAACACTTCATGCATTCCCCCCCATAAAACCTTGACCCAAGTTCATTCTAAAGTATCTGTCCCACATAGTCATGATGTAGTAAATTCATTATGATTTGTGTTGTGCAAGGAATGAAATCAAATGTAGGAAAGGAAATGAAACACAAACAATGAAATGTAAGAGAAAACACAATAATATGGAGAAAATAGAACTTATATTAATAAGTGAAATAGAAAAATAATAAAGAACACAAATTGTCTAGAATGGTGGTCGCTAATTTTGAATAGAGAGATGACGACTATGTGCATTTTCAAAATATCTTATAAGAGGCTGAAATAATGGCCTTTTAACGTAAATAAAGGACCCTATATGTACAAAAACATAACCCTAGAATATGAAACACTAAAAGGTTTGCAAGCCTCGAGGTGGTTAGTTTATACATCAACTTCTCAAGGGAGAAAATTTTGCATACAATATGTGTTTGGTGCACAAAATAGCCCATTAAAAATAAATATCTAAGGATTACAACTTTCAACAAGGGCGAGGATATGCCATGGCAATTGTTGGCCCCCAAAATTGCTAAGAAACATCGTTTATGGCCTCAAAACATCCCCATAAGTTCGGGACACAAAAAATCATAGAAAAACTACCAAGAAGACAGAGAACCATTGTGATAGTGGAATACATGGGTGTCCATCTATATCTAGTTGGATTAGTATTGTTAAAAAATATCGTTTAGGACCTCAAAATGGCCCCAGAAATTTGGGACCAAAAATGTCATAGAAAATATACCAAGAAGACAAAGAATCATTGAGACAATGAAAGATATGGGAGGACACTAATATCCACCTAGATTATTCATCCCCCATTAGGAATAAATGGTTTCTATTGTGTCAATTTCCCTCATCATATGCGGGAACTTATGCTAAACTTGGGTCCTAGTGATCGACTTTCTTTGGTGAAGATGTTGACCAACATTGACAAACTAATAAATTTGGATGTGTTTCTAGTGCTTTTTTTGCCTTATTGTTCATTATCCAATATATTGTGGCATATTCAATGCAATATAGATTGATTTTTTTGGGGTCCAATTGCTTGATTTCCTCCAAGATGTCCAATAGAGGTGGAAAATATGGTTGAAGTAGCTCCACATTAAATATTGGGCGCAAACCAAGGGAAAGGGGAAATTCTCAATTCAAATGAATTTTCACCCACGTCCTTTATGATGTGTAAGCCCCATGTCAGAGTGGTTTGAGCTTCCTATGGGGGCTTTTGAAGTTCTCTTTCTATAAATTCAACCGCGCCTTATCAACAACCTGAAACGTGTGTGGAACCTTGTGATTGTTATGCTATTGTTTGTAATTGGAATTGGTTTTTTTGTAGGATATAATGAACCTATTAATAGAGGTGTTGAGTCCATTCAAAAAAAGTGGTTGATCTATTAACTTCGATGTAATTTTATACTCTATCATTGAAGATGAAATGGGAATATCTACATCCTATGGGGCCAATAGTTGGAACCCAAAGCACACATAATAAAAAATGTGGCCAATAGAGTTGTTGAGGGCTCTAATATACCTATGTTGGACATGGAAGCCTTTAAACAAGATATGCACAATCACCATGTTGACCACTTCTATTTTTCCATCTGTTTTGGGATGAAATGTGATCAATTTGGTCAACTTAGTATCCATCAAAGACCATAGGCTATACCAAAAGTTGCTAAGGAACATATTGTCCCTATATGGAATAATGGTCCAAAGTATCCCAAAATGAACCCAAACATGCTCAAAGAAGAGTTTAGCAATGGCTTATGTTGTGTTACTATTCTTGCATGGGGATAAAATGGTCATCTTAGAGAATCACATAACAACCACAAACACAAAATCATTACCATTCTTGTAATATGGCAAAGCTAACATGTAATCCATGGAGACTAGCGCATGTTTATCTTTTTCCTATCAAGAAAAAGTCAACTTCCTAAAGCCTAAATACAAATCACTATATGTTTTTGAAGAGGTGGCACTCCTCTTTAAATGCACACTCAAGTTTCCAATATATCTTATCAAATAATATGCATTCATATCATGCACCTGCGACAGGACAATGTGTGAAAAAAAAAAACACATAATAGAAATAGAAATATGAAGTTTAATTGATCATGTCCATTCCATTCATTCACTGTGAGGTAAGCATTGTTGAAGCAAAACAATAGAAAATACAAAATCATAATTGTCCATATATTCATAGAGATATAGAATAATTCACTCATGGAACCCATAAAGGGCATAGGAAATCATTGATGATATTCATATTGCTTTAAAGTAAGTCTCAGAATCACAAATAAATCACTTTCCTTAAAGGTAGCTCTCTGCAATCCAGGAGGATCCCAAAAGGCCTAAAATTAAAAGTTCTCAAATCTCAGGAAATCTAGTGCCAAGTCGTAGATCTTGTTGAGACAATTCCAATGGTACAAACGAAACCTTAATATGATTTTGTATGAGGAAGATATGCTCATATGAAGTTTGTCACAAACAACAAAAATTATGTGCAAGTGGGACCCTAGGGTGCTACATGGCACTGCCATACGACACCACATGAAGGCCTAGTCAATAGGCTAAATGAGGATGACGTGGTAGATGTAGGGTGAGTGACATGATGTGGCCTCGACACATGGCACAATGAGTCGACACATGGTAAGCTAAGGTGGAATTATGTGGACCAATGGAAAATTTCCATGTGGACCAATCAAATGATGCCACATGGCACCCTGCTAGAGGCCAAAATGGCTTGGCCCAATGGAAATTCAGTCAATGGTTCAAGAATCAAATTTGGAGCTAGTGAGGTTCAACCCCACTACCTCTAGGTCGAATGGAAACACCCTAACCACCAGGTCATGGGTTATATATATTAATGCCTTTAGAGAAATTATATTTAAAATTTTTATGAACCCATGGTGGAAAAGGGGGCAGCGAAGCCCTCCAACTTTGGTGGCTCCACCAAACCTCCACTAGTCTAGATATAACCTCTACCATTGAAAATCACATGGGTCAAAGTCGTATATCGTGATCACGTGGGGCCATATGGTTTGGTTGGGTTTAATATATGTTGATATTGTTGTTATTTAGAATGAAATAGACATATTAATATATGGTTTAAACCAATATATCATATACGCATAATATATGGTTAAAAAATTAAGCATGCCACTTTATTTCATCCGCCCAGTTAAATATATAAACCAATGTTTTTGGAATGTGAAGATCCCAGCATATATAGGTCAGCTACAAAGACTCATCATGTAGGCCAAGAGGGGACTAGTACTCAAGAGGGCACAGAAATTGAGGTATATTATGTGGCATGTTTTGCAGCGTATTTTATATAATGTTCCAATAATATTTTGATTTGTTATGGCACGAAATTTGAGGAAGTGATAGCTCTAGAACCTGCTCAAGTTTATACTCATTTATCTCAAAATTTTGCAAGGAATCCACTAGTGTGGTTAGAATTTGGATTTGATTAGTTTATTCTTGGGTCACATCCAAATTTGAGGTATTTCTATGTAATTTTCTTTATTTTGCTAAGATAATATAGAGGCCTCTCCACTTTGAACCTGGGCCTGGAAACATAGCTCACACATTGTGAGTGAACTATGTTAACAAATGTTGGTGCATTATTTATAATGTCTTCATTTTTTGTTGCTCTGGATGTTGCATTTATGGTATTTTCATTCTTTTTAATCCATTCTATTTAACATCACCGAAGGAAAGATCAAAAATCATGTTGGTATCAAAGCGGTCTTCTTTGATGAGAATTGTAAGTGTGGATGCTTACTAGGGCCAAACTCAAAGAAGGTGAATGGAAACTCAAGTATTTTAACCCCAAGATTGTATGTGAAACACAAAGAAATAAAATGGAGGATAATTATGTGCACACAAAGAATGAGTAGGCTTTCCATAAGGCCTTCTACCAAATAGCATATCAGGTGGAAACCTTATTTACAGATTATGGAAGGAGAATGGGAAAATAGGACAAGAAAGAGGGAGCTCCAACATATGATAATGCATTAGTACACCGAAGAGGTGGAGGAGAACCTCCCAAATCTTGATCTTCAAGTTCAAGCCCTTCCTCTTCCCCTCATTCTCATCATTCAAATAGTCATCGAAGACATGCTTCTAAAAATTCATTTTTAAGTTAGATGTGAAATTTTATTTTCCCATGTTTAATGGAGAAGCTAATGCAGAAAAGCTAAATGATTGGATTAGATAGATAAAAGTTTATTGCTATATACAACAGATCAAAGAGGATGAAACAATGATTCAATTGGCATCTCTTCAGCTAGAAGACACAACTCTTGTATGGTGGGAGAGAAAACTTAAGAAAGGTAGTAAGGATAATGGTAAACTCCTTTCATCATGGCCTAAGTTTATTTCTTCATTAAGAGGGAAATTTAACCCATTGGGTTATGTTGTCATTGCAAAAAACACTCTCCAAAATTTTTTCTACACTTGAATTTTTGAGCCTACTGTGGATCTTTCGATCACTTGTTCCATAATCACTTTATGGTCAACCGATGCTTTGTTAAGTATTCTAGTATTTTCCTCAGTTTGTAAGTGTCAAATTCACCTGCTCGTGCATGCTCAGTCTGCAATAAGCTCATGAGTACACTCTTTTATGTAAGCTTGAACAGACATAACACATTTCCATCAAAATAGTACATGTGCCATGTTCAACCTATGTCGACAGCTAGTGCACATTTCGTCGACGGTCTCTCAATTTTGGTTGTGATTGTTCTTCTATATCGAGGAGTATTTCAAAATGTTTCTTTTGTGCACCTTCACTCTTGCAAGCGCCACTTTCATGTTTACAACTATCAATTTCTCTTGTTTTCACTTTAAAAAGTGTCATTTTCATGATATCTTCATTCTCGCATGTGTCACTTTCAATGTCATTCTCGTTTTTCAAGTGTCGTTTGCGCTTTCCTCTCGTTGGTTCAAATGTCATCTTTTAGCATGGAAAGTGTCACACATCATAAAAATATAGTTTTCTCTTGCTTAAAGAGGTAATATTGGTGATAATGAGTCATTCTTATCATCTAGACATATATTGCGTGTTTCTCAAAGTTTCAAGCATTGTCGCACAAGCGTCACCACTGTTGTCGTAAAGTGTACCTTTAGTGTCACACTTGGGTAAGCCATCACAGTGTCATCGCATTGAGGGAAGTATGTTTTTCACGTGTTATGAGTGATCAATGTTGTGTCATCAAATTTTATAAGTGTGTGATCATGCTTAATTTTTATCATTATTCACTTTGGTCCCACTAATCCCACACTTATCCAAATCCAGAAAAGTTCCTACCCAAGAAATTTGGCCTCACCCAACCTTCCTAAGTTGTGAACTGCGCATTCTTAGACCTAAAGCTTCAACCTTGCCTCTTGGCACTAGGCAATGCACAATATATCCCTTCCATAACTACTCATTGCACAGTCTTAGTGTTTAGTCCTAACCCTTTAGCTCTAGAATTGCACAGTCTCTACCGTCATTCAGCCTCGTCTATGAACTGCATAATCTCAATCATCAAGCCTCTAGCTTGAGCTCTTGAATTGTGCAAGTCCTAGGCCTTTGTCCATTTATAACTATGTGGTGGGAAACCTCAAGGCTCAAGCCTTAAGCCTTCCACCTTCAGCCCCTCAATTGCGCTGTTTCCTAGCCCTAGCTTGTATGACCTGCGCACTGTGTAGTCTTAAGACTCAAGCCTTAGCCTTACCCTATTGAATTGCACAATTGTGAAATCCCTTGGCCTCTATCCTTATAGAACTGTGTAGTGGGAAACCTCAAGCCTCAAGCCTTCAGCCTGATCCCTTGAGCCCCTCAACTGTGAAGTTGTTTAGCCCTAGCCTGCATGAAATGCACACTACGTAATCTCAAAGGATTGGTCCTGGCCCCTAAGCTCCTAAGCTATGCAATTGTGTAATCCCTGAGCATGTCTCCCATCCTATCACCCAGTTCTATCTCAATCAATGGTTTCCATGAACATATTAGACTAGGTTTTTATCAAATTTATGTCGTCTTGTCATGAGTGGATTCTAGTTTCAAGTATTCTATCATGTTATGACAGGATGATGATTAAGGAGATGGAGAAGGAGACCCTGCTAGAAAACACCTTTGTAGTCATAAGCACAAGTTGATCAATCAATAAAGGCAAAGGGAAACTAGATTGTGATAGTAGCTAGAGATCAAAGATCAAAGATAAGACTCCCTACCTTCAAGCCATATGGAGGAGGAAGAAGAAGAACATGTTCTATCTTCTAGGAAGTCACAAAGAAAGCACCATCAAAGAGTGGCTTGAATTGTCATGTCATCATGCAATCCATGTCACTAGATTCATGTCATGTCATGTCATGAGACATAATTTCCCACATCATTTGTGGATAATGTAAATTCAATATTGGAGAAATGTAATGTAACGTGGAAGTCCAAGAATCATCCATGGAATGTCAAAAGTCATGAAGGAGTCAAAGAGTCATAGAGAAGTGAAACAGTCGTGAGGGTAGTCCAAGAGTCACAAGGGAGGTGAATGGTCACCCAATTTGTTATATATACAGCCTCATAGCTCATGAAAAGTTCTTTTCACCTTGGCTCCTCCTACTAGGCATAAGAGAGAGAGAGAGAGAGAGAGAGTTATTTTAAAGGAGCAAGTGGCTTCTTTAATTCTGCAGTATTGGAGTTAGTGGTGTTATTTGTACAGTTGTATCTTAGAACTTTTCTTAATTACGAATCTCATTGAGCTAGCACACATTCATGTGTATGTTGTAAATATTGTAAGACTATTCTTTGAATGTTTATGATGTATGTTGTTTTCATCCGTACTAAGAAAATTGAACTATTTTAGTGGCTTTGGTACTTATCTTGTTGAAGGTGTATTGTATGTGTTTTAATAATCATTGCTTCCATGTGAACTATTTCACTAGTTGATCAACAATTCATTCATATGTATATGCTTCTGTGTATTTACTAGATTGGTACTATTAATCTTCTTTTAAAGGCTCACTTTTCTCTCCTTTTCGATAGAAGAACCTTGATACATTCTTTAGTTGAACATTCCACAAGGAATTCTCACTTATTCACCTAAAATCACATGTGCATTACTCTCTTGTGTTGAGCACTATAGCCAAGGAAAATCTTTGAGAACATATGGCAATTGGGCCTTATCTCTAGAAGGGATCCCACACCAAACGGTGTGAAGTCTAATTGGGAATTTTCATCGAAGAAACCCTCTTGGTTGATGGATTTCTAGCATCATCAACAAATGGTGCTATAAGGACGGCCAGATGAAAATTTTTTCCCATTGATTCAGTTTTGAATCTCTTATCTTAAATGGATCATCCCAAAATCATAATCCTAGAATGTTTCTCTAACCTATCCCCTGGTCAAATTTTCATCTCTGCAGAACAAATTGATGAATTCTCCCAATTTAAGTTTGATAGTAAGGGTGATACATATATTAGCGAGCATGCATCTATTTTTCTTAAGTTTTGTTGACACTATGAAATTGACTATGAATATGTGCCTTGTATTCTTTTATTCCTCGCACTAGAAGGTTGAATTAACTGATGGTGTCATACTCTACCACCCACTTCCATTCATTCTTTTGAACACCTTATCAAGGAGTTTCATTTAGCATTTGATAGGTATGATTACCGAGATTTTATTAAAAGAATCAATCAACTAAGAATGAAATATAATGAATGAGTTGAGGAGTTTTCTAATTGATTTCTTCACCTTTGTTATGAATTTCCTTGAGAAGACACATATTGGGATTTCTTGAAACAAAAATTTGAGTGTTTGGTTCACATCTCTTTTCATGGTGACTCTGAATCCCCTTATGTTTTTGCTTCCCCGACTCTTGTAAATCATGAGACACCTCTAATTTTAGAGGATGAACCTACTATTCCTTTTATTCCTTATCATCCTCCTTTTCCAGTTATGATGTGGGTGCCTCCTTACGATGATGTCGAAGTTGGTAAATATGAAAATCAACTGGTTGATCCATCTCTTCAACCTTATCCATTTCTCATGATCTAGATTTGATGGAGGAAAACTTGGAATGGTTCATGGAGCCTAGGTTGAAGGTTAATCCTCCCATTCCTCAAGATGATATGAGCATTCATAACCTCAATCCTGAATCTGGTTCCACTAAAATTATTACTTCTTCAAAGGACATATTTCATCCTCTATCATCTACATTCCATGACTCTTTGTACCATGATCCACTTGATCAATCTTCTCCACCAACTAGTTCTTTACATTCTCTTTATTTTCAAGTTGTTGGTTCAAATTGAGACCAGGTACAGGGAAGTCACTTTATGCAAGTAGAGGAGTAGGAAAGTGAAGAGAATTTTGATTTCTCTTCTTGCTTTCAAAATTCTCTATGCCAAGATGTTACTCTTCCATTCTTGACTGATTTTGAACCTACCAATCTCGGTAGTCAATCAAATGAAGTTGATTTGATTAATCAATCTATAGTCTTGGGAAACCATCATTCTAATATTCATGAATTCATTGATGTATGCAATGATGAATGCCCAAGTGCATCAGTTTATCTTTCGGTTTCTCGAGAAGATTTTGATTCGAAAAAATTAGATCTGGAATCTGACACAGCAAAAGAAGAGGTCCTTATTGAAATTTCCTCTTCATCTCACTATCATTTGTGCTCTATTGTTTTCAATGCATCTGCTTGCGATGAAGATAATCCATGCTCTTCAATTTGTTCATATGATTAGATAACTTCTCAATTGACACAAGGTAGTGAGCTTAGCCACGATGGAAAAGGAAACAATCAAATCATTGAGTATCCATTTTACTTCTTGTCATTTTCAGTTTTTCATGAAGGAAAATCTTCAAATCAGCGTACTCATGAAATTTCCCTGATTCATACATTTCTATATTTGTGATAAAAATAATCTTTCGAATTGAGTAATCTAGTTGTTGAATTTGTAAAATTTGATCAAATCAGTGATAGAGAATGTTTCCATCTGGTTAGTAGTGGTCATATCAAAATTACCAGTAGCAATTATCCACACACCCTGCATGACCTAATTCAATCTTCAAAATGTGATTATACAATCCTTGAAATCTCTAGGACTTATCAAGAAGTTAAGGCACTTCAACTTCTGTTGATAGTTATTTCATGATCTGGTGACTCTGGTAAGATCCCCCAACTAAGTCAGATTTATTTTTTCTCGCAAAAGTTTTTTATTTGCATGCTTTCACTCGATGTAAATTTCTTATTGAAAGATGTTTGGTATTTTGGATATAGTCTTTCGAACTTTCAAGAGTCAATTTCTAATTGGATTCAAGATTATATTTTAGTTTATTCATCTCCATGCAAGGCTCTTGTAATTAACTCGTGTGTGGATTTTTTATCTCTCATAGAAGAAAAGAACTACGAAGTTGATCATTTAAAAGGTTGTCTTTGGCCAAAGGAATCATATTTATCAGAATATTAGCTCTTGGTTTTTCTTGTGAATTTTATACAGCTAATATTTTTCTTCATCGCACCTTAGTATCTTTAGCTGAAGGAATCATGTTTATCAGAATAGTCAGCCCTTGGTTTTTCTTGTGAATGTTATACAGATAATATTTTTCTTCATCACACCTTAAATCCTCTTGAGTACTAGTGAATGCATGAGTTATTTGGCGAATCAAATTCTTCTTCACTCAATGTATCCTCGTTGGTTTCATGTTTTTTCTATACTGTCATTGCTTTTCACTTCCTTCAACAATTATGATGCTAGTGTAGTTTTTGACCAGTTACAAGGAAATGGTTTATTATATTTATCATGTGAGGAAGATGATTATTTTGTTCAAGGAATTTGTAAAGCTATTCAAACTGATCTATCTTTGTTACCTTTTAATCGAGAATCTCATGCCACAAACAGTCCATCTGATCATAATATTAACTATCATTTGTTTTATCATTTTCCCACTAGTATATATGATGAAAATTGTTTCACATTAATTATTATTTATGGCTTATATCATGTTGGCATAAGGGGCTCAAACCTAGGTTTGGAGTTAAATGTGCTAACCAACAAAACCCTATACAACTGGCCCTTTCGACAACGACCTTCTCGCACATACTACAGTCTCACCCGAGGTGATATTGGGGGATGCTAGAACCAGGTTTCTCCATCTAGAGGGATTATTTAGTGTGGTTGTGAGGTTTATTCAATATAGGTCTTAATCAGACCTTCACGAACCATCAATATTATTGTTACAATCGTAGAGCATTTTCCTACTTAACAGACTTGTGAGTTGCGTGTAACTAGTCTAACAGGTATTATTCATCATATAAAATAGTATTTGAACCTTCGTGATGCACTCGTAGAAGAAATGTGCAAAAACGAACCATAAACAGGCTAAAACATAGAAACTATGCGAACATAAGAAAATACATAGATTTGTCTCAAATTATTCTTTATCAGTTCAAGTCTTCACAGATCCAATCTTTCTGACCTTGTGCACGTAGCTGCAAGGGCCTACACACACAGTTGTAAACTCACCAAGGTCTCTATGCACACAACTACAGGAGCCTTCCCCTTTTCCCGAATACAGAAAGATAAAACAAATTCAGCACACTACATTCAACTTAGCTGACTGCCTTAGACTTGCTAAGACATCCCTTTATATATTATTTTACCCTTACAATACCATGCTCCGCAAACCATGGGTTGAGATCAAAATACTCTAGATAATCCCATCCCTTTACAAAGGAAGGGGCTTTGACCCGCCCTAAATCCCCTTTGACTCTTACAAGCCTGCGCTAATCATGCTCTTCTCCTCAAAATGTGGAGACTTTACATGACGCGGACAAAAACTTAGACCTAGGGGGACCCCTACCCAACATCTCACTATTTGGATACTTATCAAGTAGTTGAGGCACTTTAGCCTTCGTTGATGGTTATGTCAGGCCCTCAGTGTCTTGATAAGCCTTCTGAATATGATCAGATTCATTTTCCCTTACAAGATTCTCATTCTGATCTTGTGTTTTTAATTGAAAATCCCAAAAGAATTGTTTTGAATTTCATGATCTAATCACTAAATGGTTGGATCAATCTTATCTGGAAAGCTCTATCACAAATAAGAAGTTTCAATATTTTCTCATGCTTGCTAAGGTGGGCGGTACAGATGAAGATGCATTCACAATAAGTTTCTAATATTTGTTTGATTATGGTTTTCATCGAAAAGGTAAGAATGTGAGTTGGTTAGAAGTAGTGACTATGACATATCTTTTTGCTAACATGCAAGACCTTCCATTTGTTTTGCAAGTTATTCAAGCTATTATCTTTCATGTCGCACATTTTTATATATGTTTTAATCGCTTCTATCTTTGTGTATGCAGGTCGGGAGCAATTATGGTGGCTACATTGGAAATTTTATTACACTTGACCTTGAACTATTGGTTGGTTAGGCTACGAGTAGGTCTAGTTGCATACTAGGATCCCCTCACGTACTCATCCTACACTTTCTTTCTATACTCTTTCTTCTGTTTTCTTGCTTTTGTCTTGCATCTTGTTTTTGTTTTATCCTTCATTTTGTTTGTCTCTTTGATTTTGTTTCATTTTTATTTTATGTTTTTTTTATTAATATTTTGCATGAAGGATGTTCCCTTCGTCTCCAAAGACAATGTGGAAAAATAGAAAAGGGCTTTGTGACAATGTAACATTTGACTAACCTTCAATTCTTCTTCTTCGTCTTTGTTACACCTTTTGGTCAATGATGTTCTAATGGAAAATATGATCCTTGCGTAAGGAAAGCTTTGTGTCGAACCACGATATCCATGTTTATTCAGGAAACCTAATGCCTACACTCGATCCTTTATGTTTCATTGTTTCCATGTTGATCTGAACAAGTAGAGAAGGACGAGGGGGAATTCTAAACAATATAACCAATATTAGAGTTTTTATATATGCTTCTTTGAATGAAAAACCTCTTATGCTCTCACTAAGTTTGGATTCCTCTTTCACCCCATAAAATGAGTAAGTGTCAATGCATATTTCTATATACAATAAGTAAATAAAGGGTGAAAGAAGAGAAAGGCTTCCTATGTAGGGAGGTGAAGCAAGCAACTCCATCAATGTATTTTTTAGGTTCATTAGCAGTGGAGCAATGTTTGTGTTCCTGAAGTGACTCTGCAAGGGTACTTTCTAAGCATGCTGGCAGCGGAGCAACACTAAAGATGAAAAACTATACTCTAAAAATCTACAACTCGTGAATAACATTACCCTTCTCCTAATATAAAACAATGTGATATGGTTGGTTTTATGATTGTGTTCAACTGAGAAAAGATGAAGAGTATTATTTTTATACATGGGGTAAGTGGGGAAACCAGAGTAATCTGAACAATGAATTAATGCTCCTTAAGGAACTAGACCTTGGACAAAAGATTTGACCAAGTAAGAGAAGCTAGAGTTCTACCAGTGTGTCACCAAGTGTTGTCATTGCGATAAATACCCTTCAAAATTTGGTCTATACATGAATTTTGGAGCCTATTTTGGATCTTGCGATCATTCATTCCATCTTCACTTTATGGTCAGTCGATGCTTTCTTAAGTATTATAGTCTTTTCCTCAATTTGTACGTGTCAAAGTCAACTGCTCACGCATGCTTATTCTGTAATAAGTTCATGGGCACATTCTTTTATGAAAGCTTGAACATGCATAGAACAAGTTCATCAAGATAGTTCATGTGCCATGTTCAACCTATGTCGAAATTTAGAGCGCACTTTCGTCGATGGTCTCTCACTTTTGGTTTCAATTATTCTTTTATTTCGGTGAGTTTTTCAAATTGTCACTTTTGCACACCTTTGCTCTCGCAAGTGTTGCTTTCATGTTTATGGTTGTCCATTTTGCTTAGTTTCACTTAAATAAGTGTCTATTTAATGATATCTTCATTCTGGCATGTGCCTCTTTCAATGTTGTTTGTGTTTTGTAAGTGTAGTTTGCATTATTCCTCTAGTTGTCGCAACTATCATCTTTTAGCATGGAAAGCATCGTGCATCACACAAATGTAGTTTTGGTTTGCTTCAAGGGGAAATCTTGGTGCTAATGATTCATGCTTATCATCTAGACATATATCACACCCATTCCCAAATTTTATAGCACTGTCACACAAGTGTCGTCATTGCCGTTGCAAAGTGTACCTTTAGTGTCGCACTTAGGTAAGCCATCACAATGTTGTCGCATTGAGGGAAGCATGTTGTTCATGTGCTCAAAGTGATCAATGTTGTGTCATCAATTGTTCTGAGTGTGTGATCATGCTTAATTTTTATCATTATTCAATGTGGTCTCGTTGATCCCACACTTATCCAAATCTAGAAAAGTTCTTATTCGAGAAACTTGGTCTCACTCAGCCTTCCTTAACTGCGCACTACACAATCTCAGTCTTCAAGCTTCAACCTTTCCTCTTGGCACTTTGCAATGCACAATATTTGTCTTTTAGAACTACAAACTATGTAGTATTAGTGCTCAATCCCAACCCTTGAACTCCAGAACTTCGCAGTATCTACCTACAGTCAGCCTCCTCTGTGCATTGTGTAGTCTCAAGCATCAAGCCTACGTCTTGAGCTCTTGAACTACATAACTACACAAGCCCAAGCCTTTGTCCTTCTAGAAATTCTTAGTGGGAAACCTCAAGGCTCAAGCCTTAAGCCTACCACCTTGAGTCCCTCAATTGTGTAGTTTCCTTGCCCTAGCCTGTATGACCTACACATTGCACAGTCTCAAGGCTCAAGCCTCAGCCTTGACATCTTGAACTGCGCAACTTCTCAATCCCTTGGCATTTTTCCTTCCAGAACTGCACACTGGGAAACCTCAAGCATCAAGCCTTCATCTTGACTCCTTGATCCCCTCAACTACGCAGTTGTCTAGGCCTGGAATGCCTGAACTGCACACTGCGAAGTCTCAAAGGCTTAGTCCTAGCCCCTAGCCTCTTGAGTTGTGCAACTGTGAAATTCCTAAACCTATGTCCCAACCTATCAACCAGTTCCATCTCATTCAATGGTTGTCATGAAGCATATTATAATATGGGTTTATTAGACTGATGTCATCTTTTCATGAGCGGATTCTAGTTGTAAGTATTCTATCATGTTATGGTAGGATGTGTTAGCTACCTATACCAATAGGTTTCATATTTCATGATTGGCAAAGAAAGTTCCAAATATGCTCTGCTTTGGTGATGCAAAGATCCCATATTTTCAAGGAAAGGCAACATGTGTATATAGCTTGATGTTGTCTCAATTTTGATGGATGGTCCAACAGCCTAATCTGGATCATGCCATGTTTCAATTTTTTGTTGTAGAATAGAGAAAGAAGTCTGTCCAAACTGTTTAATCTTGGCAGACCAGTAGCTAGGTAGAGAAGTAAGGTTCCCAACTGCTTAATCTGGGACCTTGGAAGCAATAAGGGTAGCCTTAGATAGAAAGTCAAAAGAAAAAGCCAAAAGAAAAGAAAAGGCACATAAGGGTCTGCAAGTCTAAGTGCACCCTCCATGAAGAAACAAAAAATGCTAGACAAGTAGATGGGTAGGTAGATGGGGTTGCAGAAATGTCATTTATTTCAACTGAATCCTGCTGGTCTAGCATAAAGGAAATCAGTGGGTAGAGAAGCTCCTCTTCTCCATCATGTTGCAGCAAAGCAAAGGAGAATGACTAACTCCCTTTTCTCCCCTTTCACATTCATTACTAACATCCCTTCATCAGTTGTGTTCATGAAAGAATTTAAGGTTTTATGTTGGTTCTTATTCCTTTAAAAGCCACATTTCTTGTCTAAAATTCTTTTCATTTTGATCTACTCCCTAAGCTAAGTTGTTTTTATATAAACTTAGTGATATCACTCCTCATTCACCTCTTCCATTCATATTAACCCCTAACTTCTTATTATCTAAATCCCCTATGTTACCCTTTCCCTATTATTATAAACACTATGGTGTATAAACCCCAAGCATTCTATAAATATCCCTTCCCCCTTGGCATTATAGCCATATGTTTACAGTCAGGGATTAAATTGACATCTGGTCAGTTTAAGAACCCAAACCCTACCCCTCTTCCCCCTTCAGAAGTTATCTAAACCATTAACCCCTTCATTTGCTAAAGAACCTTGTAAAAAACCCCATTTTCACCCCTAACCTGCTTCATTTGCAAAATATACATAAAAACCCACTTTTCCCATTTTATCCAAAGTATTGGCGCAATGCGCGTTTTGATAAAATACATTCAAAAGTCATACAAATTCGCCAAATTCCACAATCCCGCTGGGCGCGCTTTTCAAACAAATATATTATTTTAATCCCCGCCCACGTCCGTATCAACCTGGCACCTTAACGATCCGTCGACCGTTGGATCTGGCCCTTTTCATCCGACGGCTCTCGAGCATTTCAGACCGGGCCCGACGTCCGTAAGTTACCTTCCGAAATTTCTCAGAGGGTGACATCAGGCCTCTGCCACGCGTCACCCCCAAATCGTATCGGAGCGCCCTCTGACAATTCCGCTTCCGTATAGAGAGCGGTGCGATATTATACCGCTTACCGTTTCCGGTTTCTGTGAACCCGCCTTGCCAACGTCACTACCACGTCATTACCGCGTCACTGCTACATCACCGCCGTGTCAGCGCCCCCGTCCGCCACTACTCTGACCTGCCCGCCACCTCACCATCCCCGTGGACCACTCCCAAGCCGCCACGTCACTCGATGACATCATGCTGACGTCATCTGACCTTGACCCCACCTGATGACGTCATGCTGATGTCATCCAAAAAAAGCGCCAAATAACCCAAAAATCCATATTTTGGCCAAAAAGTCGTGTTTTTCATTACTTTTGCAAAAACGACTGTTGCACCTCTGCATGTATTTTACGACCAAACAAGCGTCAACCTGCTAAATTCGACCCAAGGACCGTTGGTGCGCCAATTCCACCTGCATTTGTGACTATTGCCGACAATTTACCAGGTATTTATCCCAGTCATTCCCTCTGCGCCTGGTTTTATCCTGCATTCTCCAACAATAGATTAAAGAGTAAGAAAACATTGTGTTTACCGCTAAATCCCCTGTGGCTAGCCTCCATTTTAAGTTGTAAAGTCGAAATTCGCCTGCAGAGCCTTGTTTACCCGAGTTTTCACAAAACATACAGTTAGTTCGCGCACTCGTGAACTGAGAACCCAAGCTGCACCAATTCACCGTAAAGAGTGTTTTTAAGGCCAAGCATTTGCCCTATCAGTGCTTTGTGCAGTGTTTCAATTGCTGCCATTTCCATTTTATCCTCTGTTCCTCAGTAAATCACCTCTCTTTCCAAGAAATACTCCTTTGTGTTGCTCTGCACAGTAACACCAGTTCATACCAACATTATCCTAAAGCAACCATGGATGCACCAGTAGCTCCTCTAGCCTTGAATAGTGCTCCATTAAATGCCCCTCAGAGAGAATTGGAATGGCAACCATTAGCAGACCTGGATTATCAAATATCAGAAGAAATGCTAATGCACAGCAAGTACCACATCCACTTGTTAAACGAATTGAAGATTAAACATGAGACTGGAACAGATGTATTGGGCATTTGGGATTCTTTCCTCCCTATCTTCAAGCTCCCTCAGGTCAACCAGTTCCCTGACCTAATCCACCTATGCGCTGACTGCTACGACGCCACTCAGAGGGCTGTGATTGACCCTTTAGGCTCAGTTGTTTTCTATGTCACCCCTGAAGCCATCAGAGAGATGTTGCACTTCAAAACTGAGAAGAAATTAGTTCCTTTATCACTGACTGATCTGATAAAGCAAGGAGCTAAATTGACAGATGCTCAGGTCACCAAACTAAATCAATTGTACATTGACTCTGACACTGTGAAGTACCCTCCCATTTCTCATGTTTACCTCAACCAATTGGGCAGGGACCTTGTAGACATGATCAGTCCCATTCTGGGCTATAATTCAATTGAGTTTGTTGATGAAACTATGCTGGTGATGATGCTCATGTTTTCCCCTGGCAAGTCTCCAATCTGCTATGACTATGCCACCTACATATCTGACAAAATACATGAGCAATTGATGAACTTGGCAAGAGAAAGGGTGTTCAGATACACCTCCTACATCTACCACTTAATTTTGTATTATCAACATGAGAAATTTCATTTTGCTGTGAAGAGAGTGGATGCAAGGTCAGTAGTCTATTGGTCCTCTGCTATCCACTGCAGATCTTGTTCTCCATACACTTATTGTGAGTTTATAGACCTTTTCATCCACCCAGCCATGTCTCTGCTTCTGAGCTCACCTCCTCCTAGACTAACTGATGAGATGCAGAGGATTCTTCAGCTGTCCAAGGTATACAGCATTGGGGATTGGTACTATTACCAAAACCACACAGTCATCAGAATATATGGGTGTGAGTTGCCCCCATACAGATTGCCTAAATATGTGCCCATGAGATTGTTTGCCCTTGAATACTTCAGGCAGTTTGGGAATGCTGATGTGCTACATTTTTCAGGCAAAGGCAAGAAAGCACAGCTCAAAGTAAGAAACCAATTAGGCCACTTCATTTACAACAAAAGGGAGGAAGGTTGGCAAGAAGCAGACAGAATGCTAGAATCCCTTGGCCTACAGACCAGTTTCCTTTGGAAACCTTATGACCCCAATCACTTCATAACTTTAAGAAGGGTCAAGTATAGGCTGGCCAGTTATGACCACGTAAGGTTGCCTCACATAGAAAAATATGCAAATCAAATAAAGTGGAGGAGAGGCACCTTAGAGGAAGCTGTCACACAAGAAGAATTAAATCAAAGAGCAGTTAAAAATCTCCAAAATATGGCTGACTTAGAGCTTTGTGCACAGGTATTTGCTCTTCCAGGCACTCAAGTGGGAGCAGCTGCCTCATCCTCCACAGCACATCAGCAAGCAGCCAAAGCTACTGATCAAACCTCTAGCAAAGGCAAAGAGAAAAAGATGGAGCCAGAGAAGCCACCTCATGAACAGGTACAGCAGCAGGAAGTGCAGCAACATCCACAGGTACAACAGCAACAAGGGGGGCAGAAAGAAAAGGAACAGCCAGTGCAACAAGAGCAAATATCACAGGCCCCAAAATCGACCGGGCAGCAAGCTCAGGACACTCTACCTCCTAGGAAGGAGACAACAGTGGAGGCCTCAGTCCTCCAAACCCCACAAAAAGAAGACATAAGTAGAAAGAGGGACAGAGAGACTCCCCTCACAACATCAACAACTCCAGGGGAGAAAAGACACAGAATGAATCCCCTCTCAGAGGAAGAAATGCCTATAGGGCAATCTTTGGGCATGGGCCCACCTAGCATGGAGGCATCTGCAAGTTCCTTCCAGCAGGAACAAGAGAGGACAGTAGAAGGAGAAGTCAGCTCCTCAAGCCAGCAAAGAGGAGGTGAACTGGGCATCAAGAAGCAGTTCATTGATATAAAGAAGAGGAATGAGCCCATAAGGATACACCTATACAATCATTTGTTAAAAATGGCTCCCACCAACCAGCAGAGACTAATTTCTGCATATGATGTCCAGGAGGGAAAGATGATCATGAGCCACTTTATGCCAGCTGTGTTGCAGCCGCAGTCAGCTGCAGATTACATAAGGACCAACCTTGAGGTCCTTGCCAAGGACATCCACCCAATGGATCAAATCGAATTACATAAGCAAACGGGTGAGATGGTGTATGCTTCCTTGGCAGATAAGACATTGGAGAACTACAGGCTAGAAAATAGCCTAAATAATACAGCTGCCCAACTTGAGTTGGAGAGAGCATCCTCTTAAGCAAAGGACAACAGAATCAAAGCCTTAGAGGAGATAATCATAGAACTTGGGCATGATCCCAAGGACATCAAGGTTGTACAAGAATTATTGAAGTTAAGAGATGCAGATATGGCAGCACTAAGGAAAATGGTAAAAGTCCCAGCAACCATTCACCCACAAACTGGAGAAGTTGCCCAGCTGAGACATGACCAAGATGTAGCAGCTATGCTGGTGTCATTATACAAACAGCTGATCCAGACACAAGAGAAATTGGGAGAATCAGAAGCTGCACAGGCTGCACTACAGGTAGCATTACAACAAAAAGAAGGAGGACAAACATCTCAGCCTCCTCCAGAGATAACAAACCTTGAGGAACCTCCTCAAACTACTGCTCCTCCCCCTGAAAAGACAGAACAAACAGCACCATCTACATCAGCACCAGCGCCAACAACAGAGCAGGCTCCAAGCCTGGACATGCAGAAACTGAGAAATGAAATCCAAGCCCTGGAAGCCCAAATCGCAGAATTAAATGAGGCTAGGGAAAATTTGGTCAAGTTGAATGAAAGATATGATAAATCAAAACAAAGTGTTGCTGAGAAGGGAAGATAGATAAAGGCTCTCAAAGAAAAGATAAAGGAGCTGGAGAAGGAGCTCACACTTGATAAAGTAGTGGCTGAACTCAAGACAGTCCTATGGGCCAACATTGGCCAATCCATAACTGATCAATGGCAATACATTGAGACCATTCATGAGCAAATAGAGCTCATAGGGAAAGCACATAGAGAAATCCAAAGAGCAAGGGCATCTCTAGGCAATATGCCTGAGGTTGCCAACATAATGATTAATGTGCTTAATAACAGAACAAGTGCTCAGCTGGCAACAATGGGAATTTCCAACAGGACTGAGACCATTTTGCTAATAAAAAGAGTCCTAACACTAAGAAGCCTGGTGCAAACACTAGAAAGAAGAAGCCAGGATATGCAAACAGAGGTTAATAAGTTCATGGACAAATTTGTGGCATTGCAGAACAGAGGTCTTCCTAACTTACTGAACAGCGCAGGAAGACTACTTTCCCATGAAAATTATGCCAAAAGGGTCAACACATTTGCTACAAATCAGATTACAGAAAGGCCCAGTACTTCAGAAGAATCAGGGCCAGCATCAGGGCAGAGTCTCTACAACAGGGTTGAGAACCTATTTTTCATCATGGATGAGATCAAACATTTGTTTGAAGTGCCTCCAAATTTCTATAAATACACAGAGGCAGATGAGACTCTAGAGGCAATCCTAAGACATCAATTTCCCACACAGGAGGTCTAGACCAAAATGATACAGTTAATACTGTAAACCAGAGCCTGTATTCAAGTTTTTTCATTTAAATATATAAGTTATCATGCACAGGAAAATTTTGATAAAATCAGCATGCATGGAGAAGAATGGGCTGAGCCAACTCAGCAAAACTATTCGGCCACTAAAGCAGCACTGACAGTCACAGGCGACAGGGCCGAGAAGATACAGGAGGACAGAGCCACAAAGACACGTTATCCAGCATTTATAACAGAACATTCAACCAACTCAGTGGCCTCCAAAGGTCAAAAAGTCTTCTAACAGAATTGAAGAGCATTTATTTTGTATTCAAAGCTGTAATAACTTCTTATCTGCTGTTCTGTACAAGTTGGTGAACATATTTATTTCTCAGATGACTCAACGCTTCAGATATTTTTGTATCACCGTTTGTATATATTCCCCCCTCGCATAAGCTTGTAGGGGTTGTTGTTGATTTCTCTTCTAGGGTTTCTTATGCTGTAAATTTTCAGAGTATTAATACAAAGGCTGATGGAATTTCCAAAGCTCTACGTTATCTGAGTCATTATGGTGTTTTACTGAATGTTACAGGATTCCTACGTACTTCATGGCACAATAAGTTCTCCTTAAAAACTCTTCGTTATGTGTTTTGTTATCTTTGCATAGCTCATTCATGTTTCTATGTTTCATAGTTAATGGCAAAGAAAAAGAATAGTCCCAGGATTTATTCACCGAATACCCTGAACTCAATCTATGCTGTTATAAATGTTTTTCTTCAGTTATAGTCATAAGGTGTAATTCTTAACTGTTGCACCTCCAAACTATATCTTTCACAGTGATTGTTGCTTCAGGAATTCAAGTTTGCTCCTGTGTAACATACCCCTTTCTTACACCCCAGCTTAGTGGAAAATTCTTAATTGCTTTTCACTAGTTAATCACAGTTCATAATCACAATTTAAATTTTTTTTCATGATGTATTTGAATGGCCCTGCAGTTTAAGCAACTCAACTCAATCCCTCAGACAACCTGTAGACACAGACTCCATTGCCCAATGGACTAGAATTATCTGAAGATTTCCACCTTAGGTACAGAAGACATCCCTCAACCAAAACACAAAACCAAACCCTGAATTCATAACTAGCCTAAAATCTTCACAAAACAGAGACAAACCTTTAAAGAGAGAGCCCTCTCTGATGACAGTTTGGCTAGAAGCTGTAATCCAAAGATTGGTTAGTGGTTACCCCGGTCGTATTCCCTTGGGAGTCAAAGGGAACAACCTGGGTGTTAACAGGATGATGATGAAGGATATGGAGAAGGAGACCCTACTAGAAGACACATTTGTAGTTGTAAGCACAATTTGATCAACCAAGAAAGACAAAGGGACACCATATTGAGATAGTAGTTGGAGATCAAAGATCACATGTAAGACTCCCTATAGTCAAGCCATATGGAGGAGGAAGAAGAACATGTTCTCTCTTTGAAGAATACACAAAGAAAGCAGCAACAAAGAGTGGCTTAACATTTCCATGTCATCATGTAGTCCATGTCACCATTGTCATTTCATGTCATGTAATGAGTCATCATTTTCCACATCATTTGTGGATTATGTAAATTAAATATTAGAGAAATGTAATGTAAAGTGGAAGTCCAAGAGTCATCCATGGAATGTGAAAATTCGTGAAGGAGTCAAAGAGTCATATAGAAGTCAAATAGTTGTGAGGGTAGTCCAAGAGTCACAAGGGAAGTGAATGGTCACCCCATTTTTTATATATACACCCTCATATCTTATGCAAAGTTCTTTTCACCTTTGGTCCTCCTACCAGGCATAAGAGAGAGATAGTCCTTTTGGAGGAGCAAGTGGTTTCTCGAATGCTCCACTATTGGAACTAATGGTGTTCTCTGTATTGATGTATCTTGGAACTTTTTCTTAATTACGAAGCTTGTTGAGCCAACACACTTTCATGCATATGTCATAAATATTGTAAGACTATTCTTTGAATTTTGTGATGTATGGTGTTTTCATCTATACTAAGGAAATTGAACTATTTCAATGGCTTTGGTACTCATATTTTTGAAGGTGTGTTGTATGTATTTTAACAATAATTGCTTCAGTGTGAACTATTTCATTGGTTGATCAACGATACATTCATATGTATATGTTCATGTGTATTACTATATTATTTCTATTACTCTTCTTTTAAATGCTCACTTTTCTCTCCCTTTCGATAAAAGAACCTTGATACATTCTGCAGCTGAACATTCCACAAGGAATTCCCACTTGTTCACCTAAAATCACATGTGCATCGCTCTCTTGTGCTGACAACTGGAGCCAAGGAAAATATTTGAGAACATATGGAAGTGGGGCCTTATTTACAATAGGGCTCCCACACCAAATGATGCAAAGTTTGATTGGGAGTTTTCATTTTGGAGACCCTCTTGGTTGACGTATTTCCAGCACCGTCAACAAGTTACATGAAAAAATACATGATGGAATGGAAAAATTTGAGACAAGGTAACGGTCAAGATGTTCAAATTTTTACAAAAAAAATTAGGAAGAAAGTATTGGCATTGAATATCCCTTTAGACTCACTAGAAACTTTGATGAAATACATCTATGCTTTACACAATTATCTTCATCATTCATTGTTATTGTTTGATCCCACTAATATAGATGAAGAAAGTGTGAAATCAATTCATCTTGAAAACATGGGAAATCATGAACAATA